>CM044010.1:77053869-77298682 GCA_024085815.1 Flaveria linearis
ATTATAGGATAGAGGATGGTTAAATCTTACTCTAAAATACTTATATGTTTATACAATATGACTCTATTTGTTAAAACAATAAAAAAGATTAAGAAACCACAAGAACATCACAGTCAATATCATGGTCAACCACCCACTAGAATTCTGTAGCAAGACCATGGTCGACTTACATTTATTTGTGGAACGACAGTGTCACCTCTACAAAAATATCAACATTGATACTTATGTTTTTAAACAACAACAAATCAGCTACATCAACATATCTTGAGATTATGATGGGTATGATATCATGCCAAGATATGGTTACATACTACAACGAATTAAGAATTATACTCGGTGATTATAAGAACTTAATGTTTATAGAAGAGTTTTTTAGGAAATATTTGAATGTCATACAAATATAATAATCTTCAATAATATGGGTATTTTCAAATGACAAAAATTGGTTTACACATAGTGTTTTATAGATATCGCAAGCATAGAACGTAAAACGAACCCAACATACCCAGATTCAATCTCCAAACCAAAACCAATTGGATTATTCTCTAAATCGTAAACCACTATGAGATTAACCTATTTTGCGGGTTACACGCGATGATTTATCGGATTAGAGAGAGAAAGAGTAGAATTTGATCTTGAATCTGTGAGGTTTCCTTGATGGTATCCCGTAACCGTGAAATTCTCCTTTGTTCACTATGTTGTGTCGAGAGACCTCCAAAAAGTGTAACCATCGTTTCCTTTTTATCCTTTGATTGAGAGAGTACAAACAAAAAAGGTGCAGGTCCCTTTATTTTTTACTTTTAAATCTATTGTTGGTGACTAAGGTGCTGTTTGTTTCTGAAGAGGTAAAATGTCTGCAGTCTGCAGACCACATCTGCAGACATCTGTAGCAGAAGAGGTGGACCAAACGTCTGCAGTCTGCAAGAAAAAGACTGTTTGTTTTTAACATCTGCAATGTGTTGTTGTATTATTATTATTATTTTATTATTATTATTATTCCAACCTCGTATAATAACCTTCTAATCTCTCATCTCTGAATTCCCCTTTGTTTTTATGCAATACCCTCTTTCTTTTCACATAAAGCTCTCGTTTTTATGCTTCATTGTTCTTGAAATCTGCTGCTTGAACGGATTTCAGGTGAAGAATCATGCCTCAGTTGAAGCAGATTCGAGATCCCGAGCAAAAACATGTGATTTCCAAAAGGATTACAAGAGGGTAACCCCTGAATGATCAAAAATAGTTCAGTGTTGAAGAAACAACCGATCAGAAGATCTCCGGCCACGGAGATCAGTGATGACAGAACATGTGATTTCCAAAAGGTTCGGCCGGTGGGGAGATAAATAAAGCATACAATGATGACAGAATTATGCTCCAGTCAAAGCATATTCTCACAAAAAAAACGATGAATTCGAGATCTCATAGAACTGATTGAATGAACAAACTTACAAAGCAGTCATCATCAATGGTGAAGATATACTTCTTCTTCGACACAAGGAACCCAAAGCACCTGCACGAAGAGTCCTTAAACGAGATGCAGCTCGCTTTCGGGCCTAAGATCCGATTAATATCATTCCGATTATACAGCTCGTAATCGAATCCCTCAGGGACCTTAATCGTTTTCGTCGGATCTCCATCCTGAACGATGATCAAATGGGTACGGATGAAAGAAGGCCCTCCACTGCTCTAGGAAATCGAGGTTTCTGATCGTCGGAATGACGATGTCCAATTCGTCGGCCAACGGCGGCGTTACGGTAGTCGCCGGAACTGACATGGCGGAGACGGTGGTGGATTGCGGTAGTGGATTGTGGTGGTGTGAGGGTTTGATGGTGATTGGGGTTTGGGGTTGAAATGTGAAGAAGAGGTGGGAAGATCTCTGAAGACTTTAGTCCACCTCTTCTTGGGGAAGAGGTCACGCAGACCTTTTCTAATGAAATGTCTTCAGAAAAACAACACTCTGCAGACCATAAACGTCTGCGCCTCTTTTTGGCGCAGACAAAAGAGCTTCAGAAGCTCTTTTGTAGAAAAACAAACACCACCTAAGTCACTAAGTAATAACCCAAAACCAATATATTAGTTGGGCTTGTCAACAACTTTTTAAGTCCACTATTAAGGGCCCAAAAGTGATATATTACTTAAGTCCACTAATAATTACAAAAAACAAATAATAATAATAATAATAAATAATAATAATAATAATAATAATAATAATAATAATAATAATAATAATAATAATAATTACTATTTTGGTCCCTGTGGTTTGGTTATTTTAACCGTTTGAGTCCGAAAATGAATTTTCTAACAAATCAAGCCCTATGGTTTGTATTCTATAACTATTTCAGTCCAATACACTAACAGAGTTAGATTTTCAGTTAGTTTTTAATAAAATGACCAAATACCATTGGACTGAAATGGTTATTTTTAATAACCTCAGGGACCAAAAACGAAATTTACTCTCTCACACAAACATATTATATATATATGTTATATACACGAAATTTTTTTATTTTTATTTTTCAAATTTTTTACATTTTAATTTTAAATCGCTCGGTTTTAAGCATCGTATTTAACCATTCATTTTATCTAACAGAAAAATTAAAATCGTTTGGCTTATTATACTTTTTATTTAAACTGTTAAGCTACTTAAATGTCATTTTAATCTATTTATTTTATTTAAACCGCAAATTATTTTTTAATTGTTATTTTATTTAAACGCGTTTTTTTAATCGCTCAAATCTATTACGCTTCTTTTTAAATTTTTGTATTTATACATGTTTTTCATTATTCGGCTAGTTTAAACGTAATTTTATCATGTTCTTTATTTGAACGTTTTTACTATTCGTTTATTAAAATGCTTTCTTTTTCAACAATTCATTTTATTAAAACATCTTTTTTCTTTTTGATTCTTGTAATAATTTATGTCATTTGTATTATTTTAAGGATTAACTTGAGTTTTGATTATTACAATTAGGGCTTTTACGATATTAAAATTATATGTGTTTAGTTTATTTAAACTTTTAAGTTAATCGTTGCGTTTGAATAACAATCGATTGAAAGACGTTCAAATAAGGCAAACAAGTTTAGAACGAAGTTTAATTTGTTGAACGGTTTAAAAAGCTATTTAAATAAAACATTTGAAAAGCGAAAAGATTTTAAAAGACATTAAGTAAGATGAACGATTAAAAAATAAATTTAAAAAGCCGAATGATTATAAAAAATTTTAAAAAGCCGAAAGATTTTAAAGCCAAAAAATTTGAAGATTAGTGATTTTAAAAATTGTTTAGAAAACCACCTTTTAAATTTTGAAAACCAATTGTATAAAGAGTGATGTTGAAAACCAAATGGTTTATAAACACTTAAAAAATGTTTTTTAGTAATTAAATTATCAGTTTAAATCCAAACGGTTTAAAAATATATTTTTAAAACTTTAAAAAATAAAAAATAAAAATATTTTAACATATACACACATATATTAGTCAAATGCTAAATAATTTTAACAGGTTGGTTTGAAAAAGAAAGCTTTTTAATAAACAAATAGTAAAAATACGTTCAAATAAATTACGTTTAAACGAGCCAAATAATTAAAAATATGTATAAATACAAAAAAAATTAAAAAGAAGCTTATAGAATTGAACGATATTATATATATACAAAATAAATAATAATATATATTATTATATATATATATATATATTATATATATAATATATATAATATTATAATACAAAATAATAATATAATATATTTATATAATATAATATATATATATATAATAATATATATATAATACAAAATAAATAATAATATACTATATATATAATATTATTTTATATATATATATATATGATTACATTTTTGGTCCCTGAGGTTATTAAAAAATAACCATTTCAGTCCAAGGGCAGTTTTGTCATTTTATTAAAAAATAACTGAAAAATCTAACTCTGTTAGTGTATTGGACTGAAACAGTTATAGAATACAAATCATAGGGCTTGATTTGTTAGATAATTCGTTTTTGGACTCAAATGGTTAAAATGACCAAACCACAGGGACCAAAATAGTAATTTACTCTAATAATAATAATAATAATAATAATAATAATAATAATAAAATAATAATAATAATAATAGTATTATTATTATTATTATTATATTAATAATTAAATCGAGCACACACTCCCCAAGACCTAACTTGTTTATAATTAAACAAGTTAATCTAATATACTAAAGATGCATCGATAACACTAAAATTAGTAACATATTTTGATCATTCAAAAAGAGAAGATAAAAAGTATAAGCATTTGTGTATGGAAAGATATTTGGTACGTTAAACTTAATTTTTAGAGACAATAGGAGAGCAAAATCATTTTACACGTCTCATCACACTAAAACGTAATGATTTCAGAACCTAAGTTTTGTTATTTTTTCATTTGAGTACAATTGATGCATTAATTTCAAAACAATATCGAATGATTAACGAAGATTGAGTTATCAATCCCAGCCACTTACTAATACCTAGTCCTAGATGGTTGTATCGGATATGTTTGTTTAAATTATAAAAATCAGTCTCTAAAATCAATCCCAAATATATTCATTTGGTGACCGGAAATAAGAGTTAATTACACAAATAGTTCCTGTGGTTTACCTAAAGTAACAAGGTTGGGTACTAACTTTTTTAAGTAACAACTTTGAATATCGTGGTTACTATTTGTAACACATGTGGGTACTAAGCGCAACGTCCGTTTGTTTTTAACGGATTACCCCATCACGTGTGAAAAACGTGAGGGTAATTTAGTCAAACCAATTAGAAAGGTATAGAGTTAATTACACAAATAGTCCCTGTGGTTTACCTAAAGTAACAAGTTTGGGTACTAACTTTTTTGAGTAACAACTTTGAGTATTGTGGTTACTATTTTGTAACACCTGTAAGTACTAAGCGTAACGGTCGTGTGTTTTAACGGATTACCCCATCACGTGCCAAAAACGTGAGGGTAATTTAGTCAAATCAAATAGTAGCGTATACTTTACCAATTTAAACCCTTGCTTCATCATCGTCTTCATTTCTTCATCATCTTCATCATCTTCATTTCTTCTTCAACGACTTCAAAAATTGAAGCCCTAATTGTTTCAAGTAACCATGGTTATGTGCAAATGTGATAGAGCAGCCATAATAAAAAACTTGGACTAACAATAAACCTGGACGACGCTTCTACTCTTGCCCACAACTGGTAATTTCTTCTAAACCATCTGCAACTTCTGAATCGTCATTACATCTTCATCTGCTTCGGGTTTATTGCAGCGATGTAAAAGATGTAATGATGGATTCAGAAGTTGCAGATGGTTTAGAAGAAATTACCAGTTGTGGGCAAGAGTAGAAGCGTCGTCCAGGGTTGTTGTTAGTCCAAGAGTTTTTTTATGGCTGCTCTATCACATTTGCACATAACCATGGTTACTTGAAACAATTAGGGCTTCAATTTTTGAAGTCGTTGAAGAAGAAATGAAGATGATGAAGATGATGAAGAAGAAATGAAGACGATGATGAAGCAAGGATTTAAATTGGTAAAGTATACGTTACTATTTGATTTAACTAAATTACCCTCACGTTTTTGGCACGTGATGGGGTAATCCGTTAAAAACACACGACCGTTCGCTTAGTACCCACAGGTGTTACAAAATAGTAACCACAATACTCAAAGTTGTTACTCAAAAAAGTTAGTACCTAAACTTGTTACTTTAGGTAAATCACAGGGACTATTTGTGTAATTAACTCTATACCTTTCTATTTGGTTTGACTAAATTACCCTCACGTTTTTCACACGTGATGGGGTAATCCGTTAAAAACAAACGGACGTTGCGCTTAGTACCCACATGTGTTACAAAATAGTAACCACGATACTCAAAGTTGTTACTCAAAAAAAATTAGTACCTAAACTTGTTACTTTAAGTAAACCACAGGGACTATTTGTGTAATTAACTCCCGGAAATAATTTCACGTACTATGTTATAAGAGTATTTTTTAAGACAGAAAACAATTATGACTTTATTAATCCACAATATGTATTTACAATGCACCAGCAGTAGGTCATCCAAGCATTCACTATAATTTTTCAAAATTAGTTATGAAAGGTTCATTTATCCATAGTTTGTCTAGAAAAAGCACACTCTTTTCTTTCAAGGAGGTACTCACAGTTTTCAAGTAACACTCACAATTATCTATTTGTTTTATTATCAAACTAAATATTAAAACTTCTTGTAGAATTCGCAATTTGCAATTCATTTTATTAGTTGTTTTACTGAAACGGTTGTCTAACTGTTACTGTTATTTTGTAACTTTTTTCCTGCTTTATTAATTTTTCTTAATTATTTAATACTTTTTTTATAAACTAGTTTAAAATAATTCTTTCCGTTTAAATTATAAAAAAACAATTCAAATGATATTTAATCCTTGTTTTCCGTTTTATTTTACCCGACCTATTTATGCTTCGACCCATTTTTTATTTGTCACAAAAGTTTTGGAACCCCCACTATTGCAATGTCTAACGATATTTCCTTCTAGGACTATAAGTAGTCTCCAATACAATGTTGTTCAACTTTCAATGATTTTAACCAACAATATCGTAACAAGTCGGTTCCAAACTTGGAAACAGTAAACAGTTAAACAAGATAATAAATTACAAAAATTTATTGTTTACAAAAATATTCCGAATGTTTTTACAAATTTCACTACATAACAAAATCCTCAACCAAAAAAAAATGATGTTTAATCTAAAAGGGCTAAGAAAGATTGTGGACTTGACACGTATCCTTTTATTGTTTTAAAAAGGATGATATTTTGATTATTGTGTCAAATATATCAGCTCATTGTGTCTTATATGTTTATTGTGTCATATATTTTATATTATTTGTGATGTGTATTAATCATTTATGTTTATATTATAGGTCATTTTGTTTATTTTTATCATTGTTTTTATATATTATAAACTTGTTATCTATCATTGTGTTTTACAATTAAAAATACATAATGACATACTTTCATCAATGTATTTTTCCCAACTTATAGTGTTAAAGATAACACAATGTGTCATTATTGTTATATTATTAATAGATATATTACTTGTTATCTATCAATGCGTTTTACCATTAGAAGTACATAATTTTTTATATTATAGGCCATTTTGTTTATTTTATCATTGTTTTTATATATTATAAACTTATTATATCATTGTGTTTTACAATTAAAAATACACAATGACACACTTTCACCAATGTATAGTGTAAAGATAACACAATGTGTTATTATTGTTATTATTATTAAATATTATATTAACTTTTATCTATCAACGTGTTTTACCATTAGAAGTACATAATGATGTTATTTCACCAATGTATTTTTCAAACTTCATAGTGTTCAAGATATCACAATAACGATCAAAAGACATAATGAGACATTGTGTTATTTTGTCATTGTTTTTAATGTGTTAGATTAATAGTTGTTAGTTTATTATTGTAATTTACATACTAGAGATACATAACAATATTCCATTCCATTATATTTTTTAAAAATTAATCATTTTAAAAACACAGTAATATTAAAAAACACAATAACTAATAAAAAAGACACAATGAACTGCATTAAAGAAACAATGACGTGATAAGAGCTTAATAAAGTAAAAATGCTTTATATTTTATATAACATAATGTACTCGTTTTAAAGATTAAAAACACTCGTTTTTATGGTGTAATTTTTATAAAAAAATAATATCATACATAAAAGTTATGAACGTTTTAGAAAAATGAGGACTTGCAAAAAGTCAACAAAAGTGCTTATAACTAAAATACCTCTCTAACAAATTTTTTCCTACAATTTGATCTCAACTGTTGATTAAGTAGATGGATGGTTGAGATTATTTCTTCCACTTTTTAATTTTATAAAACTTTGTATTTGAATCTTTCTCTTGTAATTATAGTTTCTCTTATTTGACAGACTTAATTACACGGGTGGTCCCTGTGGTTAGGCATGATTTCACTTTTGGTCCCTAACTTTTGAAATTATAGATTTGGTCCAAAACTTTGCATAAACGTAACATCGTTGGTCCCTGAAACGGATGGACGTTAACTTTGACTGTTAAATTTTTTAAATGACTAGAATACCCTTCCTCACCCGCCACCACCTTCATCCACCACCAACACCGCCGCCTCCACCACCACAGGTACTTCCCTACACAGGGCCTTCGTGGGACCGATGACATTGGTGGCTTTGGTACGACCATCAGATCGCTCTTCAACGACGTACTCCACCGCCTCACTGTCACCAAGGCTGCAGAAACCTTCACTCCCGATGGAGGACTGGTGAACGAAGAGCTCCTCACCGCCATTTTCAGGAGTGATGAAACTGAAGCTTGATTTGTAACCAACATCGAACTTTATTGTTTGAATCAAAGGAAAACTTAGAAACCCTAGAAACGAAAACCCCAAATCAAGATGAGTGAAACCCTCTTGGTGTTACGTGGGTGGTATGGTGCTGGTGGTGGCGATGGTGAAGGTGGTGCCGGTGATGGTAGTTGAATGTGGTGTTGGTGGTTGAAGGTTGCAGGGGATGGTGGTTGAAGATTGAAGGAGGTGGTGGTGGTTGAAGGTTGAATATGGTGGTGGCAGTTGAAGGTTGAGGGTGGTGGTAGTTAAAGGTTGAGGGTGGTGGTGGTTGAAGGTTGAGGGTCATGGTGTGGTGGTTGAAGGTGGTGGTTGTGGTTGAAGGTGGTGGTGACGGCGGTTGAAGGTGGTGGGGGTGTTGGTTGAAGGTGGAGGCTTCAATGGTGGTAGGAGTAGTGTAGAAGGAGAAGAAGAAAAGTGAAAGGGGGTATTTTTGTCATTTCATATGCACTTAACAGCAATAACTAACGTCCATCCTAGTTTAAGGACCATCGTTGTTGCGCTTGTGCAAAGTTTTGGACCAAGCTTGTAATTTCAGAGAGTTAGGGACCAAAAATGAAATCAGTCCTAACCACAGGACCACCCGTGTAATTAAGTCTATTTGACATTATGTTGCAAGTTCTTGTAAATCTAGTAATCTACAAGAAGCGAATAGTATGCCTAGAGATATATTAATATGGATCATCCAAATTCAATTGACTAAATACTAAAATAGTGACCAAGAGATTATTGCAAACAATTTGTTAAAACTGTGAAATGCAACAAAAGAATGTTTTATTGCAACAGATGTGAACATAAATGGGTGACATAATGATATTTGTGTACTATTAAATCTAACCAATGTTATTATGCGCACTTACTTTGTACAGGTTGTTACGGAGTTATCCGATAAAATCAGAAGTCATGTAAACTATGGTTAGAAAGATAACTTGATGAACTTAGTCATGGAGTCTGATTTTGTGAATATTTGATTTATTATGACAAAATTATGGTCGTTTGAAGTTGTAACATTCTGTCCAAAATCAACGATAACACTTCCGTAAACCTTTTAGGGTTTTAAAAATATAAGCGTATAATAAATTTTATAGAGAATATATATGATATTATAAATAAAGAAAAATATAGGAAGTTTGATTATAAAATTGGATATAATTATTTAGAAATCAAAAGAATAATAAGAACACTAAAAGTAAGAGTACGCGCGGTTGCTACCTTAAGAACGACGAATGAATTTGAAACTTCTAAAGGCTTCAATGGAGGGTTGAAGGAAAGTTTATTAAGATTATATAGAGGGTGAAGAAGAACTCTCTTGTAAGTTGAGAAGAAGAGTTGGTGCAAGAAAATGGTTAAACAAAGGTTTAGTATTTATAAGTGGGGAAATGAGGGTTATGAATGGGTAAATTTTAATGAGCACAATTAAGATATAAGGGGTTATGAATGTGATATAAATGAGTCAAAAAGGAGTTTTAATCTTTTAAATTTTAAAAATAATGGAATGTTTATAAAATGAATTTTTATAAAAAAAGTTTGTATTAAAGTTGCAAAATTAAAGATTTTTGTTTGGAGAAATCTAAAGACTTTAAAATAGTTAGTATTTCTTTTTATAAAATTATAGTAATTATAAACTTTTATAACAATATCATGATTAAGACTTTCTATAAAACTAAGATGGAAGTCTAAAAAGTCTAGCTTTATTATACAATAGCACATGTGTACTTTTATTAGAAGCTAAGAATTTTAATAATAATATGAACTTTAGAAATTTTATAAATATAAAAACTTACTAATTTAGGCCTCCATTCAACATCATCAAGTCATAGCATAATTAAAGTTATAAAACAAAGATTACTCATACTAACAAAAGTAGCTATTATGGAATCTTGTGTATAGCATGTATAAGACTATAAATTATCATATATAATAGTATGTATGATAAAACAAATAATATAACATAGAATTTAGAATGTTTTAATTCATAAAACAACAAATAAAAAAATAGACCAAGTTACAATATGGATAGATACCAGAGGTCACATAGCTCTCCCTTTATGTCTCAGGGAATGTGATGTAAGAACTCTTTTGTAAGTTATCAGGGTAGCAGATAGATGATACTGTGGTTCTCTACTATCCCTTTCAACCACATGCAGGGCTGAACTTTATTGTTTGTTAAAGAGTTGTTTGATGGATTCTGCATGTTCATCTCTATCTGGTAGTCACTAATGATACCATACAGCTCTGTGAGAGTAAGGGTGGAGAGGTTTTCAGTTCTCTTAATGGCTACACAGTACTGAGCCCATTGTCTAGAAAGAGAGAACATGAACTTCCTTATAATGTCCCTATTCTCAAGCTTTACTCTAACATCCATGAGAGTATCTATAATCTTAACATACCTAAAGTATTGTTGAGTCATAGTTTCACCTGACTCGCATGCAAAGTTCTCAAATTGTTGCTTTATGAGGCCTTTCTTGCTTTATTAGCTTCATCAGACCCCTCATACATAAGCTTAATGCGTCCCGAAGCTGCTTAGCAGTTTTACACTTCTTGAAGCCTCTATATATGAGTTTGGAATAGCAGTTTGGAGAGCGATCATGGTCTTTTGATCTATGTCAATCTTCTTCCAGTCTTACCCAGATTAGTCAGACATTTCCTTAGGAATCATCCCATCTCCAGTATGGCTGAAGATATGCTTAGGATATGAGGTCCTTTGATAACAGATCTCCACATCCTGCTATCTTGAGACTTGATGAATCCTTCCGTATGTTGGCACCAAGTATCAAAGTTATTAGGAGTGATCAGTGGAGAGTTTATCATGGTACTGGTTTCTATATCACCTTTGTGAGAGCTGCAATTTGAGGTGTTAAGTGTTTTGTGAAACTGAAGGAATTAATGATGGTGACATCTTACGATCAAGAGCCTAAAATGCTCTGATACCAATTGTAGGACTAGTGAAGGGGGTTAATACAACAATTTCACAGTGTTTGGAGAGGCTTAGAATATTTAACAGACCGAATAAGGAACCAGCTTAAAGTAAATAAAGAACACAAGTAAAGAACAGAACAAGAACATAATAATATGGTTTTCAAGAATGATATATATTCCTCTCAAGTTCTTTTTACAAAGTGTTACAAAGCTTAAATCTAATGACAAGTACTTGAGATACTTATACTAGATTCTACAGCCGACCATACTTTATAGACTAGCTGAAAACACTAATCTAGACAACAAGATCAATGTAAAGTCAAAAGGCAGATTGCCTTTTGAATAGTGACTATGATATGCCATAGCTCACATCCTTATCTAATACAAAAATGATAAAAAGTACAAAGTTAGAAAGTTACAAACTCTAGGACCTTAATCTACAGTTGACAAAAGTAAGAACTTTTCACCAATTCATATAAGTTGGTGAATCTTCAGAAGTGGCATCGGAAAATGGTTTAGCTTTTGTCAAAAGTGAGTAAGATAAAGCATGTATTCTCTGTCTTCGAAAGAAATCAGTCTCTTAGCTTCGGAAGACTTCATCTTTGGCTTCGGAAGATTTGGTCTTTTGGCTTCGAAAGATTTGATACTTAATGTATTTCATTGAGTTGTATTAAATCTTCCGAAGTAACTTCCTTGTATTTTACATGTACATGCTGAGAGCTCTTTGGTTGCATCAGCCTTTAATTATAATCCTTACAATTACCATAACATTAACATAACATAAAGCACATCATTAGTTCATCACAAATAACATAAGTTTCATCTAATTAGGATGATAATAAGAGTTTAGCTCATGATGAGCTTGAACATAACAACAAACAAAATAGAAGATATATATGAAACCATCGATGAAATGAAACAATCAAACCGATGATCCATAATGGGTGATGTTAGACAATCCCGAGCTTCTTTTAAGTGTTGTATATGCCTCCCCAGCCTCCTAACGGTCTTCAAGTGTTTATTCCTAAAAGAATTCAGCAGAGTATCCCTTCACTAAAAGCTCCCCTAAATGTTGTAATTGATCCTCTATTTATAGGCTTTTCTGAATGTTTAAGCATGACCCAGTGCTAAATACTTACGAAAGTTGGTTGGTTTGTACGTGTCGAGGTGGTCGGGCATGACCCCGTGCTTGATGGGGCATGACCCCGTGTTTGAAGTGGAGCATGACCCCGTGTTTGAAGTGGAGCATGACCCCGTGTTTGAGATGGGGCACGACCCTATGGTTGATTTAGGGGATAGTACTTTTTGTTCTGTCAGACTGCAAAACAAAAGGTGCTCTAATTTCAGCACATGGGTGTGTTTCAAGTTATGCATGGGGGCGTGCTTAACAAGGCACGACCCATGCTTGGACTTCAAAGCTCGGTATTCTTCAAAATCTTTTCAAGTATGATCCTTTGTCCATCTTGGCCCTTTGAACACCTGAAAACACAATTTAATACTTTAAGTTTATTTTCATCATTTTAAGCAAGAGATTAAGGAATAATTGATGTCTTTTGATATTTTTCTATGTTAATTAGAGCACATCATACACCATGTTTACGAGACTGTTATAGGGCTTCGATAATTTTTTTTGTGGCTTATAGTTCCGTAGACAGGTAGAGGGTCAACTGTTTTGGTAAGCCTATTAATAATTCGTCAGATGGTGTCATGTCTATGACCTAATCTAAGAATAACAAAGTCTGTTGTTCACCTCCCATTTCCATTACAAAATTTACGATTGTTGTACCCATAGTTTCTAATGTTTCATTGTGTAGTAATTAAAGCATTTCTCTACACGCCTTGTGATTGATCTTTGATCCTTGAATAACAATAACTATTCTTAAATCCTAATAATTGATTTATAGGCTTCTTTTAGTATCATATATTGTAATCTGCCAAGACTTGAAACTTTTATCCGATTATGGAGGCTTAAGATACTATTACTTCTATACGTAATATGCTTTATCAACCAATCATCTATTTATTCTTACTATGATTTTCCATTAAGGATTTTTGTTGTACATTTCAATTTGATCTACAAGGTTTATCTTAAATTTATTTCTGGATGTACAAATTCTTAATGATCGAGACATTATTTTATAGAATGCATCAACGACTAACTTTGCTTTTCTTGGATGGTATCACCATATCATAATTGTAGTCCTTTAACAATTCATTTTATTTTCACCGGTGTTTAAAAAATACTTGGATAAATCTCCTATAGTATCATTCAAAACCCATAAATATTGAAAATTCTTTAGGATTCTTTGATATTTCTCATTTCTTAATTGTTTGTTCTTAGTAATGCTACTTGTATGCTTTACTTATTAATCATATGATCTATAAATTAAACTTTTCTTATCTAAAATTATACGTTAGGAACTTTGGCATAAAGTTTATTTCTTAATAATTTAAGGAGTCCTCTGAGACGTTCCTTGTGATCTTTTCTATACTTAAATTATACCAGAATGTCATTGAAACAACAGACCTGAATTTATCCAAATAATGTTTATAAACTTTGGTTATGAGATCCATGAATATCACAGATGCATTAGTCAATCGGAATAGCATCATTAAAACTCCTAGTGATCAAAACATGTTCTAAAAAGGTCTTAGATACGTCTTTAAATCTTTTGTTTCTTCACAGTGTTCACAATATATGCTAAAATAACTATGTATCATACTTTTAAAAACTTATGGACTTGAATCATAGAGATTATGTTTTCTTCTCAATCCTTAGATACTACTATCTTCTTACCATTAGTTAAGGTTTTTTAGCCATTCTTATGACTAACTTAATTTTTGAGTTTCCATAAATATCAAGTCTATAAGAATCAAGTTACCATTCAAGCTTATCATATGATTCTTAATGACATCAACTATCATCATTTGTCTTTCATTAATCAGTCTAGTTATAAAGGTAAGGGTTAAAGCTTGAGATTCTTAATTCATATAAGGTCTAAAGAAAATTGATACTAAGCTTTTATTTGCACCAATGTAATACTTTTCATATACAATAAATCAGATCTCATTGGTTTTGTGTAGTTACATATGTTTGAGCCAGATTTCATTTAACTTAAGTACTCATGTGTCTTTATAAATCCTTTGTTATTAAAGGTTGAATATTTGTTTGTCATGAAAAATTTATTAGCAAACTTTTGTACTTAAGTTTCTATTTTCTAATTTTTTTAGTAAATTTCTATTTTGGTCCCTGAGGTTTTGGGGTTTTTAACTAGTTCAGTCCAAAACAGAATTTTGATCAAATCATGCCCTATGGTTTATTTTTTATAATGAATTTAATACTATTGTTATTTTGAAGGGCATCATACCTGTTATCAGGAAGGTGTATCCTTGTGCTGAGCATAGGTATTGCCTTAGGCATATACATGAGAATATGAAAACAAAATGGAGAGGCAACTTATTCAAAGAAATGCTATGGAAAGCAGCAAGTGCAACAACCATTCCATAGTTTAACAAACACATAGATGATATCAGAAACCAAGGTCAATCATTACATAAATGGCTGCAAGAAATACCACCAATTCATTGGGCCAGATCCTATTTCAGTGGTATATTACTGTAATTATTAGAACTGAATTCCTATTATTGTACAAGTGATTAACGAATGGTTTAATTGACATGGAGGTCTAAGTGTGATGTTCTACTAAATAATTTGTGTGAGGTTTTTAACAAACAGCTCATAGGAGGCAGAAATGTAAGGCCCCGTTCCCGGGACGCTTACAGCTGGTCAATCATCGCACATAGACATATAATTACTTTCATATTTCATAAAACACCGTAGCGGAACTTTAAAACAACCTTTCATTTGTATATAAATGCTTTTGCAAGTTAATACAACATTCATTTCAAACATAATTTGTTCGCATTACAACGCAAAAACATTTAAAACAAAAGAATGTCATCCAAAGAACTGAGTAGTTACCCCGTGCCATCCTCAGCACATACCTGCCAACTGGAAACACATCAAAACTCAGTGTTGCTGAGTGAGTTCTAGTTTTAAATAAAACATACTTTACTTTCGTTAAAACCGTTTCTTTACTTTCATGCGATCACACATCATACGTACACATAGATATAACATTATTATCTTCATCATCCATTCTTTCATTCATTCATTCTTTATCTTTTACTTCTATCTAGATCCTGTCAAACTTTACCCTATTCATGGCACGCAGCCATGATTACTGAGGTCGAGTGACAAGGATCCCGTTTCATACGTTATCATTATGTTCCTTCCCTTCATTACTTTCATTCGTTCATTCTTTAACTTTTATTACGTTTGTTAACTTTTGTTCATTCATGTAACACCCGGAAAATTTTCTAAGCAAGTCAAATAATAATAATGTGCTTAGACGAGACCGTTTAATAAAAATAGGATGGTTATGGGTGTTAGACCAAGATAACCCTTCGGGTCATGAGCTTAACAAGTTTAAAGTCCCGGGAACGCCCGATACACATATATAGGCAGATCAGCTGAGCACTCTCATTTGCACTCAACACCTAATTTCTAGAGAGAGAGTGTAGAGAGAGAAAGTGTGATTCGAGGCTCGGTTGGTCAAGAGATCGAAGATTGGTGTTCGTGGGCTTCCAAACAACAAGAATCCAGGTAAGAAACATCGTTTAATTGTTCCTTTTTGGTGAAAACCCGGATTCTAGTTTTTGGGTTTTTGAAAGTGGCAAGAATCGCCCAAAAACCCACGTTTTTTAGGTAAGAAAACATGTAAAAAGCTTAGATATAGGTTCCTGGGTGATAACCCAAGGTTTTGGGTGTAAAAGATTGAAGTTTTGGGTTAAAATGGGCTGAGTAGTAATTTTCAGATCGTTCTGCGAATTTAAGCACTCATCCAGCGAATCTATAAGTTCGTCAAGCGAAACTAAGAGAAGTTCCAGTGAAACTATAGTTTCGCTCGGGCGAAACTACAGTTTTGTTGATAAGTTCGCCGACTATGCTATCCAACGAAAGTTGGGCGAAACTGGCAGTAAACTGGCAGCGAAACTGCCAGCGAACCTGCCACCGAATCTAGCAGCGAAACTGCTGACGAATTTAGCCGCGAAACTGCTGCTACTTAGCGAAACTGCTGGCGAAATTAGCAGCGAATTTAGGCAGAAATTAACTCTTTTGAGTGTTAACTTATCTGCAGGCGGTGTAGTGTGACCCTCTTCTTTAAAGCTTGATTGAGAAGCTACGTATCAAGCACAGGTGAGTTCTAGGACCCCTTGTTTACTTGTTTTAAACGGTTTTGGGGCTGGAACACATATAAATCCGTTTCTTGAAATATGTATGTTTGACTCATTTGGGTGTAATCACGGGTAGTATGCTTAAGGTACGATTGTGGCTTGTATGTGTTTGTATGATGTCCTAGTACGATTCCCCAAGAATTATGAGGAATAATTAGGGCTATTAGACTCGAAGAGATGCGTAGTGGAATTCTGGCTTTCGGGAAAAATGCGGAAGTAAGTCCTGACATGGAAGTTTCTGTAAGTGCCTGTAGATGACTGTTGATGTAGGCTGTGTATGTATGATGCCATGTATGATGATGTATGACTGATATGTGTGTGTTCCTTATGATGATGTATGTATATCTTTCCATGACTTTAGGTATTATGACAACGAATGAACGAAGTATTATGTAACGTAAAGTAAAAGATAAAGAAAGAGGAACATGAAGATGAATGCATGTATTAATGAATGAATGAATGAATGAGTAATATGATGATGAATACATGCATTAACAAACGAACGAAAGAAGTCTTGCAAGCATTGGATAAGGTGAACGGGTCTTTCTCGGTGATTGACCATATGTATGGTGCCCCTACCGCTTACCTCTAGTACCGTGGCATACGCTTTGCTGTTCATTTAATGACTTCGGCCCGGTAGCTAAGATTGATCGAGGTATAGCACATGGTAGTGGTATAAAAGATATTCAATGTGCAAGAAAAGATGAAACGGATCCTTGTCATTCGACCACAGTATTCATGGCCGCGTGCCATGAAGTGGGTAAAGCCTGACAGGATCTATACGAGAACTGAACGATAAAGATGTAACGAATGAATGATGCAGATAATAATAAATATTATCTGTATATGTGTATGATGAATGTTCATGAATGAAATGTATAATGAATAAACGTAACGAGATCCTTGTCATTCGACCATAGTAATCATGGCTGCGTGCCATGAAGTGGGTAAAGCCTGACAGGATCTAGATAAAAAGTGAAAGATAACGATGTACAACGAATGAATGAATGAATGAAAGAGATAATAAAGATATTATCTATGTGTACGTATGATGTATGATCACGTATAAAGAAAAGAATGGTTTTAATGAAAACAAAGTATGTTTATTATAAAACTAGAACTCACTCAGCAACACTGACTTTTTATGTGTTTCCAGTTGACAGGTAGCGTTGCTGGGGATGGCACGAGGAGGCTACTCAGCTCTTTTGCGATGACATTCTCCTTTTGATAATGCTGGGATGCGAGCGCATAATGCATGTAACAACTTATGTTGCATGCCAGTGTCAAGTGTTCCTTGAGATCTCGATATACGGGATTACTTAAGGAATCTTCTTTAAATATAGTTTTTAAAATATTTGTACTAGAGGTCACTGTATATGACCATTTTGGGATTGTTGAGGATTCAGATAAACGGGATTACTTAAGGAATCCTCGGTTTCATATGTTTCTGCGACAATCCTAGTAGAGTTACGTAATGTATAGAAAGTATGTATTTTGTAGTAATCAACAATGTAATGCATTGTAAAAGCTTTTATGATGAAATGAGAACGTACTTCTTATCCATTCCGCTGCGTTATTCTATTTAGTATATGTAAACAGTATGTTTGAAGTGCGATGAATGACCAACTGTGAGGCGCCCGGGAACGGGGCCTTACAAGTTGGTATCAGAGCCAAAGTATAAGTTAAACGGGTAAATTTTCAAAATAAACCTAAACTTAAACTGAAAATGGGACGGAAAGGAAGGGAATGCCATCTGAGTAGCTGCGTGCCATCAGGTATATTCTTAAGATTAACTGGTATTATGTCCGTATGTGTGTGGTGTATGTGTACTGTCAGATTTAATGTAGTCAGAATAGGTAATGCTCAGGGTGCGAAGAGTAAAGTAAGTGGCTAATCACAACTGGCCACTGTAATTAGGAACTTACTATGCTTGACATAAACTGAGCTATTTCCTTGAATGACCATGTTAGTATTTGAACCTTTGAGTGTGTGATAGAAGATGGTCGGTGGTAGATCATCTAAGACCTCACGTGGTGGAGGTGGTGGCGGACGTGGTGCTGAACCACGAGCCACAAGAGGAAGACCTAGGGTAGAGAAGAAGGTTCCTGAAGAACCTGAAACCACTCATCCGGAGGAAGTGGATGAGAGTGTTGATTTGAGGCCTCGGTAAAAGAGGCAGTGGTCGAGGAGGTACACCAGGTCATGCAGACGATTTTACCGTCTGTAGTGACCGAAGTAATAAAGGCTGTACGCGAAGATGAGAGGCGAGGGAGGAACCGATCCTCAGGGAGACAGCAACAACCAGAGCCGGAAACGGTTCTTTCTGATGATGAGGAGGAAGAGAGGAGGAAGAGAAGGAGGAGCCGGTACAGGAGACAACACGGGGTTGTAACTATGGGGCGTTTATGAGGTGCAAGCCCCCTACTTTTGACGGTTCTGGCACCGCTGTGCTGATGCTCACCAATGGGTGAGGGAAATGGAGGCTGTCCTCGATATTAGTGATTGTCGGGAGGACAAGAAGGTGAAGTTTGCTACCCACTCTTTCACGGGTTCGGCCTTATGCTGGTAGGACAACCTAGTCCAGCCGAGGGTAGCAGAGCCATCAGAAGAATGAAGTGGTCCGAGCTAAAAAGGATGGTGATCGAGGAGTTCAGTCCTTGTCGGGAAATGGATAAAGTGGAGAGAGAGTTCCTGCAGTTGGAGGCAGGGGCGATGACCCACCAACAGTACACCACCAAATTCAACGAGATGGCGAGGATGGTGCCGGATCAGGTGACGCCGGTATCTCAGAAGATTAATCGGTATATTCAGTGGCTGCCAGCCGACATCCGCAAGCATTTGATTACTGCCCGACGAGCACCTTTAGGTCGGCAGTGGATTTGGCAGGGAGGTTGTATGATGAGCGGGCTGTGGTGGTGAAGGCTGAGGGTAGTAAGAAAGGAGGTGGTGAGAGAAACTGGCACGGAAAGAGGTTTGGTCGAAGTGATACTTCGACGAGTAACTAGAAGACACGGGTGGATGATCACCGTGTGGTCATGTCAGGGGCAGGGTCGAGGAAATGTGGCCAATGTGGAAGAGAGCACTCAGGGGAGTGCAAGTGGGGATCAAACATATGCTTTAAGTGTGGGAAGACAGGGCATATGGCCAAGGATTGCTGGACAGGCAAATGTTTTAACTGTGGAGAAAGTGGTCATATGAGCAGAGACTGCAAGAAGCCAAGGGCTGAGGGCTCAGGGGTGAAGAAGACGGGAGGAGAAGAACCGAGGGCAAAGGCCAGGGCATTCACGATGACGCAAGAAGAGGCTAGGACGGACCCTGAAGTTGTGTCCGGTACGTTCCTGATAAACCAAACTTTAGCCTCTGTATTATTTGATTCGGGTGCCAGTAGGAGTTTTATTTCTACTACTTTCTGTGCAAAACTGCCTATTAGGAGTAAATGCCTTGATGAGTCCTTTGACGTAGAGACTACTAATGGTAAATCTACTAGGGTTACTGACGTGATAGAGGACTGCACCATAGAATTAGAAGGCCATAGGTTTGCTGCCAAGTTACATGTGATGCCCCTAGGAGGATTTGATGTAGTACTAGGGATGGATTGGTTAGCAACCTACAAAGCGAATATCGTGTGCCGAAAGAAGATGATTAAACTGACGGCGGCTGACGGAAGTCCGGTGACAATATACGGGATCGGGTTACGACGATTCCGAAAGTGATCTCGATGGCGGTGGCGGGAAAGTGTATAAGGCGCGGATGTAACGCCTACCTATGTTATGTAAAGAATGTGGAGAAGCCAACACCACAACTATCCGATGTACCGTTAGTGTGTGAATTTCCAGACGTATTCCCGGAAGACTTATCGGGATTGCCACCTGACCGAGAGATCGAGTTCCAGATCGACCTGATACCGGGTGCTCACCTGTCGCCAAAGCACCGTATCGCTTGGCTCTGACGGAAATGAAAGAGTTGATGGAGCAGTTACAAGAACTGCTAGATAAGGGGTTCATTAGACCGAGTATCTCACCTTGGGGTGCTCCGGTCCTGTTCGTAAAGAAGAAAGATGGTAGTATGAGGATGTGCATCGACTACCGCGAGCTGAATAAGTTGACGGTGAAGAACAGATACCCCTTGCCGAGAATCGATGATTTGTTCGATCAGCTTCAAGGCGCCAGTTGGTTTTCACGAATAGATCTTCGATCAGGCTACCATCAGCTGAAGGTGAAGGAGCAGGATATCCCTAAAACAGCTTTTCGTACACGCTATGGTCATTACGAGTTTCTTGTCATGTCTTTTGGTCTGACCAATGCGCCGGCTGCTTTTATGGACCTGATGACCGAGTGTGTCGGCCGATGTTGGATAAATCAGAGATTGTGTTCAGTGATGATATACTAATTTATTCCAGGAGTGAAGAAGAACATGCCGACCACATTCGGAAGGTGTTGGAGACCTTGAGGAAGGAGAAACTGTATGCTAAGTTCTCCAAGTGTGCTTTTTGGTTACGCGAGGTACAATTTCTGGGTCACGTGGTAAATGCAGAGGGAATAATGGTGGACCCAGCAAAGATTGAGGCCGTGATGCAATGGAAGTCACCAAAGACGCCATCCGAGATTCGTAGCTTCTTGGGGTTGGCGGGCTACTATAGAAGATTTATTCAAGACTTTTCCAAGATAGCCTCGCCTTTGACAAAATTGACTCGCAAGGATGTGAAGTTCGTGTGGGGTCGAGAACAGGAGGATGCCTTTGAGGAGTTGAAGATGAGATTAACACAAGCTCCTGTCTTGACATTGCCCGAGGGAAATGAAGACTTAGTGGTCTATTCGGATGCATCTTATTCTGGGCTAGGTTGCGTATTGATGCAACGCGGAAGGGTAATAGCCTATGCATCTCGACAACTGAAGACCCATGAAGTCAACTATCCCACGCACGATCTAGAACTAGCTGCGGTGGTTTTCACGTTGAAGATTTAGCGCACTATCTATACGGGACGAAGTGCACCATTTTCACAGACCACAAAAGTTTGAAGTACTTCTTCGAGCAGAAAGATCTAAACATGAGGCAAAGGCGATGGTTGGAGCTTATAAAGGATTACGATTGCGAAATCCATTACCATCTGGGCAAGGCCAACGTGGTGGCAGACGCCCTTAGCCGAAAAGAAAGGCCTGAGCCGATCCGGGTAAAGGCTTATCAACTAATTATGACCTCCGACGTGATGACGCAGGTTAAGGAGTTTCAAGAAGAGGATTTGAAAGAAGATCGTTTTAACTCAGAACGAATGAGAGGTATGGTCGCGGAACTGGGTGAAAACAAGTTTGGTGTCAAGACTCGATTTGGGCGGATGTGGATTCCTCGTTTTGGGGATCTACGTATGAAGATTATGGACGAAGCCCATAAAACTCGATACTCCATTCATCCTGGTGCTACCAAGATGTACCAAGACATGAAGAAAAATTATTGGTGGCCGAGTATGAAGCGTGATGTGGTGGAGTATGTGAGTAAATGCCTCACGTGTTTGCAAGTAAAGGCAGAGCATCAAAAGCCGTATGGGAAGATTCAACCTTGGATATACCGGAATGGAAGTGGGAGCACATCACCATGGATTTCATTACGAAGCTGCCGCGTACTCCGAAAGGGTATGATGCCATATGGGTGATTGTTGACCGCTTGACGAAGAGTGCTCACTTCCTACCGATACGCGAGACATACTCATCCGAGAGGTTGGCCGATCTTTTCATCAAAGAGATTATGACTCGTCATGGTGTACCAGTGTCAATTGTTTCTGATCGTGACACCCGTTTACATCAAAATTCTAGAAGAAATTCCACGGTGCTATGGGTACGAGGTTACATATCAGTACGGCTTATCATCCCCAAACTGATGGTCAGTCAGAAAAGACCATTCAGACGCTAGAAGACATGTTTCGGGCATGTGTGATTGATTTTGGGGGAAGTTGGGATATGTGACATCCGTCACTTCAAGGTCCGTCATTTGACATGAAACTTCGTTAACTATTCTTAGAGCATTCATTTGTCACCTTCATAAACTATTTGTGAAGAACATCATACTCGTTTGGTTTTCCTTTACAGTCGGGATACCATTATTTGCAACTTCATCATCCAAACGCTCACAAATATCACAACCGACACCGTTAATTATAATATGTTATATATATAAACAACATTAAACACATCCTTATAATTAGTATAACGCGCGTATTTACGTCGTTTTCAACCGAATCAAGTTTGGCGATTCGGGAACTAAGTGCAGGGACTAAACTTGACAAATGGCCAAACTAGGCTGGGTATAAATACCCATTTCCCAGCCATTCTTCACATCATCTTCATCTTCATCGCTCATCTCCTTCTTCTCCACTTTCTCTCTCGAACTAGCACTAAAATCGGGCCTGTTTGTTGCGTTTTCAACGTCAAATCTTGGTTATCATCGTGAATACTCACTCCTAGCAGGTAGATAACCTCGTTTGACCTGTTTCTTGCTCGATTTAGCTTCTGCGTTTCTAGGGTTTCGGGTGTTCGGGTTCATCCGAGCACATGAGGTCGTATGGGCTTGCATGTTGTGTTTTTGAGTGTGCTTCTTGTCTAGACATGTTAGGATATGGTTCTGGAGCTTCTTGACGTGTAAAACCCACGCCCGGGGCAGCTGGACACTGCTCGAAGTCTCAGCAGTCGCGAACTGCTGTGCAGGGCGACTGGGCCATTCGGCCGACTGAGCCGTGCGACTGGGGTGCGTCGTGCGACTGGGTTAGGCGTATGAGTGCGTCGCGCGACTGAGCCGTGCGATTGGGCCAATCACACGACTGAGTCATGCGACTGAGCATGTGCGATTGAATGTTGTATACGATTGAGTCTATGCGATGGAATGCATGCGAATGAATGTGTATCGTACGATTGAGGGTTTAGTCGCACGAATGGAGATTCAGACGTACGAATGAAGTTGATTCGTATGAATGGATGTTGATTCATGCGTATGGATGTTGAATCGTACGAATGAGTGTCGTGTGGTACGACTGAGTGCTTAGTTGCACGAATGGGAGTTCAATCGTGAGAATGAAACTGATTCGCATGACTGAAAGTTAATTCGTGCGAATGGGGTGTCTAGTCGTGCGTCTGGTCCTGTTGTGCGATTGGAGTCATTGTGTGTGAATTCTTCCTGTGTGCGGTGCGTGTTGTCGTGTGATGTTAAGGTAACATCGACACGGTTGCCATTGTTAATGAAGATCATTGAGATTAACACTATCAAACTCATTAATGTTATATCAGGACATATCGACTTAACACTTTACAATTAGTAACAAACAATTCCTAACATAAGTTCTTACCAAGTATTCCTTTAACAATAATAACACTTTTACCCAAACATCATCGACAATGGCAACGTTCCTAGTGCTTGGACCTACATAAGATCTACTGCGCGTGTTTGTGTGCAAGAGTTACCCACGACCGAACCGATACGACCCGACTCAACTAAACAATACGGTTAACAGTAGACGTATTACTAATGCTTAACATAACTGTCAATAGGTGATTGGCTGTTCATACATACATACGAGTTTGGGAAGTTACATCATACATACTTACCACTTAACAAGTGAGTTTCGTGGCCCCTTTTTACTCTTACCAAACCTTTTTAAATATTTTCAACTTGGGGAAAAAGAATGCTCACCTATTTACTTGTTTTCGAGCGCCTTCCTTGGTGGAGGTGGCTGCTACTTCTATAAGTATCTTACCTCGTTTGTCATGTTGATTGATGCTAAGGATAGACGGATGTCATGTAACTGGTTTAGGCATCGTTCTAGGTGTATCGCGGATGTGGTGGGAACGCTGCGGGGAACCCTATATATAAGCATCCTTGGTATACCAAGAATGTGCTTAAACTGGGCTATGTGATGATCTCGATTGACTGAGACCTGGATTTGTTAGAACTTGACACTATGCTATGTTACCCCTTACGTGTTACTTGGTGGCCATACATTACTATGTGCTATTACTTGATGCTATGTGTTGTGTGATTTTACCTGTAAATTGGCTGTGTGGGACTTCTGTGTGGGACTTCTGTGTGGGACTTCTGTGTGGATCTTTCAGTACAACCATTAATTCTAGAAATGGGACCTAAGGACTGGTTTGGCTGTAACGTATACGTATGCGCTATATGGATCTTGCTACGTCATGTGAAACTCATGGAATGCTTACTACTTGTTGGATGCCTTTGACCTTGGATGCTCTAGGCTGTGTGGTTCTTCTGTGTGGTTCCCCTATGTGGTTCTTCTAAGCCGATCATCCATTACAACCATTAATCCCGGTAATTACGACCTAAGGATTGGTTTGGTTGTAACCTAAACGTATGCGCTGTGTGGACCCTGCTACGTCACCTTGAACTTATTATGCTATGGAAAACCTTTTTATATAACCCTTAATCCCGGCATTGGGACCTAAGGATTGGTTTGGTTATAAACTATACGTATGCGCTGTGTGGATCTTGCTACGTCTTTATAAACTATTTTCTTTTTCGAGAAAACCTTTCTTACAGCCATCAATTCCCGTGTGGAACCGATGACTAGGTTTGGCTGTAGCTATTTATAAACGGTAAACCGCCTGAACATAAGTGTAGTCGTGGTATCTTTTAGTAAACTTACTCACTGATTACATCTTAACATCTTTTATTACTTAAAAACCTGCGAAGCTCACCAACAATTATGTTGACCGTTTTGAGCATCTCTTTTCAGGTGATCAAGGTAATTGAAGTTCTAGGAGTGCTGCCTTTTAGAGGAGACCCTAGGATACATTTCTGGAGGACTAAGCATTTTGTTAAACATTGAACTTAGAAATTTTTGGTTGCTTTAACTTAAACATTGTACACTTGCTCCTGGTTGTGGGAATTTACACTACAAGTTATCATCAATGTTTAAGTGATCTTTTAAGTTTATGCTTATGGCTATGCTGTCGTGATCATTGATTATACACGACACAAGTCTCCATTTGTGCCCGGTGTCGTCATGACACGCCATGTCATCAATTTCATATATATTGCACCTCTATTATTAACCATGTGTTATGACGATCCCGTCTAGCTCGCATCCCCGTGTTTCCGCTATCAGCGGGGGTGTGACAATTGGTTATAGAGAATTAGGCAATACACTTGACCTAGACTATAACCTATGAACCTTCATGTAGAATGCATGCTAGGACTGGCTTGTACTCAATATTACATGTGTGTTCCTCTATACTTGTTACTTGACTCTATACATGATTCTATGCATATGTGCTTGATGAATATGGATAATACTATGATGTTAACTCGGAGTAAGTGAAGCTAAGGGTGACCATGCAAGGCAAATTACCATTACGGGTGCACACGTAATTGCAATTCGCCGTGCATGAGAAGTCTGGCTAATCTTACCATGAGGTAACGATCATGAGTATTACTAGTTTTCTATTCTATACCCTAGGGTGTGCTAGGATCATAATCCTAGTGAGGCTTTATTAAGGGTAACATAACATTACTAACACCTACCATTACTTAAGTCTTGTCCTATTTAGAGCCTTCATGGTACTTCCAATCATGACATTGATCCTATCTTCCGCGAAACATTCCTCCACTTAGCATTTCAGTAACTAAGGAGCTGATTGAATGCTTAGAATAAAAGTGGACTTCAAGAAATGTAGAGGAGTGATGATACTCTCTACACATTACATTATGTTATTCATTGGGATTATGCTAAGGGAAATTAGGATGTCATGTAAACAGTTTAAGTGTCATTCAAGGTATATCGTGGATGCGGTGGGAACACTGCGGGGGACCCTATATATAAGCATCACCGATATACTAAGAATGTGCTTAAACTGGGTTACATGACGATCTTGATGGACCAAAGCATGGGTTATCGGAACTTGATGAGTGGAATCATACATGTATCTCAGAAGTGACTAAAGCTTACATGTTTACATCTTTCTATGATTAGAAGATGCCGCCCCGAAGAGTCACACGTGATACCAACCAAGATGGTGAGACCCCACAAGGCAGAGGTAGGGTAGATCACCAAGAGCAGGTGGCGCCCCAGCTGGCGACAACCAGGGAACTGAAAACCCTGATATAGCTGCTATGATCGCTCAGCAGCTTGCCGCACTGATTCCAACTATAGTGACTCAAGTGAGCGACACTCTTCGGAATCATCAACTCCACAGGAGTAATGATACTAATGATCAGTATAACCAAGGAACAGAGAAGAGAAAGGAGGCTGGGGAAACGAGCCGGTCTAACGCCGGAAGGTTTGATAAGAAGGCCAAGACGACCCAAAATTTTGGGGCTGTGACTCAGGGAAAGAAAGAATATGCTGGCCCGCACCCGAAATGTGACAGGTGCAACCTTCATCACCCTCCAGCGATGCCGTGTCGGGCATGTGCGAACTGTAGGCGCCCGGGGCACCTAGCGAGAGATTGTAGAGTTGCATCAAACCTTGAGACACTCGCCAACACGGTTAACCCCGTCGGGAATGCTAGAGCTTGTTATGAGTATGGAGGTCTTGGTCACTACCAAAACATGTGCCCCAGACTGAATAGGGCACCGGGTCAACAAGGGAATAACCAGCAGCAAGTGATGGCCATAGCTGGCAACCCAGGCCAAGGGAATCAAAGAAGTGCTGCCAGAGGACGTGCATTCGTTATCGGAGCAAATGACGCCCGTCAGGACCCGAATGTTGATACAGGTACGTATTTGCTCAACCACCCCTTCGCATCCATACTATTTGATACTGGGTAGACAATAGTTTCCTATCTTCTGATTTTGCACACGTGCTTGCCTTGAACCCTAGTAGACTAGAAACTAGCTTTTCAGTAGAAATGGCCAACGGTATAGTTGTACAAGCGGATGAGATTATTAGACAGTGTTCTATGGTATTGGAGAACCATGCCTTCGACATAGACATAATACCTTTCGAGTTGGGGAGCTTCGACGTGATTGTGGGAATGGATTGGTGGTCGAAACGCGGAGCCGAGATTGTTTGTCTGGAGAAAGTAATACGAATCCCCAAGCCAAACGAGGAGGTACTCAAGATTCACGGAGAACGACCGGGAAGAGCTCTAAAGCTTATCGCTCGCATGAAGAGCGACGATGTTTACGAAAGCAGTGTTACGCATTTTGGGCCCGTGTAATGGAAAAGAAAGAAGAAGGTAACAAGTTGGTATATATTCCTGTAGTATGAGATTTTCCAGGAGTATTCCCTGATGACTTGTCAGGATTTTCTCCTTCACTACAGGTGGAATTTCATATCGAGTTAGTTCCTGGAGCTACGTCGGTAGCAAAAGCACCGTATCAGTTAGCGTCGTCTGCAATACAAGGATTATCTAACCAATTACAGGAACTACTGGAGAAGGGTTTTATTCGACTGGGTCATTCGCCATGGGGAGCACCGTCCTATTTGTTAAAAAGAAAGACGGGTCGTTCCGCATGTGCATCGATTTTCGCGAGTTGAACAAGTTCACTGTGAAGAATCGATGATTTATTTGACCAGTTACAAGGAGCTTCGTATTTCTCCAAGATTGATCTCCGTTCTGGATGTCATCAACTGAGAGTTTTGAGGATGACATACCGAAAACAGCATTCAGGACTCGTTATAGGCATTATGAGTTCTTAGTCATGCCGTTCGGACTGACTAATGAACCAGCCGTGTTCATGAATCTGATGAATCGAGTATGCAAACCTTATTTGGATAAGTTCGTGATCGTATTTATAGACGATATACCTATCTACTCTCGATTGAAATAAGACCCTAAGGAACATCTTCGGACCATACTGAGCCTATTGCAAGAAGAGAAGCTTTACGCCAAGTACTCGAAGTGCGAGTTTTGGCATTGAAAAGTGAGGTTCTGGGTCAGGTGGTTAACGAAAGTGGAATTCAGGTAGATCCCAGAAAAATTGAAGCAAGAAAAAAAAATGGGATGCACCCCAGACACCTTCGGAGATACGACAATTCTTAGGTTTGGCCGGATACTATCGTCGCTTCATTGCAAATTTCGCAAAGGTTGCCCAACCGCTAACCTTGATGATTCAGAAAGACAAGAAGTTTGATTGGAAGGAAGGCAAATATGATGGCTGACGCCCTAAGTCGTAAAGGGCGCGTGAAATCACTATGTGCTCGAGCTTTGGGATTGACTACTCAGACGAACTTGAAAGCTCAGATCCAACTTGCACAAAGGGAAGCATTGAAAGAAGAAAACCTCGCGAGAGAAGACTTCTAAGGGTTAGACAAACAGACGAATTGCAAGGATGATGGCATACACTACTTCATGGATCGCATATGGGTACCCAAATGGAGAGATGTTCGTACACTGATCTTGGAGGAAGCGCACAAGACACGATATTCTATTCATCCTGGTGCAGTATGTATCACGATCTTAAGGATCTATACTGGTGGCCAGGCATGAAGAGAGACATTGCTATGTATGTAAGCTGATGCTTGACGTGCTCGAAAGTTAAGGCTTAACATCAAAAACCATCGGGATTATTGCAGCAACCTGAAATTCCCGAGTGGAAATGGGAGAACATAGCCATGGATTTTATTACTAAACTCCCGAGAACGCCTAGCAGACACGACTCGATATGGGTCGTGGTGGATCGAATGACAAAATCCGCTCACTTCTTGCCCATCCGTGAAGACTATAAAATGGATAAGCTGGCAAGGTAGTACATCAAAGGGGTCGTGACACGGCACGAGGTACCGGTGTCAATCATATCCGACAGAGACAACCGAATTACTTCATGATTTTGGCAGACGTTACAGAAAGCGATGGGCACTCGATTAGATATGAGTACCTCCTATCACTCACAAACAGATGACTAAAGTGAACGAACCATACAAACATTGGAAGATATGCTCAGAGCTTGTGTAAATCGATTTTGGTGGCAGCTGGGACACTCATTTACCATTGATTGAGTTCTCCTACAACAACAGCTATCATACAAGCATTGGATGCGCACCATTTGAAGCATTGTACGGGAGAAAATGTAGATCCCCAGTTTGTTGGGCTGAAGTTGGTGAGAGCCAGCTTACGGGCCCAGAGATCATTCAAGAGACAACTGACAAGATTTTTTTTTCAAATCCAAGACAGACTAAAAACTGCAAGAGATCGCCAAAAGAGCTATGCGACAACCGTCGGAAGCCTCTAGAATTCAATGTTGGAGATCATGTACTACTCAAAGTCTCTCCCCGGAAGGGAATTGTATGATTTGGAAAGAGAGGGAAGTTAGCCCCTCGATACATAGGACCATTCGAGATTACAGAAAGAATCGGCCCGGTGGCTTACCGATTGAGGTTGCCACAAGAACTCAGCGGTGTACATGATGCTTTTCACGTGTCAAACCTCAAGAAGTGTTTGGCGGATGAGTCCTTACGCGTACAAATTGAGGAGATCAAGATCGACGAAAAGCTTCATGTCATTGAGGAACCTATCGAGATCGTGGACCGAAAGGTCAAACGCTTAAGGCGCAGCAAGATACCGATCGTTCGCGTGAGATAGGACTCCAAGCAAGGGCCAGAATTCACGCGGGAACGGGAAGATCAGGTGAAACTTAAGTATCCAAATCTATTCAAGGATGACGCTCTTGGACCTAGCACCAGTTGAATTTCGGGACGAAATTCTCTCAACTGGGGGATACTGTGACATCCGTCACTTCAAGGTCCGTCATTTGATATGAAACTTCATTAACTATTCTTAGAGCATTCATTTGTCACCTTCATAAACTATTTGTGAAGAACATCATACTCGTTTGGTTTTCCTTTACAGTCGGGATACCATTGTTTACAACTTCATCATCCAAACGCTCACGAATATCACAACCGACACCGTTAATTATAATATGTTATATAATATAAACAACATTAAACACATCCTTATAATTAGTATAACGCGCGTATTTACGTCGTTTTCAACCGAATCAAGTTTGGAGATTCGGGAACTAAGTGCAGGGACTAAACTTGACAAATGGCCAAACTAGGCTGGGTATAAATACCCATTTCCCAGCCATTCTTCACATCATCTTCATCTTCATCGCTCATCTCCTTCTTCTCCACTTTCTCTCTCGAACTAGCACTAAAATCGGGCCTGTTTGTTGCGTTTTCAACGTCAAATCTTGGTTATCATCGTGAATACTCACTCCTAGCAGGTAGATAACCTCGTTTGACCTGTTTGTTGCTCGATTTAGCTTCTGCGTTTTCTAGGGTTTCGGGTGTTCGGGTTCATCCGAGCACATGAGGTCATGTGGGCTTGCATGTTGTGTTTTTGAGTGTGCTTCTTGTCTAGACATGTTAGGATATGGGTTCTGGAGCTTCTTGATGTGTGAAACCCACGCCCGGGCAGCTGGACGCTGCTCGAAGTCTCAGCAGTCGCGACCTGCTGTGCAGGGCGACTGGGCCATTCGGCCGACTAAGCCGTGCGACTGGGGTGCGTCGTGCGACTGGGGTGCGTCGTGCGACTGGGTTAGGCGTATGATGCGTCGCGCGACTGAGCCGTGCGATTGGGCCAATCACACGACTGAGTCATGCGAGTGGGCATGTGCGATTGAATGTTGTATGCGATTGAGTCTATGCGATGGAATGCATGTGAATGAATGTGTATCGTACGATTGAGGGTTTAGTCGCACGAATGGAGATTCAGACGTACGAATGAAGTTGATTCGTACGAATGAATGTTGATTCCTGCGTATGGATGTTGAATCGTACGAATGAGTGTCGTGTGGTACGACTGAGTGCTTAGTCGCACGAATGGGAGTTCAATCGTGAGAATGAAACTGATTCGCATGACTGAAAGTTAATTCGTGCGAATGGGGTGCCAGTCGTGCGTCTGGTCCTGTTGTGCGATTGGAGTCATTGTGTGTGAATTCTTCCTGTGTGCGGTGCGTGTTGTCGTGTGATGTTAAGGTAACATCGACACGGTTGCCATTGTTAATGAAGATCATTGAGATTAACACTATCAAACTCGTTAATGTTATATCAGGACACATCGACTTAACACTTTACAATTAGTAACAAACATTCCTAACACAAGTTCTTACCAAGTATTCCTTTAACAATAATACACACTTTTACCCAAACATCATCGACAATGGCAACGTTCCTAGTGCTTGGACCTACATAAGATCTACTGCGCGTGATTGTGTGCAAGAGTTACCCACGACCGAACCGATACGACCCGACTCAACTAAACAATACGGTTAACAGTAGACGTATTACTAATGCTTAACATAACTGTCAATAGGTGATTGGCTGTTCATACATACATACGAGTTTGGGAAGTTACATCATACATACTTACCACTTAACAAGTGAGTTTCGTGGCCCTTTTTACTCTTACCAACCTTTATAAATATTTTCAACTTGGGGAAAAGAATGCTCACCTACTTTACTTGTTTCGAGCGCCTTCCTTGGTGGAGGTGGCTGCTACTTCTATAAGTATCTTACCTCGTTTGTCATGTTGATTGATGCTAAGGATAGACGGATGTCATGTAACTGGTTTAGGCATTGTTCTAGGTGTATCGCGGATGTGGTGGGAACGCTGCGGGGAACCCTATATATAAGCATCCTTGGTATACCAAGAATGTGCTTAAACTGGGCTATGTGATGATCTCGATTGACTGAGGCCTGGATTTGTTAGAACTTGACACTATGCTATGTTACCCTTACATGTTACTTGGTGGCCATACATACTATGTGCTATTACTTGATGCTATGTTGTGACGCCCTAAACTCGGCAGAGCACCGGAGGCACGTCACGCAGTTGGATTAATATTTTAAACACAAATCAGAGCTTTCTATTTACAGCGGAAGACTTTAAACACTATTATATATTAACCCAACTTTTTAAAACATTTTACATATGATTGTATTTAATTATACATTGCCCTATTTACATTATTAACAAGTCCTAAATCCTATGCCAGCAGTTGCTACAGGATAGCGTCCTCATCAGCTCATACTTGCTTTCCTCTATTATCAGAGGATCCCTCCTTACCTAGCACACACAACACACTCAAAACATCAGATAAACTGGTGAGTTCTAATTTTCATTAAAACATTAACAACATTTTCACACACACCACACCTATCTTTTTATTGGCAATATTATAAATTCAACTTTTATCATTATTCTGTCCCACTGGACCTGTCCCATCGAACGTCGGTTGCCCACATCTAGCAACTACCAGTTCCCCATACCCAGTAACGTCGGTTGCCCACATCCAGCAACTACCAGTTACTACACTCAGAAATATCGGTTGCCCACATCCAGCAACTACCAGTTTCTCATACTCGGTAACGTCGGTTGCCCACATCTAGCAACTACCGGTTACCATACCCAGAGACGTCGGTTGCCCACATCTAGCAACTACCAGTCTCCCATACCCAGTAACGTCGGTTGCCCACATCTAGCAACCACCAGTTACTATCTCTCATCCAGTAGGATGCCAAATAATCATCTAGGGTCGTCACCACAAGATGTTCACAAAGCTGAGTGATTGTCATCACTCCTATCAAACTGTACAGTTTCACACCCAGGCATCTTACCCTAACTGGCCTATTGAGATCTACATCATATTACCATTTCAAAAACATTTCTTTATTTATTGCCAATATTATCACATTCACTCACACCCCACACATTCTTTCTTTTAGCACCAGTTTTAACATATTTTCATTAATCATCACACCCCATCCGACCCATTGGAATCATTACCATCACGTAATGATTAACAATGTTCAGAGGACTATCTTTTACACCCTACCTGACTCATTGCAATCATTACCATCACGTAATGATTAACAATGTTCAGGTAATCATTTATTACCCCCACTTTCCCTCTAACAACTTGACAAACTGTTAGAAACATACCCATCATTACTATCACAATTCTGGTACTAAAATATTCAATTTATTCATCATTATGTGTGTGCTAGCCCGAATGTTAAAACCAAACATTTAGAAAGGGCTTAGAACTCACCTTATCAATTTCCTCACCACAGTCTACACAATCCACGTACCCAAGATAACTAGTCCTTCCTCTAATCAAGGTATATCTAAAGTAATAAACCCTGATTCAATAAACTTATTCTCAAACAGGCCCTCATGCGATTGAACACTTATGCGAATGAGCAATCATGCGACTGGACCTATGCGAATGAACCATGCGACTGAACCTTCAGTCGTACGACTATCCGTTCATTCGCACGATTGAGTTCTCATTCGTATCCAGTGTTCACTCGTCTTCATTTGGCCTTCCAACCAGGCGACTGAGTCCCAACCGCACGAATGAACCTCCATTCGCACTCAATCGCACGATTGAACTCTCATTCGTGCGATTGAGCCATGCGATTGAGCCCATTCGCCTGAAACGAATCAGCAGCTGTGTTCTTGACGTTTTTGATCCAATACTCACTCAAAATTTGAGTTTAGCCATCCAAATCATACCATATTCAAAACAGATCTTATACACATCGTTTATAATAGCTTCGGATCATTATTTCATCAAAACTTCACAAAACTTAGATTTGAATTCCTGGATTTTAAATTCAGAAATAAACTAGACCAATTTACTGATTTAAACAGGTTATTGGATCAAATTCAATCATACACACAGCTTATAACATCTCCGGATTAATCCGTGATGTTCAAAACTTACCAAAACGGAGCTTCGCCTAATCAATTTCGTGAGAACAGAGTTTTGGGTGTGAAGGGACAAGAGAACAGAATAGGTGCAGATAGAAATCTGCCCTTGAACCTCCTGCACCGCCCCACTTATCCATACACTTAACTTAACCGCCTCACCTTCAGTCGCACGATTGAACCATTCGCACGACTAAATCGTGCGAATGAAGCTCATGCTCCTACCATTCGTACGACTGAGCCTCAATCGCACATAAGGAATGCGACTGAAGTTCATTCGCATATAAGTCAAGCGGCTAAATACTTGAACACTCAAACAAACTCGACTTAGTTAATTAATCATAACTATAATATAATTTACAAATCCGGATTTAGAACCGGATGTTACAACTCTCCCCCCCTAAATAGGTTTCGTCCTCGAAACCAATTATTCGAACAACTGGGGATAATCTCTTTTCATCTCATCTTCTGATTCCCAAGTGAAATCAGATCCCTTTCTATTCGACCACTGCACTTTAACTAATTCAATAGTTTTATTCCTTAGCCTTTTCACCTTTCTGTCTATTATAGCAGTAGGTTTCTCAACATAGTTCAACTTATCATCTACCTCTATATCATCTAAAGGTACATAAGCATTCTCATCGGCCAAACACTTGCGCAACTGTGACACGTGAAAGGTTGGGTGGATTCCTTGCAACTGATCGGGTAATTCTAGTTTATAGGCCACTTCCCCAATCCGTTCTATAATGCTAAACGGTCCTATAAAACGAGGACTTAACTTTCCGTTCTTTCTGAATCTGATAATTCCCTTCCAAGGAGATACCTTCAACATAACTCTATCTCCTACTTCAAACTCTATATGCCTCCGCCTTTTATCTTCATAAGACTTCTGTCGATCCTAAGCCGCTTTAAATCGAGCTTTAATCTGATCCAGTTTCTCATTCATAGCCTGTACAATTTCCAAACTGCCCAACTCTTTCTGCCCAACTCTTTCTACCCAACTTCTCCCCAACATATGGGACTCCTACACTTCCTGCCATATAACATCTCATAAGGGGCTCTCCCAATCGTAGAATGATAACTATTATTGTAGGAGAATTCAACTAATGGCAGATGACTATCCCAGCTACCACCGAAATCTATAACACAAGCTCTTAACATTTCTTCAACTGTTTGGATAGTCTTTTCAGTCAACCCATCAGTTTCTGGTGAAAAGATGTGCTGTGTAACAAACGAGTACCCATATCTTCATGAAACTTTCTCCAAAACCTCGAAGTAAAACGTGTATCTCTATCTGACACAACAGACAATGGTACCCCGTGTCGAGTAATAATCTCTCGAATAAACAGTTCTGCTAATTTCTCAGAGTTATACGTTTCTTTAATTGGTAAGAAATGCCCGCTACGTGTTAATCTATCTACTATGACCCAAATGGTATCATAACCTTTAGCTGTACGCGGAAGCTTAGTAATGAAATCCATTGTCAATTCTTCCCACTTCCATTTCGGGATCTCTAAGGGTTGAAGCTTACCATATGGTTTTTGATGTTCAGCTTTGACCTGAAGACACGTCAAACACCTATTCACATATTGCATCACATTAAACTTCATATCGGGCCACCAATATTCTTGTTTTAAATCTTTTGTACGTCTTAGTAGCACCAGGATGTATAGAATATCTGGACTTATGAGCTTCATCTAACACCAATTCCCTCATCTTAATCGGAACCCATATACGACCGCATTTTCTATTTTCTAACCTCAATAGCTATAACTTTATGACTTAACTCGAATTGGAGGGTGTTCATTCTTTTACTTAATGCGTCAGCAACCACATTTGCTTTACCAGGATGGTAAAGTATTTCACAATCATAATCTTTCACCAATTCTAACCATCTTCGCTGGCGCATGTTCAATTCCTTCTGATCAAAGAAATGATATTTCATACCCTTGCAGTTCTAAATCATGTGTCGGATAATTCTTTTCATGTTCTTTCAATTGTCTGGAAGCATAAGCTATCACTCGCCCCTCTGCATCAATACACAGCCTAGACCTTGATGCGAAGCATCTGAATAAATCACCAAATCTTCATTTCCATCTGGCAACGACAATATTGGTGATTGGGTTAATTTCTGCTTCAGTTCTGAAATGCATTTTCTTGTTCTGGTCCCCAAATGTATTCTTCATTTCTTCCTCGTCATTTCGTTAACGGGGATGCGATTTGGCAAAATCCTGAATAAACCTTCTATAGTAACCACCAGACCCAAGAAACTGCGAACCTCAGATGGCGTCTTTGGAGGACTCCCCTCACTACTGTTTCAATCTTGGTAGGATCTACTAAAATACCTTCTGCATTAATCACATGCCCTAAAACTGTACCTCCCGCAACCAAAACTCACACTTAGAAAATTTTGCATAAAGCCTTTCTTTTCTTAATCTTTCCATACTTCACGAAGATGGCAGGCGTGATCTCCCTCATTCTTGAATAGATCAGTATATCATCAATAAACACGATTACTGATCGATCTAACATTGGCTTGCACACCCTATTCATCAAATCCATAAAAGCAGCAGGGGCATTCGTTAACCCAAAAGACATAACCAGAAATTCATAATGACCATAACGTGTGTGAAACGCTGTCTTAGGTATATCTTCTTCCTTGACTTTCAACTGATGATATCCGAACGAAGGTCTATTTTAGAAAACCAACTGGCTCCCTGTAGATGATCAAACAAATCATCTATTCGTGGGAGTGGATACTTATTCTTTATTGTCAACTTGTTTATTCTCTGTAATCAATACACATACGCATACTCCCATCTTTCTTCTTCACAAACAATACTGGAGCACTCCACGGGGAAGAACTGGGCTTAATGAAACCTCTTTCTAGCAAGTCTTCAGTCTGTTTCATTAACTCTTTCAATTCTGATGGAGCTAATCTATAAGGTGGCTTAACGACTGGCTTAGCACCCGGAACCAAATCAATTCTAAACTCAACTTCGTGATCTGGAGGAATACCCGGTAATTCCTCTGGAAACACATCTGCAGAATCTCCAACCCAGGAATGTCTTCTATCTTTCTTACAGGCTTTTGAGAATCAATTACATATATCAAATAAGATGCACACCCGCGGCTCATTGACTTATCAGCTTTTATCATAGATATTATTTTCACCGTTGACTCCTCTCTATCACCATATACATTGATCGTTTTCCCCATCCGGTGCTCTTAACTGAATTAACTTCTTATTACATATAATATGGGCTTCATGGTTTACCAACCAATCCTACCCAATACTACATCAAACCCTCCTAACACCATTGGATATAGTTTACAGGCAACTTATATCCTTCTAATTCAATATACAACCATCAATCATATTACTAATCATCACAGATCTATCATTAGCAGTTTCAACTACAAAAGCTACCTCTAATGGTCGAACTTCACATGCAAGCATAGGGCAAAAATCAATAGATACAAACTTCCACTTGCACCAGAATCAATAACACATTAGCTGGAATTCCATTCACTAGAAACGTATCTGAAACTACATCTGGCAACGCTTTAGCTTCACTGGCTGTCATAGAATATGCTAGCCCCTTGGCCACACTCATCCTTCTTCTGACCCTTTCATCGATCTAACCGGTTTCAGGCTTTCTAACTACCAACTTTGGACATTCACTTCGAATATGCCCCGTTTCTCCACACTCATAACATTTACAAGGACCTTCACTACATTCATTAGCGTAATGTCCCATTCTTCCACATCTAAAACAAGTCCTGCTACCAATCATACATTCTCCCTGGTGTAGCCTACCACATTTCCCGCAACGTGGCAACTCATTTCTGGCATTCCTCGGAAATTGACCCCTTCTGAACCTACTTTTCTTTTGGAAGCTTGGGTTCTCAAATCTTCTTTGCACGACAGGTTCTTCACGCCCCTTTTACTCCCTTCCGGAACAACATTACTACCATAAACTTCTTGATACATATCTGCAGCTAAGTTTACCGTCAACTGGTAACTACTCGGAGCAGATGATCTAACCAACTTTCTAACTTCTTGAGGCAACCCCTGTGTATACCTCAAAATTTTCTTCTCTTCAGGAACCACCAAATGAGGACCAATCGCGCCATCTCCTCAAACTTAGACGTGTATTCCCTATGAGACATATTACCTGCCTGAAACTGCAGGAAATTCATTTCTATTCGATCCATCTCGCCTTTCGGACAAAACTTGTCCGACACTAACTTTCTAAATTCAGTCCACAACGTTTTGTCAGTAGCCTCCTCGCCTAACGTCTGGATAATCGTATCCCACCAATACAGAGCCTCACCTACAAACGAGTGGGCTGCAAACTTTACCTTCTGATCCTCCCTACACTCACTCAACTTGATCACGGCTTCCATTTCACGAAGCCATTTATAAGTGGCTACCACATCCATAGCCCCAGAAAATCGTGGAGGATTACATTCTTTAAACTGGCTGTACGTAACTCCCTTTCTCTCACTAGACCCCTCAGCTTTATCAACATTCCTACTTTCATCAGGTCTAGCTGCATTCAAGGCTTTACGAACCTCCTTAGCAATCACATCATGGAATTGCTGCCTCGTCATACTAAGCACCTCGTGCTCTCATCAACATTTCTTCCGAGGTTCCACCTTGCATTCTTTCACTCTCCCTATCAGCCATAACCTATTAAAATGAGATCGGAATTATTTGGTACTCGCATGTAAGTATATAACCAGAATATTAATAGTAAAGTAAATTATTAATAATGTTGGCCAAGTACTATTAATTGTTTACTTTACTTTTACTATTCTCGTTATTCCTTCTCATGATAGTCCCATCACCTTTCTTGTTTTAATAAACTATTCTATCTAGCTATCCCTGCTGGCATATCTATTTTCTAGTTAAAGTCTAGTTATTCTGACACTAGATCCCTTTAACTACTGCTCTGATACCAACCTGTGACCCCTAAACTCGGCAGGGCACCAGAGGCACGTCACGCAGTTGCATTAATATTTTAAACACATATCAGAGCTTTCTATTTACAGCGGAAGACTTTAAACACTATTATATATATAACCCAACTTTTTAAAATATTTTACATATGATTGTATTTAATTATACATTGCCCTATTTACATTATTAACAAGTCCTAAATCCTATGCCAGCAGTTGCTCCAGGATAGCGTCCTCATCAGCTCATACTTGCTTTCCTCTATTATCAGAGGATCCCTCCTTACCTAGCACACACAACACACTCAAAACATCAGATAAACTGGTGAGTTCTAATTTTCATTAAAACATTAACAACATTTTCACACACACCACAGCTATCTTTTTATTGGCAATATTATAAATTCAACTTTTATCATTATTCTGTCCCACTGGACCTGTCCCATCGAACGTCGGTTGCCCACATCTAGCAACTACCAGTTCCCCATACCCAGTAACGTCGATTGCCCACATCCAGCAACTACCAGTTACTACACTCAGAAATATCGGTTGCCCACATCCAGCAACTACCAGTTTCTCATACTCGGTAACGTCGGTTGCCCACATCTAGCAACTATCGGTTACCATACCCAGAGACGTCGGTTGCCCACATCTAGCAACTACCAGTCTCCCATACCCAGTAACGTCGGTTTCCCACATCTAGCAACTACCAGTTACTATCTCATCCAGTAGGATGCTAAATAATCATCTAGGGTCGTCACCACAAGATGTTCACAAAGCTGAGTGATCGTCATCACTCCTATCAAACTGTACAGTTTCACACCCAGGCATCTTACCCTAACTGGCCTATTGAGATTTACATCATATTACCATTTCAAAAACATTTCTTTTATTTATTGCCAATATTATCACATTCACTCACACCCCACACATTCTTTCTTTTAGCACCAGTTTTAACATATTTTCATTAATCATCACACCCCATCCGACCCATTGGAATCATTACCATCACGTAATGATTAACAATATTCAGAGGACTATCTTTTACACCCTACCTGACTCATTGCAATCATTACCATCACGTAATGATTAACAATGTTCAGGTAATCATTTATTACCCCCACTTTCCCTCTAACAGCTTGACAAACTGTTAGAAACATACCCATCATTACTATCACAATTCTGGTACTAAAATATTCAATTTATTCATCATTATGTGTGTGCTAGCCCGAATGTTAAAACCAAACATTTAGAAAGGGCTTAGAACTCACCTTATCAATTTCCTCACCACAGTCTACACAATCCACGTACCCAAGATAACTAGTCCTTCCTCTAATCAAGGTATATCTAAAGCAATAAACCCTGATTCAATAAACTTATTCTCAAACAGGCCCTCATGCGATTGAACACTTATGCGAATGAGCAATCATGCGACTGGACCTATGCGAATGAACCATGCGACTGAACCTTCAATCGTACGACTATCCGTTCATTCGCACGATTGAGTTCTCATTCGTATCCAGTGTTCACTCGTCTTCATTTGGCTTTCCAACCAGCGACTGAGTCCCAACCGCACGATTGAACCTCCATTCGCACTCAATCGCACGATTGAACTCTCATTCGTGCGATTGAGCCATGCGATTGAGCCCATTCGCCTGAAACAAATCAGCAGCTGTGTTCTTGACGTTTTTGATCCAATACTCACTCAAAATTTGAGTTTTAGCCATCCAAATCATACCATATTCAAAACAGATCTTATACACATCGTTTAATAGCTTCGGATCATTATTTCATCAAAACTTCATAAAACTTAGATTTGAATTCCTGGATTTTAAATTCAGAAATAAACTAGACCAATTTACTGATTTAAACAGGTTATTGGATCAAATTCAATCATACACACAGCTTATAACATCTCCGGATTAATCCGTGATGTTCAAAACTTACCAAAACGGAGCTTCGCCTAATCAATTTCGTGAGAACATAGTTTTGGGTGTGAAGGGGAGAAGAGAACAGAATAGGTGCAGCTAGAAATCTGCCCTTGAACCCCTTGCACCGCCCCACTTATCCATACACTTAACTTAACCGCCTCACCTTCAATCGCACGATTGAACCATTCGCACGACTGAATCGTGCGAATGAAGCTCATGCTCCTACCATTCGTACGACTGAGCCTCAATCGCACATAAGAATGCGACTGAAGTTCATTCGTATACAAGTCATGCGGCTGAATACTTGAACACTCAAACAAACTCGACTTAGTTAATTAATCATAACTATAATATAATTTACAAATCCAGATTTAGAAACCGGATGTTACATATGTGTTATGTGATTTTACCTGTAAATTGGCTGTGTGGGACTTCTATGTGGGACTTCTGTGGGACTTCTGTGTGGGACTTCTGTGTGGATCTTTCAGTACAACCATTAATTCCAGAAATGGGACCTAAGGACTGGTTTGGCTGTAACATATACGTATGCGCTATGTGGATCTTTCTACGTCATGTGAAACTCATGGAATGCTTACTACTTGTTGGATGCCTTTGACCTTGGATGCTCTCGGCTGTGTGGTTCTTCTGTGTGGTTCCCCTATGTGGTTCTTCTAAGCCGATCATCCATTACAACCATTAATCCCGGTAATTGCGACATAAGGATTGGTTTGGTTGTAACCTAAACGTATGCGCTGTGTGGACCCTGCTACGTCCCTTGAACTTATTATGCTATGGAAAACCTTTTTGCATAACCCTTAATCCCGGCATTGGGACCTAAGGATTGGTTTGGTTATAAACTATACGTATGCGCTGTGTGGATCTTGCTACGTCTTTATAAACTATTTTCTTTTCGAGAAAACCTTTCTTACAGCCATCAATTCCCGTGTGGAACCGATGACTAGGTTTGGCTGTAGCTATTTATAAACGGTAAACCGCCTGCACATAAGTGTAGTCGTGGTAACTTTTAGTAAACTTACTCACTGATTACATCTTAACATCTTTTATTACTTAAAAACCTGCGAAGCTCACCAACAATTATGTTGACCGTTTTGAGCATCTCTTTTCAGGTGATTAAGGTAATTGAAGTTCTAGGAGTGCTGCCTTTTAGAGGAGACCCTAGGATACATTTCTGGAGGACTAAGCATTTTGTTAAACATTGAACTTAGAAATTTTTGGTTGCTTTAACTTAAACATTGTACACTTGCTCCCGGGTTATGGGAATTTACACTACAAGTTATCATCAATGTTTAAGTGATCTTTTAAGTTTATGCTTATGGCTATGCTGTCGTGATCATTGATTATACACGACACAAGTCTCCATTTGTGCCGGGTGTCGTCATGACACGGCATGTCATCAATTTCATATATATTGCACCTCTATTATTAACCATGTGTTATGACGATCCTGTCTAGCTCGCATCCCCGTGTTTCCGCTATCAGCGGGGGTGTGACAGGATAATCACTTACCGTTAGCTGAATTCTCGTACAACAACAGCTATCATGCCAGCATTGGCATGCCACCATACGAGATGCTATACGGTAGGAGGTGTAGGACACCCGCTTATTTGGGTGATATCGGTCAGAAGGAATTGGGAAGCGTCGAGGTGGTCGAGGCCACGACTGAAAAGCTTGAAAGAATCAAGGCCTACATGAAGGCAGCCAAAGACAGACAGAAGTCGTATGCTGATAAACGCAGCCCAATTGAATTCCAGGTGGGTGACCGGGTTATGTTGAAGGTCTCGCCTTGGAAAGGAATCATTCGGTTCCGAAAGCGGGGCAAGTTGAGCCCGAGATATATAGGCCCTTTCCAAATCATTGCCCGTGTAGGAGAGGTGGCCTATAGGTTGGAATTGCCAGATGAGTTGAGTGGAATTCACCCAACCTTCCACGTATCTCATCTAAGGAAGTGTTTGACCGATGAGGATATGATTGTTCCACTGGAGGATATCGAAGTAGATGAACGACTCAATTATGTGGAGCAACCAGTGGCAATCATTGATAGAAAAGAGAAGCGGCTGAGAAATAAAGTGATTCCTCTTGTGCGTGTACAGTGGAGGCGCAGGAAGAGATCTGAGTCAACGTGGGAGACAGAAGAGGAAATGAGGCAGCACTACCCACGATTGTTCGAGGAATAACAGGTTTCGGGGACGAAACCTAAATAAGGGCGGTGGACTTGTAACACCCGGAAAATTTTCTAAGCAAGTCAAATAATAATGGGCTTAGACGAGACCGTTTAATAAAACTAGGATGGTTATGGGTGTTAGACCGAGATAACCCTTCGGGTCATGAGCTTAACGAGTTTAAAGTCCCGGGAACACCCGATACATATATATAGGCAGATCAGCTGAGCAACTCTCATTTGCACTCAACACCCAATTTCTAGAAAGAGAGTGTAGAGAGAGAAAGTGTGATTCGAGGCTCGGTTGGTCAAGAGATCGAATATTGGTGTTCGTGGGCTTCCAAACAACAAGAATCCAGGTAAGAAACATCGTTTAATTGTTCCTTTTGGTGAAAACCCGCATTCTAGTTTTGGGTTTTTGAAAGTGGCAAGAATCGCCCAAAAACCCACGTTTTTAGGTAAGAAAACATGTAAAAAACTTAGATATAGGTTCCTGGGTGATAACCCAAGGTTTGGGTGTAAAAGATTGAAGTTTTGGGTTAAAATGGGCTGAGTCGTAATTTTCAGATCGTTCTGCGAATTTAAGCACTCATCCAGCGAATCTAAAAGTTCGTCAAGCGAAACTAAGAGAAGTTCCAGCGAAACTATAGTTTCGCTCGGTGAAACTACAGTTTCGTTGATAAGTTCGCCGACTATGCTATCCAACGAAAGTTGGGTGAAACTGGCAGTGAAACTGGCAGCGAAACTGCCAGCGAACATGCCAGCGAATCTAGCAGCGAAACTGCTGACGAATTTAGCCGCGAAACTGCTGCTACTTAGCGAAACTGCTGGCGAAATTAGCAGCAAATTTAGGCAGAAATTAACTCTTTGAGTGTTAACTTATCTGCAGGCGGTGTAGTGTGACCCTCTTCTTTAAAGCTTGATTGAGAAGCTACGTATCAAGCACAGGTGAGTTCTAGGACCCCTTGTTTACTTGTTTTAAACGGTTTTGGGGCTGGAACACATATAAATCCGTTTCTTGAAATATGTATGTTTGACTCATTTGGGTGTAATCAGGGGTAGTATGCTTAAGGTACGATTGTGGCTTGTATGTGTTTGTATGATGTCCTAGTACGATTCCCCAAGAATTATGAGGAATAATTAGGGCTATTAGACTCGAAGAGATGCGTAGTGGAATTCTGGCTTTCGGGAAAAATGCGGAAGTAAGTCCTGACATGGAAGTTTCTGTAAGTGCCTGTAGATGACTGTTGATGTAGGCTGTGTATGTATGATGCCATGTATGATGATGTATGACTGATATGTGTGTGTTCCTTATGATGATGTATGTATATCTTTCCATGACTTTAGGTATTATGACAACGAATGAACGAAGTATTATGTAACGTAAAGTAAAAGATAAAGAAAGAGGAACATGAAGATGAATGCATGTATTAATGAATGAATGAATGAGTAATATGATGATGAATACATGCATTAACGAACGAACGAAAGAAGTCTTACAAGCATTGGATAAGGTGAACGGGTCTTTCTCGGTGATTGACCATATGTATGGTGCCCCTACCGCTTACCTCTAGTACCGTGGCATACGCTTTGCTGTTCATTTAATGACTTCGGCCCGGTAGCTAAGACTGATCGAGGTATAGCACATGGTAGTGGTACAAAAGATATTCAATGTGCAAGAAAAGATGAAACGGGATCCTTGTCATTCGACCACAGTAATCATGGCCGCGTGCCATGAAGTGGGTAAAGCCTGACAGGATCTATACGAGAACTGAACGATAAAGATGTAACGAATGAATGATGCAGATATAATAAATATTATCTGTATATGTGTATGATGAATGTTCATGAATGAAACGTATAACGAATAAACGTAACGAGATCCTTGTCATTCGACCATAGTAATCATGGTTGCGTGCCATGAAGTGGGTAAAGCCTGACAGGATCTAGATAAGAAGTGAAAGATAACGATGTACAACGAATGAATGAATGAATGAAAGAGATAATAAAGATATTATCTATGTGTACGTATGATGTATGATCACGTATAAAGAAAAGAATGGTTTTAATGAAAACAAAGTATGTTTATTATAAAACTAGAACTCACTCAGCAACGCTGACTTTTTATGTGTTTCCAGTTGACAGGTAGCGTTGCTGGGGATGGCACGAGGCGGCTACTCAGCTCTTTTGGGATGGCATTCTTCTTTTGATAATGCTGCCACGCAATGGGATGCGGGCGCATAATGCATGTAACAACTTATGATGCATGCCAGTGTCAAGTGTTCCTTGAGGATCCCGATATACGAGATTACTTAAGGAATCTTCTTTAAATATAGTTTTTAAAATATTTGTACTAGAGGTCACTGTATATGACCATTTTGGGATTGTTGAGGATTCAGATAAACGGTTTTACTTAAGGAATCCTCGGTTTCATATGTTTCTGCGACAATCCTAGTAGAGTTACGTAATGTATAAAAAGTATGTATTTTGTAGTAATCAACAATGTAATGCATTGTACAAGCTTTTATGATGAAATGAGAACGTACTTCTTATCCATTCCGCTGCGTTATTCTATTTAGTATATGTAAACAGTATGTTTGAAGTGCGATGAATGACCAACTGTGAGGCGCCTGGGAACGGGGCCTTACAATTCACTTACATCATTATCATTCATTTCTTATCTAGATCCTGTCAAGCTTTACCCTCCTCATGGCACACAGCCACGATTACTGAGTTTGAATGACAAGGATCCCGTTTCGTTCTTTATTATGATACTTCGTTAACATTCATTTGATGCTTTGTCACTTCGTTCGTTTCATACTTTCTTTCTTTCATAATTATCTTTCTCATTCATCAACTCCCATAATACTCCCGACTCATGTCCGAAGACTGATACTGTGCCGGGGCCTGTAAACAAACCCCCCGACTCATGTCCGAAGACTGACACAGTACCGGATCACGCGATTCGTTCCTCATTCATCTCATCATATTCTCACGCACTACTCCCGACTCATGTCCGAAGATTGATACTGTGCCGGGCCTGTACACAAACCCTCGACTCATGTCCGAAGACTGACACAGTATCGGAGCATGCGATCCTCTACCCATTTAACTAGATCCTGTCTCATGCAATACCCCCGACTCATGTCCGAAGACTGATACTGTATCGGGGCCTGTACACAAACCCCCCGACTCATGTCCGAAGACTGACACAGTATCGGAGTACGCGACAAGGACCCATTTCGAGTCTGTTGCGACACAGAGTCGCTCACCTCAGACATATGCTTGCAAGCCTTTCTTACTCTCATTCATTATTAATGCATGCATTCATTACGTTCCTCTTTTCATTCTCTTTCACTTTACATTATATAATACTTTCATTACATTTATTAACGTTCATCGTAACCACGGGAAGACAATCATACATAATAACACGGAACATACAACAACGTACAACATCAGTCACACAAGGCAACATCGCACACCCACAACATACATCATGCATAGCATACAACGTGCACAAGCACACGACATCAACATCATCCGAATCACGCGGCATCACATCAACAACCATACGACATCACACATCATCATGCGTCATCCTATATCGTTCGTACCCGTCACATCATCAACGACCCCAAAGGTCCGAGCCTATGTCTGCGCTTGAAAGTCATATAATACTATGGTTATTCGGGCGTATGCACCCTATCTGGTCGTATGGTCCTCCATGCGTGTGAGGACACCTGGGCGAATGGACCTCCAGTCGCGTAGCCTCCAATCGCATACTTCCCATGTGAATGAACCTCAGTCGCATGACATCCAGGCGTATGGACCTCAGTCGCATGGCCTTCATGCGAGTGGCCTTCAGTCGTACACCTGTCGTGCGTATAAACCTCAATCGCACGACTCACGGGCGTATGGAATCCAGTCGCATGACCTTCATCCGCATTTCATTCAGTCGCACGACCTTCAGCCTCATGACCTTCATCCACATTTCATTCAGTCACACGACCTTCAGCCACATGACCTTCATCCGCATTTCATTCAGTCGCACGACCTTTAGCCGCATTTCCTTCAGTCGCATAGTCCTCATGCGTATGACCCTCAGTCGCACTACTGTCGTACGAATGAACCTTAGTCGCCCTCCTTTCATGCGTATGGACCCAGTCGCATGCCATTCGGTTGCATGGACCCCCATTCGGTCGCATAGCCCTAGCTGATGCAGAATGCAGTTCATCCCGAACTGCAGCCATCCCTTTCGACCTCCAAACCCTTCCAAACCTCGTTTGAGCCCAAACTAACCCTTCTAAACCTTACGGAAACATACCACGACATCATTCAAGCACCCCAAGCCCAAAATCAAGCCCCAAACGAATCATACACGAACACATACATACATAAACGGGTTTTTCACCCAAATACCCGAAAATAGTTTTCAGATGTGTTCTAGCCCCAAAATCATTCAAAAACGTGTAAAAGAGGGGTCCTAGAACTCACATGAACGATCCCGTCGAGTAGAGATTCGATTTGACCCGCTACACTTCGATTTTCACGCTCGAATCCACCCAAACCCACCTGAACCAAGCTTTTCTCCTCTTTTTCTCTCTTCTCTTCTCCCTTGGCTGAGTTTGGCAAGAATGGGGAGGGTGTGGGCTGCCATCCCCCTTTTATACTCCCACTCATCAAGTTTCTCTCGTTGGCGAGTTTGGTCCCTCGACTTTGGACTTTATTTCTTTTCTTCTTTCATCGGCCTCAAAGAAAATTTTCGAGTGTTACAAGAGACAAACCCATCATTACTTGCTTGGAGTATATAAGAGAGTATCTGATGAGGAGAATTGGGGTGGTGAACAGGTTGATTGCTAGGTGTGATGGTCCACTGACACCCACAGCAACTTAGACATTCAACCAAATTAAAACAGAAGCATCACAGTATAATATAATATGGAATGGCCAAAGCAAATACCAGGTGAGTGGACCTTGGAATGATCAGTGTGTTGTGGATGTGAGTGCCAAGACTTGCTCTTGTAGAAAATGGTAATTAACAGTTGCAAGCATGCTGTAGCTGTTAACTAGGATATGAGAATGAATAGGATAGATGTTGGAATACCTGAGTCTGGGGTAGATAAGGTATATTGGCTGAGCACATGGAAGAAAGTTTATGAGAACACCATTGACCCAATCAATGGCAAAGACATGTGGACTCCATCAGCTTGCCCTACTTCATTGTTACCACCCAAACATCACATCCAAATAGGAAGGCCCAAGAAAGCTAGAGCCAAATCAATTGAAGAGTTGTCACAAATAATAAGTGTTGGTGGGAAGATGACAAAGAAAGGTAAGCTGTTACTTGTACACTATGTAATCAAAAGGATCACAACAAAAGGGGTTGCAAATTGAAAACTGCTTCAACAACAACACAAGATGCAAATCAAGTGTAGTGTGTGTTTGCCTTGGTTCTTAGGTTTGTAGAAGTTTGGTTTAGGTTGGTATGAAATGAAGTGTAGGGTCCAGTGTTTAAGGATGTTTGTAGTGGTTGCTATTGAACAATGTATGGCTGGAATGTTTGTAACTGGTCATTAGAACCATTACTTCTGGATTAATATAAGCAGTATTCTACTTATTTCACTTTTTATTCTATTATTTGTAAATGATCATTACAAGCACTTGTATGTTAACAGTACATAAATATATTACCAATACAAGAAACAAAGTAACATAAAATGTAAAGTCAAATACATTTCCATTACACCAACAAAAGTAACAATACATAGTTTTCATTCAACCAAAAGCTTGACCTTTACACCAATTAAGGTCAATTGGAAAAGAAATACATAAAAAACAACATCCAACTTATGAACACCACTAACTTAAGCCTTCTATTTTCAGCAGCCTTGTGGTTGATTTTTCTAAGTAACCCGAGTACAATAACATTACAACTATCACAAACAGGAGGATTGGCTCAGGCTACAAAACCACATACCTGCAATTGCAGAAAGGGAGTTAGGGCAAGACAAAAAATTTAAAATACAGATGAATTACCTTGCGTGAACAACAGTGAAACCTTCGACCAGGGTTTGCAGACGTCCAAGAGGTGCGAATCTTAGTCGGCGCACCACATTTACAGATCACCATGGTGGTGATGGTGAACAACAACGAACACAGGATGGAAAAGAAGATGAAATCAACGTATGATTTGGGAAAGCGGGTTTTAAAATGCATAGAGGGTTGGAAAAGACGAAAAAGCCCCTCACATGAGGGGCACGTGCATGTACTTAACAGATTTTATGAACGGTGTTAGGATCAGGGACGAAATTCGTTATAAAACATAAACCATAGGGCATGATTTGATCAAAAATTCTTTTTTGGACTAAACTAGTTAAAACCTCAAAACCTCAGGGACCAAAACAGAAATTTACTCTTTTTTTTCTATATTCTTAGTCATAGATGACAATGAATTTTTTTTGTAAGTTTGTTTTGTGCTCTCCCCGGATTAGTTCTTTTTTTTTAAGATGACTAGATGATACATAACTATAACTATAAAAATAAAATTCGGACCACTTTACGTATCAAAGATATTTAGTTATGTTTCGTGACTCAAGGTAGCGTGGGACCCAATATAATAAAGATATGATGATGCATTGTAAAGTAGAATCCACTAACGTACTGCGCTCGTAACTCACATTTACAAACAACATCCAAAACCACCGTAACAAACCCACCAATCCCGGGGAGCGGGGGCACACCGCCGCCCACCTCCGCCACAACCACCACCGGCGACACACAAAATTACAAAAACGCCCTTGGAATTCCCACAAAGTAATGCACACAGCATGTATATTTAAAGGACCGTACGTGTCAATATCCCCATTATTTCCTCCGCCGTTTCTCTCTCATCATCTCGGTGTACTCATTACTCCCAAAAGTAAACCTACAAACACCACGAGTAACACGAGTGTTGTGATTAGGGCAATGCCTACTGCATCTTCGTCGTCGGAGATTGATAGTAATGGCGCTTTGAGGAAGTTTAAGCTCAACGAATCGACGTTTTTGGCTTCTCTCATGCCGAAGAAGGAGACCGGTGCCGATCGGTTTATTGAAGCTCATCCGGAGTACGACGGCCGTGGTGTCGTTGTTGCTATCTTCGGTACTTCTGCGACTGTTTCTGTAATTATGTTTTCTTATTGGTTTTTGTTATGTTTGACCTCTGAAATGGACTGTGATTAGTTGTTTGAAGCTTTTAACTGAAATAGTGATTAGTGATTATCGACATAGTGATTAGTGATCAGCGACATAGAGATTAGTGATCGCGGAGATTGAATCTGTGATTGATCGAGTTTTTCTGTTTTTAGGTTGTGTGAGGACTGAGGATGTTTAGTTATTGGAAATGTGTGTTTATATGAGATTTTGTATTCGATTGATGTGAATAAATGATCGTGAAATGAGTAAAACGAAGAGTTGAATCAAAGACGTTGCATCTCATGTTATGAATCAAGTGTCGGCGTATCTGTTTGTTGCATCTCGCGGAGTAACTAGGGCAACGGAATGGATGACGGTTACATATCTGAAACTTTAGAAATAACTGTCTAAACCTATCTGAAACTAAAGAAGTTTTTTTAGAACGGCTAACTTAGGGCTTTAATTCTACACTTAAAATCTACACCTTTAGTTCGTCATAGGACTTGAAGTTTGGAGAGGGACACTTAACTGGGAAATGACTATGTAACTGTCTAATTATATCAACTACATAGATTTACATAAAAGTAATTCTTTGTTTTTTACACTTTCATTTCAGCTCCAACTACTTGTGTGCCCTTGTAATCACTGTTGTTCTTCTTCAATTGTCTGATTCAGTTGTTCAATTTAGCTCAAGAACATAATTGGATGGACCTTCAGTCTTTCGTAATTGACTTGTAAAGTGAAAGGACTCATGTTTATGCTAATTGTTTTCTTTCAGATTCTGGTGTTGATCCGGCTGCAGCAGGATTACAAGTGACCTCAGATGGGAAACCAAAAGTCCTAGATGTCATCGATTGGTATCCTTTAAAATTTAATCAGTTTTTGTTATATTTCTTGCTTTGGTGATATTATTTATAGTTTCTTAATACTATAATTGCACCCACCCTTTTCTTTTCCTCAGCACGGGGAGTGGTGATGTTGATACATCAACTGTTGTGCAGGCTGATGCCAATGGTTGTATTCGTGGTGCATCAGGTTCATAGTTGTTATATTGATTTAAATGAGTAGCTGGATGTTGAAAATATACCAGTTTCAAATACCATATTTTATGTTTCAGGGGCATCTCTTACTATAAATCCTTCTTGGAAGAATCCTTCTGGGGAATGGCACGTGGGATACAAATTGGTATATGAGCTTCTTACAAGCACATTAGTATCTCGTTTGAAGGTGGGCCTTACTTTGCAACTTATCCAAGAGCAACATTTCATATACTTATCAAGAAATATTGCAACTATTTTCTTACTTTTGTCTATGTAAAATATCTAATCTGGAGCAGAAAGAAAGAAAGAAAAAGTGGGATGAGAAGAATCAGGAAACAATAGCCGAGGCTGTGAAGCAGCTTGAAGAGTTTGACAAGGTTGTTCCTACTAGTTCATTTTTTTAATATCTGATAAAGATTATGCAAGTTTAAAATCGCATATTTCAGCATATTCTGTTTCTGAAATCTGAATGTTACCACCTGTTTTACTGTAATGTTACCTCATTATAACGTGTCTAACAAGTTTCCTATCTTCAGAAGCATTCTAAGTCTGATGACGTGAATTTGAAAAAGACTCGTGCAGATCTACAAGATCGAGTTGATTATTTGAAGAAACAACCAGATGTCAGTGCTATGTCTTAGATTAAATGTTTTTTGATTTTCATTTTTATTTTCCTATCTATTCTTATGTGTATCCGCGTTTGTATATGTTAGAGCTATGACGACAAGGGGCCTGTTATAGATGCTGTCGTGTGGCATGATGGAGAAGTGTGGAGGGTGGCTCTTGACACACAGAGTCTTGAGGATGACCCCACATGCGGGAAACTTGCTGATTTTGTTCCCCTAACTAATTTCAAGTATACTTGTGTTATCTTGACTTTCATCTCTTCTTTTTTTATCCTCCTTCAAATGTCTAATTATATTTTATATTTTATGTTGATCTTGCTGTAGAGCTTTAGTGGCGTTATATATATCATGTACAGAATGTTGGATAATGTTTCTGCAATATTGAATACTATGATAAAATAATCAGCTGTAATAAAATAAGTTGCAGAACTTGTGTTTGGATTTGCTTTACTGGTTGAAGTAACTAGAGTTTGATAGATTTTATTTACGTAAGAAATTAATAGAACATGTGACCAAAATTAACATTTCTTGGTGAAAAAGTAGAGAGGGTCTGTGAAATGGAAATACAAGTCCCTTGAATTAGGTTAAGATAGACAATCATTTTGTTGCCGCTATAACCCTATTATGAAACCTGTTATTTCAAACTGCTATAATTAGAGAATCAGAAGCAGAATTTATTTGTCCAATTTTAAAGGGTAATTATTTTGCCTTCAGTTTGCAGTTATAAAATATTCAGTTACATGATGCAAATCCAAACAGCTTTGTTGTTGCTTATTGATATCACAGAACTAATGTTGCAGGACTGAACGGAAGTACGGTGTATTTAGCAAGTTAGATGCTTGTACATTCGTGACCAATGTTTATAATGAAGGTACTATTTTGAGTATTGTAACTGATAGTTCACCACATGGCACTCATGTTGCTGGTATTACCACTGCTTTCCACCCCACGGTATGAGTTTTAAATTTGTGTTGTACTTTTATTAATCCATCGATAACCACATGGTCACTAATTCGTTGTGAACTTTTAGGAGCCATTGCTTAACGGGGTTGCCCCTGGAGCACAGCTAATTTCATGTAAGATAGGTGACTCGCGCTTAGGTTCAATGGAAACTGGAACAGGCTTGACACGTGCACTAATTGCTGTTGTGGAGGTATCATCATGAGATTTACACTAATTTTATCCAGCTTTATATATGTACTTTTGTTCTTAGTAATCTGTTTTGGAACTTTGCAGCACAAATGTGATGTTATCAACATGAGCTATGGAGAATACACAATGTTTCCAGACTATGGTCGCTTTGTGGAGCTTGTTGATGAGGTCATAACCTCAAATTGATTGGACTTTGTGAACATGAGTTTGTTTGTTTAGTTGTCATTTACTGGAAATGATCATTGCATACAGGTGGTAAATAAGTACCGTGTAGTATTTGTTAGTAGTGCTGGCAACAACGGTCCTGCTTTGACCACTGTGGGTGCGCCAGGTGGCACCACATCAAGCATAATAGGAGTAGGTGCTTATGTCTCTCCTGCTATGGCTGCTGGAGCTCATGCTTTAGTTCAGGCTCCACCTGAAGGGCTTGAGTATACATGGTAATGTTTTGTTTTTTGGAAAAATTATTGAATGCTCTCTCAATCTAACATGAAAAGTGACAATTTCAACCATTTACTTGAAAGTAGGTCAATTCAGATTATGTTTTAACCTTAAAGGGTCAAGTGGTCTAAAACTAATAACTTGACTAATAATGAAATAGGTTGAGCAGGTCAATCTGGTTGAAAGTCACCCAAATTGTCAATAAAACATTTCAACCTATTAAGTTGTATATTTCAAAAAGTATGTTCCCTGTATTGATATATAATACATTAAATATTTCTAAAATTCAAGATTTTTACAGGCCAACCTGTTTTGCTGGAACCCTTTTTGCCCTGTTACCAAACCTACCATCAACCTGTTTTCTCTAATTTATATGATATTGTTTGTACGGGCCTCCTATGGTTATGCTTAATGAAATGTGAAATGATAGGTCTAGCCGGGGACCTACTGCTGACGGGGATCTTGGTGTATATGTGAGTGCTCCTGGTGGGGCAGTGGCCCCTGTTCCTACATGGACTCTCCAGCGGCGCCAGCTCATGAATGGTACATCCATGTCATCCCCATCTGCATGTGGTGGAGTAGCTCTGATCATCAGTGCAATGAAGGTATTGCTAGTTTATGGGACATATAACCTTTTCCTTTTGTTGTGAAGTCATAAAATATATGATGGCATCATGCAGGCTGAGGGGATTCATGTGAGTCCGTATAGCGTGAGGAAGGCCCTTGAAAATACTTGTACCCCAATTGGATGCTTGCCAGAAGATAAATTATCTAATGGACATGGCCTTATTCAAATTGATAAGTTAGATTTTGGCCTTCATATTGAACTACTACATGAATTATTCAATTGTTTCTATTATATAGTGTGGGTAAAATCCCTAACAAGTGACTTCCTTTCAGGGCCTTTGAGTATGCTCAGAAAGCAGCTGATTTGCCATGCATTTGGTATAAGATAAGCATCAGTCAGGCAGGGAAAACAAGTGGGTTAAGTTTTATTTTTGAATTAGCTGTATATCAAGCCTAGTTACCTCTTTCAATCAATCCTGATGATTTACTACTTGCAGCATCATCAACCTTGCGGGGAATATACCTAAGAGAGGCTAGCTACTGCAGTCAATCTACTGAGGTGACTGTAAAAAATGCTTTCATCATTATGTAGTTTAAAAAGTACATTAAAATGAGCCAGCTTTATAATCGTTCACACATATCTATTAAAACAGTGGACAGTGCAAGTTGACCCACAATTTCATGAAGGTGCAAGTAATTTAGAACAGTTAGTTCCATTTGAAGAGTGTATCGAGTTACATTCTAGTGGAAAGGAAGTGGTGAGAGCTCCAGATTATCTCCTTCTCACTTACAATGGCCGTAGCTTCAAGTAAATCATCTGTTTCTCTATTTCATTCTGATGACACAAATTGTATTTTGAAATTTCTGCTCATCTTTTGTTGTATTCTACATTTTTGTTTTCTCCTGACAGTGTGGTTGTAGATCCCACGAAGCTCAGTGATGGTTTACATTATTTTGAATTGTATGGAATAGACTGTAAGGCCCCATGGCGTGGTCCTCTTTTCCGTATTCCAGTTACTATAACAAAGCCAAAAGTTGTGGAAACTCAGCCTCCACTCATTACATTTTCTGGATTGTCTTTCCAGCCAGGTAGTTTTGGAGTTTGTTCACCAATGATAATTTGTGTAATTAATCTACATATTTTGTGTGATATAACTGGTATGTCATCTTTTCTTCTAATTACCGCTTTAACAGGTCATATTGTACGCAAATACATTAAGGTTCCATATGGGGCTACTTGGGTTGAGGCTACCATGCGTACATCAGGGTTTGACACTTCTAGAAGATTCTACATTGACACTGTCCAGGTATGTGGCACAGATGGGTGGCCACTTGAAGCTATTACCTAAAATTTGTCTCTTTGTTTTTTTTTTTGTTTTTTTTTGGGGGGGGGGAGGTCTCCAAATGGGAAAGTTCTATGATTTGCCTAGATAATGGGTCAACCTGTTCAAACAAGTCAAAAGCCACTCAAAAGCTTTCTCAAATGCGTTAGACACCCTAAATCACCCAAAAATGATATTAACAATATTTGAACAATATAGTATTTAGATTGTTTTATGTAATACATAAATTATGTAAAAAGATCGAAAAAGAGAGACAAAATTGTTGACAGGCAGTCCAAGCACTGTTGACCTGACCTGCTTGCACCTGTATCCTGCCCATTTTATCACCTCTGAGCATCATGCATGGCTAGTTATGCAATGTGTAGGCTATCTCTGATTTATTTTATTTTATTTACAAATCCACAGATCTCACCATTGAAAAGGCCTATCAAGTGGGAGAGTAATGCAGTATTTTCATCTCCATCTACCAAGAGCTTTACCTTTTTTGTGGAGGGTGGTCGGACAATGGAATTAGTGATAGCTCAATTCTGGTCCAGTGGTGTAGGAAGTAATGAAACTGCTGTTGTAGAATTTGAGGTGACATATGTTGATTATGTTTCTCTCCTGTCATTTTCATTGAATATACCTATTGCATTTTTACTAATTGTTTCTATATTAATATTTAGATTGCATTCCATGGGATAGATGTTAGCAAAGATGAAGTGATCCTTGATGGAAGTGAAGCCCCTGTTAGGATCGAAGCCCAAGCGCTACTATCATCTGAGAAACTTGCTCCTACCGCCAAGCTAAACAAGGTACAACGGATTCCACTATCCACTTTGATGCGTTACTCTTAATGCTATAAGGGCAAAATGGTCGGATCAAGTAACATGTCGAAATGGTAATTTTAGCATGAGCTGAAACGGGCTGGGTCAGGTTGGATTGACCTACAAACATTCTTTTGTCCTTTGAAAAATATATAAATAACTAATGTGTCAAAAACAAGTACACAGACTATTATTGATTTTATTTATTTTACGTGGTTGTATGTGTCAAAAACATTCTTTTGTCCTTTGAAAAAAGGTGTACTTTGGCCTACTTTTATCCCATTTGACTTGTTTCCTATTCAGCTAACTGTAATGATTTGAGCCATTACAAGGAATGAAACTCAATCCAAATCAACCATTCATAAGTATATAAATGTGTCAAAATCACCACCTCTAGCTAGTACTTAGTACCATTTTATTCACTTGGAGGTTTGGTGCTGAGGAAATTCACTGTATCTGAAACTCTTATGCAGATTAGAGTCCCATATCGTCCTAGTGATTCAAAACTGAGTGCTCTTTCAGCAGATCGAGATAAATTACCCTCTGGAAAACAGATACTTGCATTAACATTGACGTAGGTTTTGGTCGACTTTTCTCGGTTGTCCTGCTTCACTTATTTTTATCACCTAAGATACAGATCATTAATGTCTAATGCTGCAGTTACAAGTTCAAACTGGAAGATGCTGCTGAAGTAAAACCACAGATACCCCTGCTTAACAATCGCATCTATGATAACAAGTTTGAATCCCAATTTTATATGATTTCAGATTCAAACAAGGTATTTTTTTCAATCATGCACATAATTCATGATCTTGGTTTGCTTTTCTTAATATCCTCTATTTCTTTTCCTTCTATTGTATATAGCGTGTATATGCAATGGGCGATGTCTACCCCGAATATGCAAAATTGCCCAAGGGCGAATACACTTTACAACTGCACTTGAGGTATGCTTCCCTCTTAATTGCTTGTATACATGTATGTGTAAAGTTAAATGTATGACAAGCAGATCGTGTAAGCAACTAGTGAGTTTCATTGCTAAATTGTTGGAATTTCAGGCATGAGAATGTGCAGTACTTGGAGAACTTGAAGCAATTAGTGTTGTTCGTTGAAAGAAAATTAGACAAGGTAGTGACTTTGTTCTTTGTTCAGTTTTTTATTACTATTTTCACCCTACCTGAATGTCATACAACCTGTTTAGTAATCATGAAGAAGAAGTTTACTTATAAATAAAATATATACAATCAAAAGAGGGCATGTACATGGGCGAAGCATTAAAGGCCCCCCTCTCTCCCCCCCCTCTTTTTTCGTCGGTAGTGTTAATTTTTGGTCCGGTAGTGTAAATTTTTTTATATATAACGAGCTCGCCCCCCTAAGAATATTAATTTCGCCGCCCACCCCCTATGAAAATATCCAAGCTCCGCCATAAAAATTTATCATATTAAATATTAATATGTTTTAATTTTTTAATTTTTTACCAACACATGTGTAGGTAGTATGGCCTACGCATGACTTACAAATGTGTAGGTTATATACAAAAATAAAATTAGTTTAGTATTTTTTCTACTTGGTTTTCATAAGAGATGTATAAATATTATACATCTATCATTTTATCCATAAAACTTATAAAAATTAGGTGGTTGATAGGAGTTTTCGTAGTTCCAAAGATATTTATGAGCTCTCATGATCCTAACCCTTATCCATGTACTATATATATGTTCACACATGCATGAGAATATGAGATCCCATGCGATATATATTTTCTTTTTGGTACTCATCTTTGTATGTTTGTCATTTAATTTTATTTCTGATAGGAGGCTGTGCAATTGAGCTTTTATACTCAACCAGATGGTCCAGTCACGGGTACTGGTAGTTACAGATCGTCAACTTTAGACCCTGGGTTTGTACCTCCATATTTATTTGCTCATCTTTGTATGTTTGGCATGTAGTGAGTTTTATGTTTTATCTTGTAGATCAAAAGAAGCCTTTTACATAGGACCTCCCTCTAAGGACAAGCTTCCAAAGGTGGCTAGCAAATTGACCAGTGTTTTGTAGTTTTTGTTTTCATATATTAGATATATATATATATATATATATATATATATATATATATATATATATATATATATATATATATATATATATATATATATATATATATATATATATATATATATATATATAAAGGGATAATCTACAACACCTAATTTGTTGCAGAATGCCCCTGAAGGGTCTGTACTGCTTGGAGCGATTTCATATGGTAAGCCTTCAACTGTGGTGTCGGATCAGGGAAATGACCCTGAGAAGAATCCAGTATCATATCAGATAACTTATCAAGTCCCACCAACTAAGGTTATAATCTATTACAATTAATCTTCCCTTTTCATGCTATCATCTTGTGATTAAAATTAATTAATTTTATCTGCTTGACAGGTTGATGAGGATAAGGGAAAGAATTCTACTTCTAAGACTTCCAAAAAAAGTGTATCAGAGCGTTTAGATGAAGAGGTATCAAGGAAATTTCAAAGTACATTTATTTTCTCTGTATTTTTGCTTCCTAAAAACATATATTTTGTCATATCTATGGTTGGTTGACCAGGTCCGTGATGTCAAGATAAAGGTTCTTGCTAACCTAAAACAAGGCACTGATGAAGAACGAGCAGAATGGAAAAAATTATCCATCTCTCTCAAGGTTTTTTTAGTTTGTTGAGTGCAACCTTGTTGTAAAATAAGAACGCAGTTACAGAAAATTTCCATTGGTTTAATTTTTTATTGATATTTATTTATCGGCAGACGGAGTATCCAAAATACACACCGTTGCTGGCCCAAATATTGGAGGGACTGATGTCCCAGGACGTGGAAGATAAAACACACCACTATGAAGAGGTAAAGAGACTAAATTATCCACACGCATTAATGCTCCATTTTATAAGAATTGCATATTCATGGTTTCTTTTTGTCCTTTTCAGGTAATTGCTGCAGCAGATGAGGTTGTTGACAGTATTGACAGAGACGAATTAGCAAAGTTTCTCTCCATCAAGGGTGATCCTGAAGAGGAAGATTTTGAGGTAATTGTTTGTTTCCGATATTATTTTGTTTTCATATGTACCTACTTCACCAAAAATTACAATTTATATTGTGAAGATCATACCCTTCTCTTTCTCCTTACACTTCAAACTCTCATATCCTAATGCATATTTAAGGGGAGGGTGTAAATGTTATAAATTTAAATATAAGTTTGAAATGGATCACTTTTTTAGGAGTTATAATGTCATAATATTTACCTTGTGCATCTTTTCGATAGAAAACCAAGAAGAAGATGGAGACGATGCGTGACCAACTGGTAGAAGCTCTTTACCAAAAAGGTTTAGCTTTAGTGGAAGTTGCGTCCCTCAAGGTATTATTGTTATTAAGTTATGTTTGCAGCTGTTATTCTAATTACTATTCTATTATCAAAGAAGATAATTATTCACAATGATTTCGTATTTAGAAAAAGATAATAGATTAATCTGTATTATAATGAGTCACCATGACGATGTATGTTTTAGATTGGTGGGTTGGCTACTTATGTTTTAGATCAATGGGTGGTGTTGTATCAGGGTGAGATGGCTGCCTTGGCTGCTAACTTAGGTGCAGAAGTTGTGGATAAACCTGGTGGTGGTGGTGGCGGCAGTGGTGAATCATCTTCTCCAGAATCTGTTGATCTGTTTGAACAGACTTTCAAAGAGCTGCAGAAATGGGCCGACACCAAGTCATCCAAGTACTCCACTCTTCTCATGATACGTGAACGTCATAGCGGAAGACTCGGCACCGCACTCAAGGTACTTATAAGTTTGTTTTGTTTTGTTTTGTTGTATGGGTTGAGATATGCGGTGTTTATAAATGGATTTGGTTTTGTGTGATGGTGTGGGCAGGTGGTGAATGGGATGATTGACGAAGAATGTGGAAAGAAGAAGCTTTATGAAGAAAGAATATCATTGCTCGAGCAAAGTGGATGGGGGCATCTGGTGGAGTATGAGAAACAATGGATGCTTGTTCGTTTCCCACCCGCCCTACCCCTCTTCTAGACTAGTCAGGTCTTGTGGGATTCCGTCTTCTTTCATACTGCTACTTCATTATTTATTTAATAAGTGTATTTCTATGTTGTTGGATCCATTTGATATAACATATCCACACGAAAGCAGAAACTATCATTGTTATTTTCCATCTTTTTTCACGAAATAGGTGATTGGTTCCGATTCTTAATTTTATGACTCAAAAATACAGAACATGCACTGGGCTTTGTTTTATTACGCAAGTTAATTTCTGATTCTTAGTTTTAAATAACTACGAAATGTATACAGAAGAAATATATACCATACAAAAAAGGTGTCAAAGAAGATATACAGTACACCATAGCATCTTACCAAGCCGCAAACTAAGCTGTAGAGAGGATTCCAACAATAGTATTATGTCAAGATTTAGATCCCCTTGATGATTTAAAGTTGGTTTTTCTGCTTAAATTCTTCATTGCTTTTACAATATTTTGATTAGGTTAAGATCCCAACAATTATATTTGAAAGATTATGAATAACTGTTTCGGTTAGCTGGCATCTCTCCTCTTTTCATACTTCTTGAAAGATGGTGAAAATGTAAGAAAAAACTGCCAAATAGAAAATGCACTATCTTCACCGATTCACCCAAAAGCACATGTAGAAATGAATATATAAATAAATGACCATAAAACGGAGTAAAACGAAACAGTTATAGACTCTGCTACTCTGTTATCGTCATGGTACAATGCTTAGAAATCATGAAACAGCATGATAGCATCATCAAGAATCATAAGAGAAGCCTTTACAAAATCCTGAAGAATCTGCAAAACCGCACCACGTTATAATATATTTCAAACCTTCATATCAATTGCTTCATCAAACAAATATAAATTAGCACGAGTAGACAGTAAGCCCAACCCGCTACCCGTGCCAAAAGTACTAGTTTTTTTATCCAAACACTATACGAAGCGACTAACAAAAGAGGAAAATGAAGATGGAAAGATTCGTACTTCTTTTGCTTCTTCAATCTCATGGAGGCGGCGGCGTACTTTTAAGTTGAGGGCAGCATGGTACATGTCATCTAAAACTTGTTCCCAAACAGAACGTTTATTCAGTTTCCACAGCAAAATCTCACTTTTCTGAGCTTCGTTTCCAAATCTCTGAAACAAATCATAAGATTTTCAAACAAATAACCACGCAGGATCCTAGATTAAATGCAGGAATTACGATCAATTACCAATGAAACATTCTTTTTTTCTTATATCAAATCTGTTATATATTTTTATAGAGTACAACAGTAATCTAATGTATGGAACCATCCCCACTCGTAGCAATAATTTATCAATTTTGACCAATGATCCAACCCGCCAACCTCTCCCATTCTGCACCTCTAGCTAGTAGTTACGCCTACTAGACAGTCTACAAACTTTTACACAAAATCAGATATTTGGCATCATTAGATGAGATGCTCAACAAAATCAAATAGCAAAATCAGAGACAGGTTCTATGTTAAGATTCTTAACTATTAAATAGATGTGGCAAAAAGGATGGGTTAAATAACGGGTCAAATTGGGCACCTACTACCACGTAGTCTTTTTTTATATTAATGTAATAAAGAAGATTATTAAATAATAATCTACTATTACTAAGCATTTCTTAGAACACTTCAGGACCCTATCGACTCATTCCCATTTTAGCCAAGATTAAAAGTTTTACCCGTTTGTCCCGGTGGATAAAAAAAACTAAAATGGCCAAGTTTTATGCAAATGGTCGAAATAGCAATTTCTACCCTTAAACCACTCCAGACAAGATGCATAGTTTTTGCTATAAGGCTAGGGAATTTGTTTGAATTTATGGAATGTTCAGAGATGTTCACTATCAGAAAATTAAGAAATAATTCATAAACCAGTACCTCCATATGCAAGAGATCATCTTTCCATAGCTGAAAAAGAATCTTCAGTGCATCTTTCTTTTCAACAAACGTAGTCGCGGATATCTATCGAAAGGTAAAACAACATATGAGGATACATAGTATTGGCCACTTTCACAACTATTATTATTTAAGAGATGAATAGACCCTTAAAACTCGTGAAATTTAATACAAGTAATTATTTAACCATGCATAATCTTGCATAAAATAAAAATGCATATAAGAGGCATAACATGTTCAATGCATATCCAACTTAAGTAGAGTCATGAAAACCACATCAGCACAATTATGTAGTGCTGCCAGATTTAATAACAGAGTTATGTGGTTAGATAACCGCCTTACTTATCACTGTTAAGCAACATGTATAGATGCTTAATCGGTTCTCACAATTCTCTACTTAAAATTGGTCATGTATTTAACAGCCCTTTAAACCTATGGATGACTTAATGAATTAATTTGTTAAAATTTTTTTTTGCCATAAATAACATAAGTTCAAACTCTCTTCTGTTTTCTTATTCCTCAAACCACATGCTCAATGCAACTGAAAAGAAACATCATGAGATAATATGGTCAAAATATTGGATTACCTTATCAGTCTCAAAAAACCTCTCCCGTTCTGATAGTAGCCTGAATATCCTATAGGCCTCCCTTCCATATTTTTTCAGCACTATTGATTCAACCTGCAGAACAAGAGATGCACAGGAGATTATATAATCTACCTGTGTCATTTCATTAATAATATATATTAGAGAGAACAGACCTCCTGGGCTTGAGCCTGATCAATGATTTTCTTTAAGTCTGCAAATAACAAGTAAAGGTGGCATTTTCAGCCCAATTGCTTAAATTGTATCAACACATGTAATGTATCTCTAATACGTTGAAGACTTGAAGTGAAAGACATAACTATAAGGGTAACAAGTCAAATGGGTCAAACAGGCAGAAAGTACCTATGCTATATGTTTCATCCATCCCAATTGTTGGGAGTTCACAGCCCAATTGGACAAGGGAAGCCCTAACACGCTCTAAAGTTAAACTTCGACCTCCTTCACTCTTCATAGCTTCCTCAAAGATGGTTTCCAATAGAAGAGGAACTGTAAATCACAAATCACACAGAACTATTAAAAACCACTAAACTAAGCTAGAAGCTGTCTAAAAAGAGATATATGTAATCACTAAGCTGAAAAATGTGCAGCAATTGTAAAAGAATGGCATCGAACCTGTTTGTTCCACTTTCACTTTAGTTTCATCTTTTCTACTGGCCTCAAATATTGCACTTAGGACAATGCCAACTACACTATCCATTCGTGTTGTCACATGGGAAACACATGACTGTAGACCACATAACTAAGAGTTAAGACCATATACATAAAAATCCAACCATATATTAACCAATCCAGAGAACATGCAAAAAACAACCTTATGTCGTAAACGTCGTACAAATTCCTCAAAATTGACACGCCAGAGTACTTCTTTATTTTTATTTGTCGCCCAACTCTCTGTTTCAGGTTCCAAACAATCTTGCTTACGCTGTAAAATAAGTAAGTGTCAGGACATGTCACTGGTAAAATAATAAGATCACAAAACTTATTAAATAAAAAAGGAAAGAATAGAAGAAAAATTGATATGAAGATAGACCTTTTCCCCAACAATTTCTGTACTGGGACTCTTTTTGCTATCATCGTCAAGTGCCCCACCACTCCATGCATCTGCCTCAACTAAAACCTCATTGATTCCATGGGAGCTGCAGCAGCTAATGCACGTGCCTCCAAGGTTTGTGTTACATCACCTATCTGAAAAAAGCAAATTTACTTGCATACATTTAAGTACGGAAATGATGACATTTCAAATAAAACCTTAACTTGCAATCATGTTTTTGCAATATAATGAGTCTATATGTTCATTTAAGTCTAGATTATGGTTTTCGTATCCAAAAGGAAATAGAGTTAATACATAAAATGGCTAATAACAGAAAGAAACCAGCTGTTACCTTAGATTTAGCCATTCGTTTCTTTGCCCCTTCCTCTAGTGGTTCAAGAAATGGTTCATGAGCAGGGCATCTTTCAATATAACGGGCCTGAGCAAGTTTATTGAAGTTTTCATGTAACACATTAGTAGCATTGCCATTTTCTGCATGGTAATGAGAAGTTATAGCACATGTCCTATTGGAAAACTTGAAAAATGATGACAACCGGACTAACCTCCACTTGTCACAAGGACCTCATGTTTATCCTTATGCCTATCCATAATCTGATTAAATGATAGCCTACCATGTTGAAGTAACCCTTCAATAATCTCTGTACACTGACAAAAACAAAACAAGTGAAGATGACACAAAGTAAAGCAAGCAGCACTAGAAAAATGACACAAAAGAGGGGAGCCAAACAACGTACATCTTGACCAAATTCGTTCGACACAATAGATAAAAACTTAGGGAACCTCATATGATGGATAATATTGTCATGCAATGCCATATACTGAGTAACAATCTTTGGTGGTTCCCCAAATCCACCTGTACAGACATAACAATCATTCATTTTACTGCAATGGAGAAACATTTTCCTCGTTTTGCCAAAGAGGTAAAATCCTCATATTTGTACATGAAACAATAACGAGATCCAGTTTTACAGAATATCCCATGACAAAAAAAAAAAATCAAACACTAAAGCTCTTTACATGCTTGAGAAAGGAAAACACTACATAATTACTTCTTGATGAGAAACTTCTCTTACTTTGTAACTTAAGAGACTACATAATTGGATCCATCAGTCAGTACTTACTACTTAGATCATTGATTAGGCCAAGCAGCTGATCAAATTTCCTATCAACTATTCAAATATGTGCATACTTCCACAACGAATGACTTGCTTGAGTAAATACAAGTCTCGAATTTCAAATTACCAAATGCATTCTTATTCTCAAAATGATTATAAAACTTTAGATGCTTGTAAACCCTATAATATATAACCCTATATGCTCAATTTACCCAATCAATTGTAATCCAAACTTAAAAATTGATAAAGCTGATCAAAAAGGGTTACCTGGTTGTTGAATAGCGAAGGCTTGAACACAATTATGCTGAATCAACACAAGTAAAGAGTTGGTGACGTTCTGTTTACTGAGTTCCGTGAAGCGTATAACTTGCGCTTGTGATAGTGTTCCTTTACGCAATAGACATTCGCATACTTTCTGCAAACACACATTATCACATCATCCTCAAAATACAACTCTCGTTGGATTAAATCAACGAAAAGATGAATGTTTTGATAGAAACTTACAGAGACAATATCACCGAAGTAAGTGGAGATGAGATGTACGGCGAGTTTGATCCCATGCGGCGACGCCATGGCCGGTGATTCTGTGAGCTCTGAACAAAATCTAGAGGATGAAGCTCTTAAAGTTACAATCGAATGTTGAAATCAAAATCGAATATCACGTGGAAAACGGATTAGTGGTTGAAGTTTCACGATATTCAGTTTTGCATGAGATTAGGGTTGGGAGAGTGATCATCGATGGTTGAGGGGAAGAAGTGGGAACAAATGTGGTGTTTTATTAGGTAATCTTAGACTAATAAAATTACAATTCCTTTTACAATTAGGGCTTTGCAAAGCCTTCGACGTTCGATACTCGTTCAAAATTTACTCAAAAAATGTTCGTTCAAACTTTTGTTCAGTTATAAACAAGCAAATCGGTTCGGCTCGATTTATAAACGAGTCAAACATGAGCAAAGGTCCGCTCAGCTCGGCTCGGCTCGACTCGAATTATTTTTTATTTTTTATTTTTATCTTTTATATATATAATTTATAAATCATACCCTAGTAGATTTGATGTATCATATACAATTATATAATTATATTTATATATATTATATCAATCAACCTAATAAAAAATTAACACTAAAAATTAAGTAGATGAGGATTCATACAAGTAATTCAGTAAAAATCATAAAAACCACATGAAAACTAATTTTCTGATAATTCAGATCAATAGATGAGGATTCATACTAGTACTGGCAACTTAACAACATGAAAACTAATGATTTACAAACAAACAAACAAACATACCCAGTGTATCCCGCTGAAAAGCAGGGTCTGGGAGGGGTATATGATGGCAAGTCTTTCCTCTATCTTGAAAGATAGAGAGACTGCTTCGAAGAGACCCCCGACTCGTTAACAATGAAAACTAATGATTTAATCACGCATATTCTTGCATAAAAGAAAATCTTGCATGTACATATAACATAACCAATTTTCGTAGAAAATCATAAAAACCACATTAACACTTGAATGTACTGCTGCTAGATAAAATGAGAGAGAGACAGAGAGAATTACGCGGTTACATAACCGTCTTACGTTTCACTGTTAATGCAACATGTATAGATGTTTATGCTGTTTTCAGATTTCTCTACTTAAACTTGGTTATGTTTTTAGTGGCCCTCAAAAGCTATAGTTGTCATAAAAATTGAATTGTTATAAAACTTAACATAAATTCAAACTCTCCCTTTTTCGTATCCCTCACATGGTCAATGCAATTGAAAAGAAACATCATGCGATAATATGGTCAAAAAATTGGACTACCTTATCAGTCTCAGAAAAGCTTTCACGTTCTGATAGTAACCTGAATATCCTATAACCCTCCCTTCCATATTTTTTCAGCACAATGGATTCAACCTGCAGAACAAAATATGCACAGGAGATCAAAAAATATATTTTTGTAATTTTTCTTAGATAATAAATAATAGAGAGAACAGACCTCCTGGGCTTGAGCCTGATCAATGATTTTCTTCAAGTCTGCCAATAACATGTTAGTACTTAATATGGAGTTTAATAATCCAAAAAGAATTTGGTATTCTTTTATAAGAGCTCAATAGAGGTGGCATTTTTAACCCATTTACTTATAATGGGTCAATTTGTGTTACGTTGTATCTCTAATACGTCAAGTGAAAGACACAAGTAAGAGGCAAGTCGTATGGGTCAAGCAGGCTGAATGTACCTATGCTATATGTTTCATCTATCCCGACTATTGGGAGTTCACAACCTAACTGAACAAGGGAAAGCCCTAACACGCTCTAAAGTCAAACTTCAACCTTCTTCACTCTTCATTGCTTCTTTGAAGATGGTTTCCAAGAAAAGAGGAACTGTAGATCACATATTACACAAAAGTATTTAAACCACTAAATTACTAGAAAAAATTCAAAAAAAAATGCAACAATTGAATGACATCCTACCAGTTTTTTCCACTTTCACTTTAGTTTCATCTTTTCTACTTGCCTTAAATATTGCACTCAGTACAATGCCAACTGTAGTATCCATACGTGTTGTCACATGGGAACACATGACTGTAGACCACATACATAAAAGTTAAGACCATATACATACAAATTCTACCATAAATTAATCGATGCCGGAAATCAAAAGAGCAACCTTATGCCGTAGAGGTCGTACAAATTCCTCAAAATTGACACGCCAGAGTACTTCTTTATTTTTATTTGTTGCCGAACTCTCTCTTTCAGGTTCCATACAATCTTGCTTACGCTGTAAAATAAGTATGTGTCAAGGCATGTCACTGACAGAATAATAACATTTCAAAAACAGAAAACATAGAGAGAGAATAGAAAAACAAATTGATATGAAGATAAACCTTTCCCCCAACAACTTCTGTAGTGGGACTCTTTTTGCTATCATCATCAAGTACCCCAGCGCTCCTTGTATCTGCCTCAACTAAAAATCTTATCGAATCCATGGGAGCTGCAGCAGCTAACGCACGCGCCTCTAAGGTTTGTGTTGCATCACCTATCTGAAAAATACAAATTTACTTGCACACGTTTAAGTAAGGGCAATGATGACATCTCAAATATAGCCTTAAACTTGCAACCATGTTTTTCAATACAATAAAACTATTTGTTCATTTAAGTTTCTGATAGAAGTTGAACACAACGGTATGGAAATCTTATTGAAGTGATGATGAATTACACATAAATAGTTAGAGCTAACTAACTAGTTACACTTTCAACCCCTATATTATACTATCTATACATTTTAAGAACAAAATTTATTCTAAACATAATGAAAGAATTAAACTAACAATCACCCCCTAATTCTTTCATGAAACCAACTCCAAGCAACCTCTTCATGTCAATGAACTTCAGCCTAGGTAGAGCCTTTGTGAGAATATCAGCCTTCTGTTCTTCTCCACAAACATGTTTAACCACCACTAAGTCCTTCTCAACACAACTTCTGATGTAATGATACCGAACATCTGTGTTTTGATCTCCCATGAAAGATTGGGTTCTTCATCAACTGAATAGCAGACTTATTATCTACATAGATCACAATAGGACCTATTTGACATCCAGATAACACCTCCAACACACCTCTTAACCATACAGCCTGCTGTGCAGTAGCAGTAGCTGCTATGAATTCAGCCTCACATGATGATAAAGCAACAGTTTCTTGCTTTTGATTCACCCAACTAATAGGACCTGCACCATAGTAGAACACCATACCTGTGGTGCTCCTACCATCAGCTTTGGTAGGTGCATGAGAACTATCACTGAACCCCACCAAATCACTAACACTCCTATTTTCATACCAAATGCCATGATCAATAGTACCTTTAAGATACCTCAGGATATGCTTTACAGCTTGCCAATGAGAAGATCTAGGTGACTCCATAACCTGCTTGTTATTCCCACTGAATAACACAAGTCAGGCCTAGTTTGAATCAAATATCTCAACACCCATGAGTCTCCTATACAAAGTAGCATCCACTGCATCCTGCTCCTCATCTTTCCTAGCTTCAAACCAGGATCCATAGGAACTTTAGTTGCATTACATCCCCCACATGTTATGTTCCTCCAAGATTTTCTTAGCATACCTAGTTTGACTCAAGAAGATACCCTTGTCTTCTTGTTTAACCTCTATGCCTAAGTAATAGTTCAGCACCCAAGGTCTGTCATCTCAAATTTGGACCTCATCATGGTTTTAAACTCCTCCTCACCATCCTTGAGCTTGACCCTGTCACTTTAAATCATCCTATACACACCCAAAATCACAGATCCATCTCCAGCCTGATTCTTATACACAACATGTTCTTGAGGACACCTTTAAAACCAAATTCTAACAAGGTAAAATGTAACTTCTCATTCCAGGCCCTAGGTGCCTGTTTAAGGCCATACAAAGCCTTTATGAGTTTATAAACTAACCTTTCCTTGCCAGGATTTACAAAGCCTTCTGGCTGTGACACATAGACATCTTCTTTCAAGTTCCCATTTAGAAAAGCTATCTTAACATCCATGTGATGTACTTTCCACTGGTTTATAGCTGCTAAGGCAAGGATCAGCCTTACAGTTTCTAGCCTAGCCACTGGAGCAAACACCTCCTCATAATCCACTCCATATTTCTGAACATACCCTTTCACAACCAATCTAGCCTTATTCCTGATGACTTCCCCTTCAGCATTTCTTTTAAGCTTAAACAACCACTTAAGACCAATTGGTTTCACTCCCCTTGGACACTCAACCAAGTTCCAAGTTCTATTCTTTTCTATGCTATCAATTTCATCCTGCATAGCCTTTTTCCACTTAGGGTTACTCTTAGCCTATTCATAACACCTTGGCTCTTTGATTAACATCAACTCCGTCTCATTGAATATGGGTGGTTCACATGGAATTTGTTCTAACACTTCTGTTCTATTAAAGACATCATTTAGGCTTGAAAAACCTTTAGGTGGTGTATCATCATATATAGACCTAGGAATCTGATTACTTTGTTCAAGATCCTCTTTAATTGCACCCCTGAATCTACAACTTCCTCTTCAGATTCAGAATTGATGTTGGGGTGGTCTTGATCATGGTCTTGATCATGGTCTTGATCATGCACATGACTAGCTGAGGCTTCATTCCTGTATTTATATCAGGGCGGTCTGATGTATGCACAGTTGATGCAACATCATTTTGGTTATGGAAAGTAGGAAGCAACCCAAACTGGCATACTCTGATTGGACACATCCGGATTATTGCCTTCCCATTCCTATGGCCTCCCTTCCTCAAACTTCACATCTCGGCTAACTATGATTCTTCCTGTCACTGGGTTATACAACCTATAAGCTTTGGAACCAGGTTCTATACCCAGATGGACTACTGGAATACTCCTATCATCTAGTTTCTTTACTTTGACTAGGAACCTTCACATGTGCCCTGCATCCAAACACCCGGAGATGCTTTATCTTTGGCTTTCTTTTATAAGGGCATTCATAGGGAGTTATATCTTCTAATGCTTTGGTTGGACTCCTGTTTAGCAGATAGACTGAGTGCCTTACAGCCTCAGCCCGGAAGTCCAAAGGCATGTGCATTGCCTAAGGATGGACCTGGTCATGCCCATTACAGTCTGGTTTCTCCTCTCCACAACCTATTTTATTATAGAGAGTAGGGTCAGTCAGATACTTCTTAACTCCATCCAGGTCACAGAGCTGTTCAAAGCTCCTGGATGTAAACTCTCCCCCTATGTATGTTCTTAGAGCCTTGATCATATAAGAGGTTTCTGACTGAACTTGGGCTTTGAACACCTTAAATGCTTTGGTGCTTGATATTTGGACTTCAATAGATGAACCCACATGAACCTAGAACAATCATCCACTAAGAGCATGAAGTATTTGTTTCCTGTAGGTGTAGGTGGGTCTATTGGACCACACAAATTTGCATGAATCATTTCTAGGGTGTCTTAGCTCTAAAGTTACTTGCACTGGGGTAGGCTTGGCTTCTGTGCTTGCCAACCAAGCAACTCTCACACAATTGAGCTTTGTGACTAATCTTGGGCATTCCCCTCACCATATTATGCCTGGACAGCTTGGTTATTGAGTCAAAACTCAGATGTCCCAGCCTTGCATGCCATGTCCAAGCTTGGTCATGCATGGCTGTGAGCAGACACATAGGGGGAGTCACTGTGAGCTTGATCTTGTAGAGCTTATTCTCTGACTTCTTCACCTTCATCAAGGTTCTTCCACTTTTTTCATAGACCCATAGGTAGCCATCTTTCATTAGAATTTTACAGCCCATTTCATCTAATTGACCCACTGAGAGTAGTTCAAGCAGGGATGGACATTCCTTCCCTTGCACCATGGTCTTATTGCATGATCCCCTGCCTTGATCTCCCACTAGCCCATCCCCAAACTCATTGCCAAGTATGCTTCAACTGCTCTATGGTAGCCATAATGGGTAGAAACCTTTTGGGGCTTCTTTCAAGAACTTTCTGACTTGCTTGAGGCAGCAACTGTTATCCAAAGGGCTCTATACCAGGACACTACTTTGTCCTCAAAGACATCTATAGACTCAGTCTCCCCCATGCATAATACCTCAAACTCATGATCTAGAGTCTGAATTCGGGCCTGTTTGACTCTATCTTCACCCACATACATCTTCTTCAAGGCATCCCAAATGTCCTTAGCTGACTTGAATGTAGCAACCTGCATGAGGACATCCTCTGGTAAGGCTTGGAAGATGAAGGACCTTGCCTTCTTGCCTAATTTGGCATCCACAGCTTCTTCAGATGGTGGTTCAATGGCATCCCAGATCCCTGGGCATCCATGAGCGCCTCCATCTTAATTGCCTAGGAGGTGTAAGTCGTTGGAGTGAGTATTAGGATCTTGAATGAAATTAGGTCACTAGTGTCCTTCAGGGACACCTGTCTATCTTGATTCACCATCGAATTGAGTCAAGAAGTCGAATTCTGGTGAAAATTAGTTATTGGAGTTGCCGGATCGATCAGATATGCGCTCAGCCGCACTCGAGGAGATGTAGTCGCGATTCGGTTATGGAATTCTATCGAGATCAGAATCGAAGGAAGACAACTATAGAGCCTCGGGCTCTGATACCAATGGATAGAAATTGAACATAACGGTATGTAAATCTTATTGAAGTGATGATGAATTACACATTACAACCACATATTTATAGTAGTTAGAGCTAACTAACTAGTTACACTTTCAACCCCTATATTATACTATCTATACATTTTAAGAACAAACTTTATTCTAAACATAGTGAAAGAATTAAACTAACAGTTTCAAATAAGGATTTATCAAAAAGGAGATAAAGAGAAACCATAAAATGGCTAATAAAAGAAAGAAAACTAGTTGTTACCTTAGACTTAGACATTCGTTTCTTTGTCCCTTCCTCTAGTGGTTCAAGAAATGGTTCATAATCAGGGCATCTTTCAATATAATGGGTCTGAGCAAGTTTATTGAAGTATTCATGTAACACATTAGTAGCATTGCCATTTTCTGCATGGTAATGAGAAGTTATAGCACATGTCCTATTGGAAATCTTGAAAAAAGATGACAACCGGACTAACCCCCACTTGTCTCAAGGACCTCATGTTTATCCCTATGCCTATCAATAATTTGATTCAACGATAACCTACCATGTTGAAGTAATAATCTCTATACACTATCAAAACACAAACAAGTGACAATGACCCCAAGTAAAACAAGCAGCACTAAAAAGATGAAACAAAAGAAGGAAGCCAAACAACTTACATCTTGACCAAATTTGTTTGACACGATAGATAAAAACTTAGGGCACCTCATATGGTGGATGATATTGTCATGCAATGCCATATACTGAGTAACGATCTTTGGCGATTCCCCAAATCCACCTGTACATACATAATATGATTATCATTCAATTTACTGCAATGGAGAAATAGCAAAGAAGCTAAAATCCTCATATATGTCCATGAAACAATGATGAGTTCCAGTTTTACAGAATATCCCACCACAAGAAACTCCAACAGTCATTTCATTACATGTTTTGGAAGGGAAAAGACTACATATTAACTTCTTGATGAGAAACTTCTCTTTGTAACTTATAAACTCTACATAATTGAATCAATCAGTCAGTAAATGGATCATAAATTTCTCTACCAACTATGAATGACTTGCTTCCCAGATTTATGGAATCAATAAAGGTCTCTAATTTTCAAAATGATTATAAACCTTTAGATGCTGAAATCAAAATCGAATATCATGTGGAAAACAGATTAGGGTTGGTGGTCGAAGTTTCGATTTTGATTTATAATTGAAAGATATTCAGTTTGCATGAGGTTTTAAACTATTCATAGTTAATTACATAGTTGGTCCCTGAGCTATGCTAATATTTTACTAACAAATCTATATTGTGTGTTAGATGATGTGCCATCCATAGTCATTAAAAACGTACATAGCAATGGGCCATAGTCATGGTCGTCAAAAGTAGGTTGCAGCTTGTTGAATCTAGAGATCAAAAAATGTAGATCTAAAGTGGAAAAAAATAAAATGTAAAGTCGGTGACCATGAACAAACAACAGTCTTTTGGATCTTTAGATCAATAGAGAGATCTGTATATCTAAAAACAAAAGAATTTAATCAAACTATAGTTTTAGATCAATGGCAGCCATGGACTGTGGTCCTTGATATAGCTAAAAAACCGAAATATAAGATAAAATAAAATATGATGGCTTTCCGGCGAAGGCTAATCCGCCTATGGCAGTTCTGATGGTGGTGGTGATGAGACATAAGGACGTCTCTAAAAAAGATTTGGATAAGTGGTTTGAGTCTTCAACTAGTTACAAAGCTTTATTTTATGAAAACTAGAAAACTAAAAAAAACTGAAAATAGAAGGGGAACAGAGCTGCCGCCCTATCTAAGTTTTGAATTTGATGACGAGGCTAAGGTTGTATCTGTAAGGAAGAAAAAGAGAGAGGTGCTAAACCCTAAAATTCTAATACCATATAAGATAATAAAAGACTGAAGTGATAACATTAAATAGTTAGGGTGCTTTTGGTTTGTTGGAATTTCATGAAATTTAATGGAATACGAGTTTAAATTCTATTCTTTAATGTGTTTGGTTCACACGGTTTGTTAGAACCGAAATTTTAATTCCATTTGTATTGTGTTTGGTTGAGAAATGAAATGAAATTAGAAATGAAACTAATTCCATCAAATTCTTTCAAGTAAAGGATTTCATATTCCATCTGAAAATTTGAAGGATTTCATTATCTATCCAAAATGTGATGGATTTAACATTCCACCACCCGTCGCTATCCCCTGAATGGTGTTGTCACACCCCTTGCTGGTAGCGGAAACATAAGGATTTGACGGACGAGATCGTCATAACACATTGAGGGTTTAAAAAAATCACTAAAGGAATTCTTTATAAATGGATCATGACGTCGTCTGACACATAAGAACAAGTGCCAAGTACAGTCAATCCCATAACGCCATACCATAATACATAAAACAATCCATGGATATAAATGAAAATGAACATGTACAATTACAAACCAATCCATGGTATAAATCTAACAGAGTACAATCCAAATCAAACAATGTAATTCAATCTAAATTCAAATATTTCATAAATTGCTCCTTGTGGGAGCGGTCTCGTCTATGGTCCACAGTGCGAGCACTTAAATATTCTTACCTGAAAAGATATGCTCTAAAAGGCCAACATTCGTAGGTAAGTTCATAGGTTTTAAGTACAAAATATGTGTCCGTGTAAGTCATGTACGATATATGTATGTATGTAAGAAAGCACAGCAGTAATAGAAATCAACATAAGTTCATGATCAATTCAAGTCCAATTAACCGGATTATATTCACCCAAGGGCAAAAACTGGTGGGACTAAGCTTTTTTCAGCTAGCCTAAGGTTGGTTTAGCTACTTCTCTCAGCATTCCACTTCCCTTCTTTGAATCCGATAGGCTTACTTGGTCATAGCTACCCAAGTGAGCGTTTCGCACAAAGCTTATTTTTACGGGTCAATAAGCTCTCGAAAAGACCTGATCCTTCCCTAATACTAAACACAAAGTGGTTTCGCCGTATCCTCTAAGAAAGTTCCTTTTGTGGAAGAAGTGAAGTTAGCAGTGCAAAACCAGTTATGTCAGTCTTAGCTAGCATACCGATAACAGGGGTGTGATCCAGCCCGTTAGTACTAATAATACATTTCTATACAGGCCAGTTCAAGTAAGAGTATATACTTATGAATGCCAAATCTAGACTCGATCATATGACTCAAATCACACACAATGTTCCAAAATAAAATTTTAAAGCACGACATAAACCAAAACCAATAAACAAGCTTTCCCCCCAAATAAAATATATTAAAAATAGGGCGTGAAACTCGTCTAGACGGTAGCACAATCCAAAGTCCTCAACAAGTAAGACAAAGTAACTATAAATACACAAAACATAAAAGAATTACAAGAGATCAAGATCCTCATAGTCAGTCATTAATGCCAATCAAAGTTATTATGTTAGTGAAAACATAGTTTATTTGTCAATCCAAGTCTAACGTTCAACCTTGAATTCCCAAGCATGTCTCATTTTAAAGTTCCGGTCATTAATAGTCTTTATTGTATATTTATTAGTCCAAGTTCGTTGAATTATAAGTGTTAGATGTTCATATATTTACACGTCTTATAATCCCTTATGGAACACAACTATTGACTTTTCTTGATTACTTAATCTCAAATCTTAGCATTTAGGTTTATAAAAACTTTTCAGCTTGCAGAGCTGATCGCGCACTAGTCTTGCGTAGGATGATTTGGGGTCAATATCATAACTAAATCTTGTGTAATAGACACCATTTGAAATATAAAATCTTAAAATAACTTTTAGAAAAAATAATCACCTCAAACGCATGAAGTATGAGATAGATGTGACTCAACGAACACAACCCAACATTTTTCAAAATTTATCAGTTTTGACCTTTAATTTTGTATTGTATTTGGAGGACCAAACGATATCGAAAAGTCGCGAGCCACTTGGGTTAGTTAGAGAACTTATCGAACTTGATTCTAGATGAGAAGTTTGACCTATTTGGACTCTATATGACCAAGTTATAACGTGTACAAACGTTATATTTTTCTGACAACAAGTTGTTCAAATTTCCAACCTTGTCATTTGTACCCCAGATCCATAATTTTGACCACCATTGACCTAAGATTGAGAACATTGATTATTATATGAAATATTTAGCAAACTATTGTATTAGATCCTTAGGTTATCATCAATTTTCAGTCCCAATTCAGTTAGTTAGATTTCAATCTTTCGTTTCGTGTTTTTAGACGATTGAGCCTAGATTTAATCCCTAACGCGTCTATTGTTCGAGAACGAAAATTAACGTTTTTAATAAAGAGATTATGAACACAAGATGTCCATTAGGACTAGATCTCATAAGTTTACAAACCAATTCAATAAATCTAAGGAATATATGAAATTATAAATTAGGGTTTTACCATTTTCAAAGATTTAATACCTGATATGCCTAGATCTTCATGATCAAATGCCCAAACAAATAACACAATATTATTAGATGATAATTTTGTTGTTAGATGATGAATATAATCAATAACATGATCAAATACAAACTGCAGGACCGGGTGAAGGGTTTATGCACTTGTACAACACAACAACACAAAGAGGAGAGTGTGAGACAATACTTAACAATTCAAATGGGGAACTGGTAAATTGAGTTTAGGGAACTAAGAAACACAAGATGTAAATGAGACAGAAACTAGAACAACACACAAGCAGTTGGTTTTCAAGGTTGATGTATATTGATCTTCTAGTTCCTTACAATATGGTTTACAAAGTTCTACAAAAAAACTTACTAAGTTACAAGGATCAGAAAATACATATACTACTACCTACAGCCGGTCATACTTTGAAGGCCAGCTGGATACATGAACTAGACAACAAAATCCATGTAGAGTCAAAAGGCAGATTGCCTTTTGACTAGTGACTATGACATGTCATAGCTCACATCCTAATATATTACAAAAAAGGATAAAGTACATAAAGTGGAAAGTTACAGACTCAAGACCTCAATGTACAGTTTACCAAAAGCATGGACCTTTTCACCAACTCATGAAAGGTTGGTGACTTATCAGAGTGGCAACGCAAATTGGTTCAGCTTTAGGTAAAAAATACATTAGATAAAGCATGTAATATAAAAGTCTTCGGAAGAAATCTGTCTTCAATGGTTGGCTTCGGAATACTTTGTCCTTGAAGCTTCGAAAGACTTCATCTTTTGGCTTCGAAAGATATTGGTCTTGGCTTCGGAAGATTTCACACTTAGAATAATTTCTAAGGCAGTGTGAAACTTTCGAAGCATTCCACTTCAGTATACTTGTGCATGCATGCAGGAAAGACTTTGAGTGTTTGGGTTGCATTAGCCTTACTAATAACCTTACAAACTCTCCCTAGGCTGATGCTACCAAAACACTTGAAGACTTCAGATATTGACAGTCCTCATTATGATGATGACCATCCCTTTCTTCATGAGATGGTTAGGATCACTCAGACTCTCATAATATCCTCTCATGTCAAAGAGATCATGCAGAGGTAGATTGAACATATCCTGCCATGTGTAGACATGTTCAATACCTTAATCTCTTATGACATGCCATCTTTCTGGATTTATGGTGTATGTCCAAGATAAGATGGGTCTTCTTGATGCTAGAGGAGCTGTTTGAATTGGAGTTGGTGGGGTATCCTCCTGTTGCACATCCTCAGGATGTTCTGACTCACCCTGAGGTTTGGAGGTGGATGTTTCCTTCTTCTTCTTCTGTGACTTTGGTTTGGAAACCATCCTTTTCCTCCTCTTTGAACTCTTTAACTGAGAAGACTGGCCTGCATCACCTGATTGATCTTCTTTGTCTTTCTTAGTTGGGTCTTCCTCTCTCACAGGTTCAGATTGAGAGGGGACGGATCCCTGCTGTGGATCAGAAGTGGAAGTTTGCTGAGGTTCAGCAGAAGGTTCAGGTTGTGTTATCTTAGGTGTTTCAACCTTAACCTTTACTTCCTGAGAGACCTGACTTGGTGGGGAGTATAAGTCAACAAGTTCACCTCTTTTGATCTTCTGCTTGATCACCCTGATGTGCTCATCCATGGTGGGTAGAGACATAGGACCAAGTCTCCTTTCGGAGAATCCATACAGCTTCAAGAAGCTCATCATCTTTTGCCTGTCAGCAGACTTTTTCAAGTTCTTATGGATGATGGCTCTTGATTTTACAGCTTCTTCCCTTAACTTCCTTTTGGTGATCTTTCTTTCTTTGGCTACATCAAGTTCAAGTTGTTTGGGATACTCAAACTCAATGTAGTCAAAGGGTAAGGGAAGAAGTGTATCAGCTTGATAGAGTCCTGTGGCACTCAGGTAGTTGATCATATTGATCCTATCCTTTTCTCTGTCTACGTGAGGTTCTTGTGGTACCATATCCTCTTGTTCCTGAGTTTCTTGAACCGGTGAGAGAGTAGGCATATGCTTATAGAGCCTCTTCCTTCTTCTTTCTTCTTTGATTTTCAGAAGAAGCTCTTCATCCTCTTCTTCCTTTATCTCTTTTGACAGTTCCATGTCAGCCAGTTCATTCAACTCATCTAAGGGGAGAAAATGATATTATCAATATCATAGTTCCTAGTTTGCAAGTAGTTTATCCTGACTGCCCTTAACTCATCATCCTGAGTATTTGGTTCGGGGGCAGCCCTGATAGCACTTTCCATGATCCTTGCAGACCTAGTAGAGGAACTTTCTCCCCTTAGCTTCCTTTTCTTCTCTCTCTCCTCCTCCTTAATCTCCTCAGGAGTTAATTTCCTTTCCCCTTTGTCACTCACATACCTTTGTGACTCAGGGTGGAGAGAGCTTTGGCATTCATTGCTTGGTGTAGCTTCCAAGCTTTGGCTAGAGAGAGATTGAGATGAACCTTCAACAGCAGATGTCTTATCAAGGGTTTGAACCTCTGTAGCAGTTGATGGTAAGACAAGGCTCTCAGGTTCTACCACTGGGCCTTTAGTCAAGGTTTTCTCTTTGAAGCTAATCTCAGGGTCTGTCTCAACATGTAGTTGACAGATGGTATTGCCTGATTGCCTTTGTCTTCCTCTAAGGCTGAACTCTGCAGTGTTCCTATCTTGAACTCTTTGAAGAATAATGGTTCTTCTAGCAGTATCATACCTCCACCTAAAAATATGACTTAGAGTTAGTGGGGATGATACTGCTCTTGGGATGCCTTTCTCAAATAGACTCCTGATGATTGAGTCTATAGTGTCCATATCAATGTGAACTTGAGAAAGTGTAAGGCCCCGTTACCGGGCACCTCACGGTTGGTTATTCATCGCACATAAAACATTTTAAAACGTACATTTACTTTGCAGCGGAAATTTAAAACTTTCATTAATAACTAAAAACATGTCATTTCATAACTTTACAACATTTGTTTCCATTTCAAAATACAATGACATGTAAAAATATGGATGCCAGTCTCATCGGAACTGAGTAGTTGCCCTGTGCAATCCTCAGCAACATACCTGCCAACTGGAAACACATCAAAGTCAGCGTTGCTGAGTGAGTTCTAGTTTTATAATAAAACATACTTTTCTTTCGTTAAAACCGTTCTTTACATACATGCGAACACACATCATACGTACACATAGATAATTTCATTATTATCTTTTTATGTTCTCATTCATTCCTTAACGTTACTTTCGTTCGTTCTCTGTCTGTCATTCGCTCATTATCTATCTTTAACTTTCATACATTTCTTGTCTGTTACTTATTTCTGGAGCCGGTCACACTTTACCCTCTTCATGGCACACAGCCATGATTACTGAGGTCGAGTGACAAGGATCCCATTTCATATGTTATCATTAGGTTCCTTTCGTTCGTTACTTGCATTCGTTCGTTCTTTAACTTTCATTACTTTCATTAACTTTCATTCGTTTCATACTTCCTTTCATGATTCTCTTTCTCATCTAGGTCTTGTCTCATGCAATATCCCCGAATCATGTCCGAAGACTGATGCTGTGTCGGGGCTTGACAAACAAACTCCCGACTCATGTCTGAAGACTGACACAGCACCGGGATACGCGACAGAGATCCCGTCGAGTCAATCATCTAGATTGAACTCCATCCGAGTCTGTTGCAACACAAAGTTGCTCACCTCACTATCTCGTCTCATGCAATTCGCACCAATGGAATTGTCACTAAGACCAACTCTCCCTGTGTGTGAAAACTCTTGGGGTTTAGCCAAAATCGCACGCCATCACATGGGTTAGCCCAACATCGCACGCTACATTATCCATATGAGGTAGGCCAAAATCGCACGCCACATAGCACACAGTAATTACCACATCGCACGTATCGGTGCAGTTACCAAAACTGAACTCCCATGTGTCTATATCCCCTTATGAGTTCCACCGTACCTATCGCACAAATCGCACCAACGGAGAGGTCACCGAGACCGACTCCCCCTGTGTGTGTGAGGGCTCTCCGGGTATAGCCAGAATCGCACGCCGTCTCATGGGTTAGTTCCAAAATCGCATGCTACATAATCCACATGAGGTAGGCCAAAATCGCACACTACATAGCACACAGTAAATACCACATCGCACGTATCGGAGCAGTCACCAAAACTGAACTCCCACTATGTCTATGTCCCCTTATGAGTTAGCCAAGATCACACGCTATAATACACACAAGTTTAGCTAACAACTCTTATTGAGTCATGAACCTCTTTTCCTTCTGCTTGCAAGCCAATCTTACTCTCATTCATCTGGATCCTGTCTTCTGCAATACCGGAGTACGCGACAAGGACCTCTTTCGAGTCTGTTGCGACACAGAGTCACTCACCTCATACACTTACTTGCAAACCATTCATCCATTCATTATTTCATGTGTTCGTTCATTCATTCGTTAATGCATTCACTCATTCATTACGTTCCTTTTTCATCATCTTTCACTGTACGTTATAAATTACTTTCATTACATTCATTAGCGTTCAACGTAAAGCCAAGGGAAGACATATATACATAATAAGGAACATACACATAATCCTAAACATACATCATCACCATACAAGCATCATCATACACTCATAACACACATCCGACATACAATACATCACACGCACCGCTAGGCATACATCACACATATCATCATGCATGTCATCGTCGTCAACTCATCATCATACATCGTCTTGCATCATCCATGCCCAACTCATCATCTACAACCCCGAGGGTCCGAGTCTAAGTCCGCACTTTTCGAAAGTCGGACAATACTACGGACATTCGGGCGTATGGACACCCTTCAGTCGCCTGGCCTCCATGCGACAGGCCCTTCATTTGGGTGACTAGACCTTCATTCGGGTGACTAGACCTTCATTCGGGTGACTGGACCTTCATTCGGGTGACTGGACCTTCATTCGGGTGACTAGACCTTCATTCGGGTGACTCGACCTTCATTCGGGTGACTAGACCTTCATTCGGGTGACTAGACCTTCATTCGGGTGACTAGACCTTCATTCGGGTGACTAGACCTTCATTCGGGTGACTGGACCTTCAGTCTCCCTCCATTCGGGTGACTGGCCTCCAGTCTCCCTCCATTCGGGTGACTGGCCTCCAGTCTCCCCCCATTCGGGCGACTGGCCTCCAGTCTCCCTCCATTCGGGTGACTGGCCTCCAGTCTCCCCCCATTCGGGCGACTGGCCTCCAGTGTCCCGCCATTCGGGCGACTAGCCTCCAGTATCCCCCCATTCGGGCGACTGGCCTCCAGTCTCCCTCCATTCGGGCGACTGGACTCCAGTCTCCCCCGTTCGGGCGACTGGACTCCAGTCTCCCCCCATTCGGGCGACTGGCATCCAGTCTCCCCCCATTCGGGCGACTGGCCTATAGTCTTCCCCCATTCGGGCGACTGGCCTCCAGTCTCCCCCCATTCGGGCGACTGGCCTCCAGTCTCCCCCCATTCGGGCGACTGGCCTCCAGTCTCCCCCCATTCGGGTGACTGGCCCTAGCTGATGCAGAATGGAGTTCATCCCGACTGCAGCCGAGGGTTTTCGGCCTCCAAACTCATCTAAACCCATTTTGAGCCCAAATCGACCATCCTAAGCCTTAGGGAAACATACCACGACCTCATTCGAGCATAACCACGCATGAAATCGAGCTCCAAACGCATCATACACATACACAAATGCATAAAAATGGGTTTACACCCAAAAACTCAAAAAGGGTTTTCAGATGTGTTCCAGCCCCAAAATCCTTCAAAAACGTGTAAAAGAGGGGTCCTAGAACTCACATGAACTATCCCGTTGAGTAGAGCTTCGATTTAACTCACTACATGTCGATTTTGCACCCTCGAACCCGCTTGAACCAAGCCTTCCTCTCCTCTTTTCCCATTTTCTCTCTTCCTCTCTTCTTTCTCTCTGATTTCGCAAGTATGGGGAGAGGGTAAGGGTTTCCCTCTCCCTTAAATACTACAGTCCAGTCGCCCGAGTCCCTATGCGAGTGAACCTTCAGCCGTATGAGCTCCATGCGATTGGACACTCCAGTCGTGCGACTACCATGCGTATGGAGCTCCAGTCGCATGTCTTCCATGCGTATGGGACTCCAGTCGTGCGACTACCATGCGATTGGATGCTCCAGTCGCATGACACCTCATACTGAAATTTCCGGGTGTTACAGAAAGTTACTAAGTATGCACAACTACAAGTGAGGATGGTGAGTCCTCAGTGTCCATACTCCCTGAGGAGCTCCCAGGTTATGTGATTGTAATGACTTCCTCCCCCTTTTTGGTAGCATCACCCTCTTTCACAGGGGAGCTAGGAGTTAGGTCAATTACATCCACATGTTCTTGTGTTCCTGGTTGAGCTTCTCTTAAGGGTCTCCTAGTTAGTTGTTCCTTGACATAGATATCTCAAGTTGCTGATCATTGACCCTGTGTTGCAAGGTAGTCACTTGAGATTCAAGATGACTAACCTTGGAGACTAAATAGGTGCATGTTTTTGACAGTTTTTGCATATTTAGTCTCAGATTCCCCTCATCCTCATAAGAAGAATCACTGGGGGTTGAGAGAATCGGACCAAGGTCCTCTTCCTCATCACCAGCATGGTGTTCTTGGCTGCTGGATTTCCTCTGCTCAGTGACAACTTCAATTGAAGTGTCAATAGACTGAGTTGCCATGGTTGAGGTCTGAATGATATAATCACTTGCTAAAGTGAGAGCCTCTTCCATATAGATACCCTGAACATGTTCAGAATTATCCACCTCAGTGATAGGTGACTGATGTGGGCTAGACCTAGGTGACTCAGGAGCACTCATCTCCCTTTGAGGAGTGGTGTAGTAGGAAGACTCATGGCACTCACTGGCATCTAAGTCCTTATCAGTATAGAAGTTAAGGTTTGGAATTAGTTGGTTTAAATCTAAAGGCTAGGGATGGTAGCTGTCCCCTAAAGGTTGTTTACTTGAGTGTTGGACTCGGAGTGAAGGCTTAAGGCTGTTGGGCTTGTGAGCTCATCAGGCTGAGCATGAGGAACCTCAGCACTGATTCTTGAAGTGATGGGAGTGGTTTGCTCCTCAGTGGAAGTAGGAGCTCCAGTGTCCACTTCCTCCTGTGTAGGTGAGTATATGGGTGCCTGCACAGACTCAGTAGCTTGTGCAGGGAATCGTTTGTGTTTTCTTTGGTAGGTAAGGGTGATTTGTGGCTGTTTTGGTGGTTGGGATGTAGAAGGTGTGGGTTCAACACTAGCTTGTGTTGCTAGGTTGTCACCTTGAGCAATGAGCTATAACATTTTTGGGACAAGGACTGTTTCTACCCTTGAAAAGCCAACAGTTGGCTACTTCAAAATTTTAAAGATGTCAGGCTTCATCTATCCCAATTTAAGAATATTACATGTTTCCCTTAACTGTAAGCCCAGTTCACAGTTGAGAATGTATTGAACATATCTAGGAAGCATGTAATACTCTAAGGAGTCTAAGTTTGCTATTAAATTTGTATAGACAAATTAAGAATACCTGAACTTGACCCCTTGAACCATTCCATGTATTATGAAGGAGAGATCTTCAGGAATCTGGTCCCATCCTCCATGCTTGTTGGACAAGTTGTGGATGACCACATGAACTAGGTACTTCCACTTAGATGAGACCTTCCCTTTCCTGAAGGTCTTTACAGAGAAATCTCTTTCATAGCCCATCTGCTCAAAGGAATGATTAATAACTTCCTTTGGGAAGAACACCTCACTTTCTTAATCATCCAGCTGAAGATGAGTATTGATGATGGCCGGAGTGATAAAGACTATTCTTCCCTGCACTGTGGCAGACAGTGCCTTCTCCCCATCCATAATGACCTCTTGGCAGGTCTTCCAGAATTCAAGCAAATGATCCTCATAGAGAGGAGGATCAATGGTAAGGGAGGTGAAGTAGTTAGACAAAGCCAAGAATTGGCATACCTCTAAGAAATATGGATCTTTCTCAGAGTTTAACAGTGCAACCTGATTGTGTTGCCTGTGTAACTGTATAGAAAAATCTAAGTCATTTCGTCTGTTAAAGTTGGCCATTTTGAGTAAGTTTAAAGGTGAAGGAAGAATGAACAAAGGGGGTTTTAGAGAGAAATCTTAAAATTTAGGTTTGGAGAGAAGATGAAGATGATAAAAAGAGGGGGAACCGACAGGGTTTATATGTGAAAAGGATTTGAGATAAAGTTAATGAAAGAGGATAAACTTTGAAATCCGGAAGGTGGTCCCACCTCTGAAAAAGTAGTTTGCTTTTTGCTCAAAAAGTTGTTTTCTTGGAATTAAAAAATCTTCCGAAGGTAAATTGTGTTCGGAAGTTTGAATGAAAATGCTTTCGAAGCCAAAATGACTTCAGAAGAATTTCTCAAAAAAAGTTTTGACAAATTTGCTTCGAAAGAGAATTTTAAACTTGGATGCTTTGTTCCGCAAAACAAAGCTTCCGAGAGTTAATATCCTTCGGAAGAAAAACGGTCCTTAAAAACGTATAAGTGCCTAAGAGAGTTTTAAGCTTCGGAAGATATTTCAGAAATTTCTTCCGAAGGCAAATTTTACTTAGACAGTTATTTGTTTTGAAGGTATATTTTCTTCCGAAGATAAAAATCATTTCTTTCGAAGGATCAAGATTTGTCAAAAATCTAAGAAAAACTCTTCAATAAGTTTGTATCCTTAGAAAACATGAGCTTATGAAGGTGATAGACTAGACAACTTAGGACACATAGATTTTAAGAAATAAAGTGAATTAGTTTTAAGAAAAAGCTACTCATAGTTAATCATCCCAATAGCTGATATAAGATACTTAAATCTCTGTTCATCAAAGGCTTTTATGAACAGATCAGCATATTGTTTATTTATGTTAACCTTAACTAGTTTAATTAATCCCTTTTCAAAGTTATCTCTAATTAAATGATACCTGATGTTTATGTGTTTTGTCCTTGAGTGCTGCACAGGATTCTCTGTGATAGAGATAGCACTGTTGTTGTCTATATGAATGGGAGTCTCCTTGAATTTGAAACCATAGTCAAGCATCTGATTCTGAATCCAAAGCACTTGTGCACAGCAGCTTGCAACAGCAATGTATTCAGCTTCAGCAGTTGATGCAGAGACACAGGATTGTTTCTTGCATTGCCATGAGACAACCCTTCCACCAAGGAACTGACATCCCCCAGATGTAGACTTTGCAGTCATATTGCTACCACCATAATCACTATCTGTATATGCATACAGATTGAAGTCAGAATTCTTGGGATACCAAAGACAAAGAGTTGAGGCACCTTTAAGGTATCTTAGAATTCTCTTAACAGTGATGAGGTGAGACATCTTGGGGTTGGCTTGATATCTTGCAAAAATGCTTGTGGCAAACATGATATCAGGCCTGCTAGCTGTAAGATACATAAGAGACCCAATCATAGCCCTATAAAGGTGTTCATCTGCACACCCCCTCAAGATCTGGTGTAAGGCCCCATTCACGGGACGCTTACAGCTGGTCATTCATCGTACTAAAACATAATTTCATTTTATTACATTACAATCGTTGTAGCGAAAACATTAAAAAACATCATCTTTCTTTTAAGAGGATTCCTTAAGTAATCCCATTTATCCGAATCCTCTACAAACACCATCTTGTTTTATAAATGCATGCAACATAATACATTACAAAAACATTAACAAAGGAATGCCATCCCAAAAGAGCTGAGTAGCCGTCTCGTGCCATCCTCAGCAACATACCTGCCAACTGGAAACACATCAAAGTCAGCGTTGCTGAGTGAGTTCTAGTTTTATATTAAAACATACTTTTCTTTCCTTTAAAAACTGTTTCTTTACTTTTACGCTATTACACGTCGTACGTACACATAGATAATATCATTATCATCTTATTTCTCATTCATTCTTTATCTTTAACTTTCGTTCATTCATTCTCTGTCTGTCATTCGTTCATTATCTATCTTTAACTTTCATGCATTCTCTATCTTTTACTTCTATCTGGATCCGGTCACACTTTACCCTCTTCATGGCACACAACCGTGATTACTGAGGTCGAGTGACAAGGATCCCGTTCATGCGTTAACACTATGTTCCTTCCGTTCATTATTTTCATTCGTTTGTTCTTTAGCTTTAATTACGTTCATTACCTTTCATTCACTTCATACTTTCTTTCTTTCATAATTATCTCTCTCATTCATCACTCACGCAATAATCCCGACTCATGTCGGAAGACTGATACTGTGTCGGGGCCCGTTAACAAACCCCCGACTCATGTCCGAAGACTGACACAGTATCGGAGCACGTGATCCATTTCTCATTCATCTCATCTCACTCTCACGCACTACTCCCGACTCATGTCCGAAGACTGATACTGTGCCGGGGCCTGTACACAAACCCCCCGACTCATGTCCGAAGACTGACACAGTACCGGAGCATGCGATCCTCTACTCATTCAACTAGATCCTGTTTCATGCAATATCCCCGACTCATGCTCGAAAGCTGATGCTGTGTCGGGGCCTGTTCACAACCCCCCGACTCATGTCCGAAGACTGACACAACACCGGGATACGTGACAAAGATCCCGTCTGAGTCAATCACCTGGATTGAACTCTATCCGATTTTATTGCAACACAAAGTTGCTCATCTCACTATCTCGTCTCATGCAATACCCCCGACTCATGTCCGAAGACTGATACTGTGCCGGGGCCTGATTAACAAACCCCCGACTCATGTCCGAAGACTGACACAGTACCGGGATACGCGACAAAGATCCTCTTTTGAGTCTGTTGCGACACAGATTCGCTCACCTCATACATACACTCATTAGCTTCACGTTCGTTCATTCATTCATTAATGCATGCATTCATTCATTACGTTCCTCTTTCATTATCTTTCACTTTACGTTACATAATACTTTTCATTCATTCACAAACATATACGTAAAGATACGAAAAGATAAACATATATCAAAACAAGGAGCATCGACATTCACAAATCATCAATCATCAGCATTATATCAGGCTACATCATACTTAACATACAACATCATGCATGGACATGCAACACTATCATCGTCATGCCCTACATCACTTCTAAGCCTCGACGGCCATCTCTCATGTACATACGGGAGCCATCACATCATCGATTACCCCTACTCTATTCCCGAAGGCCAGTAATTGAACTATACCTCTCCTCGTGCACATCAGCCCTATTTGGGCGATTGGGCAACCTTCAGTCGTATAGCCTCCATGCGACTGAACACCATGCGATTGGAATAATGCGGATGGACACCTATGCGAATGAACACCTAATCGTGTGAATGGACACTATGCGAATGGGCTCCTATGCGATTGTGCCTCAGTCGTGCTACTGAACAGCTATGCGACTGGACCTATGCGACTGAACTCTCAGTCGTATGACCTGTCATGCGACTGAACCCCCAGTCGTGCGATTGAGCTTCAGTCTTCCCTCAGTCGGCCGATTAGCCCTCCAGTCGCCTAGCCCTAGCTGGGCAGCGATTGCAGTTCATCCCGAATTGCAGCAGCGACATTCGGCCTTTAAACCCTTCCAAACTCATTCTATGCCCAAATCAACCCTCCTAAACCTTAGGGAATCATACCTCGACCTTATTCAAGCTTATCCAAGCTTGAAATCAAGCCCTAAACGAATCATACACATACATATTCATACATACACGGGTTAAACACCCAAAACCCGAAAATAGTTTTACAGATGTGTTCCAGCCCCAAAATCATTCAAAAACGTGTAAAAGAGGGGTCCTAGAACTCACCTGTACTTGATGAGTAGCTTCTCAATCTAGCTTTAAAAGAGAGGGTTGCACTACACCGCCTGCAGATAAGTTAACACTCAAAGGAGTTAATTTCTGCCTAATTTCACTGCTAATTTCGCTACATGATCAGCAGTTTCGCTGCTAATTTCGCCAGCAGTTTCGCTGGCAGTTTCGCTGGCATCTTCGCTGCTAGTTTCGCCCAACTTTCGTTGGATAACAATGTCAGTTAAACTACCTGCGAAACTATAGTTTCGCAGGGAGACCCGTAGTTTCGCTGGACGAATACATAATTTCGCTAGATGAACACCCAGCTTCGCAGAACGGGCTAAAAATTGCGAACCAACCTATTTTAACCCAAAACTTCAATCTTTTGCACCCAAAACCTTGGTTTATTATCGATGAAGGTATATCTAAGCTTTTTACATGTTTTCTTACATAAAAACGTGAGTTTTGGATGATTCTTTGCCACTTTCAAAAACCCCAAAACCTAGAATCCGGGTTTACATCAAAAGGAATGATTAAATGATGTTTCTTACCTGGATTCTTGGTATTTTCTTGTTGTTTGGATGCCCACAAACACCGATCTTCAATCTCTTGATCAACCAAGCCTTGAATCACCACTTTCTCTCTCTACACTCTCTCTAGAAGTTGGGTGTTGAGTGCAAATGAGAGCTGCTCAAGCTGATCCGTCTATATATACCAGGCGTTCCCGGGACCTTAAACTCGTCAAGCTCATAATCTGAAGAGTTAACTCGGCCTAACACCCATAACTATCTTATTTTCATTAGATGGTCTTGTGTAAGCCCATTATTATTATTTGGCTCGCTTAGACAATATTCCAGGCGTTACATCTGGCCCAAGGGAGTGGTTTCTTGCTATGGGTGTCTTAGCAATCTTATAATCAGTCATGTTGAATCTTTTGAGTATGTCCTGAACATACTTTGACTGACTTATGAAGATTCCATCTTCAACTTGCTTCACTTGAATTCCCAGAAAGAAATTGAGTTCCCCATGGCACTTATTTCAAATCTGTTTTTCATCAGCTTCTCAAAGTATTTGCAGAGCCTTGGATTAGCTGATCAAAGATGATGTAATTTACATACACTTGAACTAGCAGTAAGTCATTTCCTTATCTTTTAATGAAGAGAGTTCCATCTATAGTACCCCTTCTGTATCCATGCTTGCAGAGATACTGAGATAAAGTCTCATACCACTTTCTTGGTGCTTAGTGTAGCCCATAGAGAGCCTTATCAAGCTTGCAGACATAATCAGGATGATCAAGATCTACAAAACTAGGTGGTTGTTTAACATACACCTCTTCATCAATCACCCCATACAGAAAAGCACACTTGACATCAAGTTGATAGACCTTGAAGTTCTTGGATGTAACAAAAGCCAAGAGTATCCTAACAGCTTCTAGTCTTGCTACAGGAGCAAAGGCATTAATGTAGTCAATTCCTTCTTCTTATGTGTATCCTTGAACAACTAGTCTAGCTTTGTTCTTGATGACAATACCTCTATCATCTTTCTTATTCCTAAATACCCATTTGGTTCCTATAGTAGTCTTCCCATGAGGAAAAGGACATAGGTTCCAAACCTTCTGTCTCTTGAATTGAAGTAGCTCTTCTTGCATGACTTCAATCTAACTTCCATCCTTCAAAGCCTCATCAACTTTCTTGGGCTCTATCTGGGACAAGAAACAAGAGTGAAGACAAACATTTGCTTCATGTGTTTGTCCTCTTGTTCTTACCCCGGAGTCAACATTTCCAATGATGTTTGTGGTAGGATGAGACTTGTGTATCCTTAGCTGAGGGATCACAGCAAGTTGCTGAGAGAGATCTAAATTAGAGAAATTTAGATCTGGCATAGATGCTTCTTCCACCACTTCAACACACTTATCAAGAGAAACTTGATCCAATAAGTGTGTGACATCATTGATATGTTCATCTATGGAGTGGTTATCAACATCAAGTAATTCTTGATCACTGTCACCATCACCATCATCTCCTTCTGCATTTAAAGTTTATTTGTTAGTCTGTTGAGCCTCTGAGCTAGAACTTGAAGGCATCTCAGATGTATCAGCTGAAATTATCATTGTTTTGCTGATAGAAACTTCATTTGTTGAAGTAGTTACAACTGGAGCTGAAGATGTGTAACTTGAAGATCTTCTTAGCTCAAATCTTGGATCAGGATCACCTGGAGGTAAAATGTCAGTAGATCCTGAAACATTCTCACAAGATTTGTTAAAACAGTTGGTAACTAAGTCAAGATCAAATAGCCAATCCGGACCAGAACCTTTCACACTGGGAATGTGCTCATTGAAAGTCACATTGGCTGACTCCTCAATTACTATAGTTCTGAGATTGTATACTCTATAAGCTTTAGCTTGAGAAGAGTATCCAATAAAGTGTCCATCATTTGATTTCTCAACAAATTTGGCAATTTGATCTTTAGTATTCAAGATGCTGCCTGGACATCCAAATGACCTGAGAAAACCAATAAAAGGTTTTCTCTTGTGTCAAAGTTCATAAGGAGTCTTACCATGTGTCTTAACCACTAAAAATCTATTCTGTACATAGCAGGCAGTGTTGACTGCCTCTGCCCAGAAGGTGATGGACAGTTTAGAGTCAGACAACATGGTTCTAGCAGCTTCAATCATTGTGATGTTTCTCCTCTCAGTAATACCATTTTGCTGAGGAGTCCTGGGAGCGCTGTATTATCTTGTAATACCCTTGTCATCACAAAATGTGTTAAGGATTTGGTTCTTAAATTCATTTCTTTGATCTCATCTTATGGTTTTGACCTTGTGATCACATTGATTCTCAATTCTTAAGATGAAATTCTCTAGAATCTCAGGGGTCTCATCCTTAGTTCTAAGAAAGAAGACCCAAGTGAATCTTGTAAAGTCATCTGTGATCACCAGACAGTAAGAGGTCCTTCCTAGACTCATTACACCGGTGGGGCCAAAGAGATCCATATGTAACAAGTGTAGGGGCGTAGTGATAGAGTTTCTTTCCTTAGGCTTGTGAGATACCTTATGCTGCTTCCCTTTCAGGCATGCAACACAATAGTCATCACTTATAAACTCTTTCTTTGGTATTCCAGTTACTAAATCATTCTTAATTAGCTTATTCATGTTCTTAAAGTTTACGTGGCATATTCTTTTATGCCAAAGAAAATACTCATCACTATTGGCTTTAGATAGGAAGCATGAAACTTCTCCTGAGGGAGATGTTTCTTGCAAATCCATCTTATACATGTTCCCTTTCCTAGGGGCTTTAAGCAGGATATGCTTATGAGGAATAATCACCCAGGGCTTAAGAACAATGCACTCATGCTCAGTAAAGAGCATGTTATGACTCTGATCACAAAATTAGGATACACTCAGAAGATTGTACCCAAGCTCCTTGACAAAGTTTACCTTCTCAATGCTGAGCTACCATTTGTGACCTTGCCCCTTCCAGAAATGTAACCTCCTTCATCTACTCCAAAAGCAACTGGTCCTCCATCAATCCTTTCAAAGTTCTAGAGTAGTGACCTATTGCCTGTCATGTTCCTGGAACAACCACTATCAATGATCTAGACATTTTTATTTGTCTTTAGTTGTTCCTGCACAAGAAAATGATTAGTTACATTTGGAAACCCAAGCCTTATTGGTCTTGGGCTCATCAAAGGAAGTAGAAGGTAATAAAACACTAATAGATCCTATAGTTGTGCTCTGAGGATCTCTTGTTGTTGTTGATGGAGAACTTTTAGTCACTTGGTCTTTCCTTGACTTCCACACCACCTTTGGAAGTTTGGACCTGACCTTCAACACTTCGGAAGCTTTGATGACTTTGGAAGATTTGATGACTGAACCTTCGGAAGATCCTGCTAACACTACAGTAGACTTCAGTACTTTGAAAGTATTCCTTTCTTCCGAGACCAAATCTTCTTCGAAGGTAATTTTCCACTTGCCTTCTTCTTTCCTTTGGAGCTTTCGAAGGAAACAAATTTTCCTTCTGAAGCTAAGTTCTTCTTAGATCTCTTAGGAGTCTCCTTCTTGGTCACATTAAGAGCACTCTTTGGATTGTATGGACAATCCATAGCAAGATGAGAGGTACTTTCACACATGACACAACTTATCTTTTTCTTCCTAAGAGTTTCTTCTGAGAACAAGGCTGACTTTGATCACTTCCCTTCTCCACATTCATCTTTGCAGATGCTGAGACAGTCCCTTTAGGTTTAGGACTGTTCTTGGAGTTGGATGGTTCAGGCTGTGTAGTAGTGGTACACAACGGATCAGCCTTCTTCTTGATGCTGAGATGATTTGAACATGAACCAGAACTTTTGGTAGAAGAGTTGAGGCTTATTTCTCCAGTCTTAACCATATCAAATCCTACAGAAATAAAGACTTGTTTCTGCTTAGAGTTGAAAGTGGCATTGATCTCTTGACCCTCCTGGCCTTTCTCTTGCTCTTTCTGATCAAGTTCTTCCTCATAGACTTGGTCATCTCAGGCTTCCTGCTCTCCTCAGAAGGATAGTGACCCTTCTTAGAATCCTCTTCTTCACTCTTCTCAGAGGAATTCTTCACTATCACTTTCATCCTCTTCACTCAAGGGGTCTATGTGAGGAAGCTCATCTTCAGAAGTTCCACACCTAGGTGATCTTATAGACAAGATTATGTTTGGGGGAGCTATCTCACTAGATCCCAGTCCCTGCCTATTTTGATAACAAACTTTTGCATGCAAGGATGAGGATATGATGTTCTTGAAGGTCTCTTCTTCAAGAACACATTTTCTGCCCTGGCTTTGCTAATCATAAGCTCAGCCTGGCATTCAGTTAACTTATTTATGAGATCCTTGATCTGAGTCCTGTAATTTGTGTGCTCATGTTTTAAAACTGAAATGGTTTTCTCTAAGTCCTCTATCTTTAACTTATAATCATTTTTAGTCTTTCTAAAATTAGATTTTTGGATGTTCAAGGACTCAAGATCAGATCTCATCTCTAAGTTATAGGACCTGTATCTGTTGACTTTAGCAATACATTCAGGAGTGCAAAGATGTTCCAATACCTTGGTTTCATCATGATCAGCCAGCAATGCTTGGTTTGGAGATGCATCTTCCACCTGAAAGCTCCAGTCAAAGCCTCCTTCTTCAACAACAACTGCAGCTTACTGCTTTGGCTTCTCATTCTGGGTAGCTTTATCAGTGCAGTTTGATCTGGATTGTGCTTGTCCACCATTTGTTCTTGGTGCCTTGCATTCCCTAGCAAAGTGACCCATCAAGTTATAATTGTAACACTTAACTTTGCTTTTGTCCAGTCCAAACTTTCCACTGGCTGTATTGCTGGGAAACTTCCTTCCTGTCCTCTTGTAGAACCTCTTGGCTTGTGAGTGAGAAGAGCCATTTGCTGGACTATCTCCATGTACTCCAGGTCATCTGGATGGATACAGTCCAGGTCTTCAAGGGAGAATAGGAAGCTACCACAACCTTCATCAGAAGACACAAAGGCTTGAGAAGAACTTGTCTCTTGGAATGGGCTTCCTTGAGTATAGTTCTCCCTTGGTGTGTACGGGAAGGTGATGAAAGGACCCTTTTGTGAGATGTCAAGGTAGCATATGAGATGATGTTGGGGTTCTATGCTATCCCTTTCAGTCACATGAAGGGCTGAACCCATTTGATTACTGGAGTTACCAGATGAACCTTGCATGTTCATCTTCATCTGGTATCCACTGAGAATGCCATATAACTCTGTTAGGGTGAGAGTCTTAAGGTTCTCAGTTCTCTTGATTACAACATAATAATGTGTCCATTGCCTAGGAAGAGAGGACATAAACTTCCTTACAATGTCCGGTTCTCAAAAGTTACTCCAACATCCACTAGGGTATCCACAATCTCAACATATCTAAAGTATTGTTGAGTCATGGTTTCACCTGTTTTGAAGGTGAAATTTTCAAACTGCTGCTTCAAGAGATCCTTCTTGTTCTCCTTGGCATCAGTAGAACCCTCACTCATTAGTTTCAATGCATCCCACAACTGCTTAGCTGTTTTGCATTTCTTGAAACCTCTGTATATAGAGTTTGGAAGAGCAGTCTGAAGGGCTGTCATGGCTTTTTGATCAATTTCTACTCTCTTTCTATCTTCTTCTGAGTAGTCAGCCACGTCCTTGGGGATCATACCACCTCCAGCAGCAGCTAAAGGAGTTTTTGGTATGTAAGGTCTAGAGACAACAGATTCTCATATTCTTGAGTCTTGACACTTGATAAAACCTTCCATTCATTGGCACCAAGTGTCAAAGTCATCAAGAGTGATCAGTGGGGACTTTGTCATGGTTCCAGTTTCTATATCAGCTTTAGAGATAGCTGCCATTTGAAGGGTTAAGTATTTTTTTATGTGTGTGAGGGATCTTAAGATGGTAAGATCTTATATCAAAAGCCTGAGAAGCTCTGATACCAATTGCAGGACCAGGTGAAGGGTTTATGCACTTGTACAACACAACAGGACAAAGAGGAGAGTATGAGACAACACTTAACAATTCAAATGGGGAACTGGTAAACTGAGTTTGAGAACTAAGAAACACAAGATGTAAATAAGATAGAAACTAGAACAACACACAAGCAGTTGGTTTTCAAGGTTGATGTATATTGATCTTCTAGTTTCTTACAAAATGGTTTACAAAGTTCTACAAAAAAACTTACTAAGTTACAAGGATCAGAAAATACATATACTACTACCTACAACTGGCTATACTTTAAATGCCATACATGAACTAGACAACAAAATCCATGTAGAGTCAAAAGGCAGATTGCCTTTTGACTAGTGACTATGACATGCCATAGCTCACATCCTAATATATTACAAAAAAGGATAAAGTACATAAAGTGGAAAGTTACAGACTCAAGACCTCAATGTACAGTTTACCAAAAGCATAGACCTTTTCACCAACTCATCAAAGGTTGGTGACTTATCAGAGTGGCAGCGGAAAGTGGTTCAGCTTCAGGTAAAAAGTACATCAGATAAAGCATGTAATATAAAAGTCTTCGAAAGAAATATATCTTCAGTGGTTGGCTTCGAAAGACTTTGTCCTTGAAGCTTCGGAAGACTTCATCTTTTGGCTTCGAAAGATATTGGTCTTGGCTTCGGAATATTTCACACTTAGAATAATTTCTAAGGCAGTGTGAAACTTCCGAAACATTCCACTTCAGTATACTTGTGCATGCATGCAGGAAAGACTTTGAGTGTTGGGTTGCATCAGCCGACTAATAACCTTACACAAACTAAATCATTTAAGAATAGTCTTTTCTTGCCGATAATGCATAGTAGACTAAGGCTTTAACAAGATAAGCTTGAAAAACAAATATTGACCAAGAATAAGGAAGATGAGGATGATTCATGATGAAGATGATGAAGATGATGAAGAACATGAGAAAATTAAGAGTTGTGGCTAGAGTTTTTAATTAGAAAGAAACTTGATAAGAAAGTTTTAACAAATAAAAGGAAAACAAGGGGGAGTCCCCCTAATGTTCTATTTTTCTGACAGCAAGTTGTCTAAATTTTCAACCTTGCCATTTGTACCCCAAATCCATAATTTTGACCACCATTGACCTAAGATCGAGACCATTGGTTATTACATGAATTATTTAGCAAACCGTTGTATTATATCCTTAGGTTATCATCAATTTTCAGTCCCAATTCAGTTACTTAGATTTCAATATTCCATTTCACGTTTTTAGACGATTGATGCCTAGATTTAATCCCTAACACATCTATTGATTCGAGAACAAAAATTAACGTTTTTAATAAAGAGATTATGAACACAAGATGTCCATTAGGACTAGATCTCATAAGTTTACAAACCAGTTTAATAAATCTAAAGAATATATAAAATTAAAAATTAGGGTTTTACCATTTTCAAAGTTTCAATACCCGAAATGCCTAGATCTTCATGATCAAATGCCCAAAAAAGAACACAATATTATTGGATGATGATTTTGTTGTTAGATGATGAATATCATCAATAACATGATCGAATACAAACTAAATCATTTAAGAATTGGCATTTCTTGCCGATAATATGCATAGTAGACTAAGGCCTCAACAAGATAAATGCTTGAAAAATAAAAATTGACCAAGAATGAGGAAGATGATGAAAAACATGAGAAAATTAAGAGTTATGGCTAGAGTTTTCAATTAGAGAGAAAGTTGGTAAGAAAGTTTCAACAAATAAAAGGAAAACAAGAGGGAGTCACCCTACCCCCCTCTTTGTTGAAGTCAGCCGTAAATAAGGGAGGGGCACGGGCCCCGGCCCCTTGGTCCATAGCTTCCAATTTAATTTTGTCCGGGTTCGCATGCCATTTATTACGTTTCTAAATTCCATGCGTTAATATGATTCTAAAAAACTATTATATGCTATATAAATTATTTAATTTATATATTTAAACTAAATTAAGTCTATTTAGTAGAATTTAGGCAAAGTACGCTGATATCCGATTTTTGTTGCCTTTCAACGTATATTTTTAATGTTTTACGTTTTGCCAATCCTTGATCAACTCCGATGCACATAATCATTATATTATATCCAATCTGGTGAACATCCCACTATCACCAATCCTAGATCCATTAGCACATGTTAGGCCCATAATGCACAATTTTCACATTTAGCGTGTTACACGCGTCTAATGTACTATTCTCAAATCAAGTCATCATTTAGTACACTTTCAAGTCAATGCCTATATTTAGTCAAAGTTAAAAAGTTAAAGTTAATGGTCTATACACCTGTTTTGGTGGCAAATGTCATAGTTGCTGACTGATACCACGTGTTATAGCCAGCTATCGGCGACTAATGCTATAACCGATGTCACCCACCATTGCCCACCGTCATCCCTCAATGGTGCCTACTGACATTGCATGCCCCAGCAGCCCACCACCAATTGGCGCTATGGCTAGTGAAGTTACTTGCCACCACTTATCTCAACACTGACACACTGCTACCAATGCCGCTTACAAGTTTAAAAAATCAACCAACATATGTTTTTAAAATGTGTTGAAATTGTTTGTTTGATTGTTGGATTTTATAATTGGCTTGTCGACAGCTTAGGAACAACATAATGTTTATAAAGCTTCTAGAAGTCATGCTGATGTTAGGAACCAACTAAATACAAGAATAAGACGTGATCTCCCAATTGGTTTCAAGCTTAATTGTCGAACTATCAAGTCTTAAGAAATATGCAACTATGGACTTTATTTTGGTTTTGAAGCAAGTAAATGATTTTAAATTGTAACGCCTCGAAATTTCCGAAACAAACTATTTAATAATAGTGGGCTTTGTTAAGGGCTAATTAATATAAATAAGGAAGAAGGGTGGGTTATGGACTAAATTAACCCTAATGAGCTAAGTTTTGATGGGTTTAAGGGCCTATAATCAGCCCTTAAACATGCATGATGAGCCCCCACCCTCCTAATTTGCAACACTAGCCCCCAGCTTCTAGAGAGAGAAAGTAGAGAGAGAGAGAGAGAAGTAGAGAGAGAAAGTAGAGAGAGAAAGTAGAGAGAAAAGTAGAGAGAGGTAGAGAGAGAAACTCAAGATTTGGTGTTCTATTGTTGAAGAGATTGAAGATCTGTGAGTTTGAGCTTTAAACCACAAGAAAGAAGCAACAAATCAAGGTAATAATTGTCCTCTAAACGCCTCTGTAGAACATATTCGGATTTCTATAGTTTGGGTTCAAAAGTTTCAAAGAATCACATAAAGGTCACATTTTTACGTATGAAAACGTTAAAAAGGTTAGATATAGTTTCATGGATGATAAAGCAAGGATTTGGACGTAAAAAGTTAAGATTTTGGGTTAAAAACGGGTTGGTTCGTCATATTTATACGTCCAACGAAACTGTGGGCCCGATCAGCGAAACTGTGGGATTTTTCAGCGAAACTAAGAGAATTCCCAGTGAAACTGTGGGCCCGATCAGCGAAACTGTAGGCCCGATTAGTGAAACTGTGGGATCTTCCAGCGAAACAAAGAGAATTCCTAGCGAAACTACAGTTTCGCTGGTAATTTCGCTAGTGCCCAGAATGACCAGTAGAACTTGCGAACCTAGGAAATTCCAATGAAAGTTGGGCGCACCTGGCAGTGAAACTACCGTGCAAAACTGCCGTGCGAAACTGCCGGACGAAACTGCCAGCGAAACTGGAAGCGAACCTACCAGCGAAACTGGCAGCGAAACTGGAAGCGAAACGGGCAGCGAAACTGGCAGCAGCGAAACTGGCAGCGAAATTGTATAGAAATGACATATTTGAGTGTTAACTTATATGCAGGTATGTAGTGCGAATCTAGCCTAGAAAATTTAGATGAGAAACTATTTACTTTGTCCAGGTGAGTTCTAGATCCCCTTATTTACAAGTTTTTTCATGTATTAGGGCTATTATACATAGTAAACCTAAGATTTTCAAGGTAAAGTTTTCAAGAGGTTTTAACAAGAAAATAAATTTTCCTATAACAAAATATGCTATATAAAGTCCTTTAAATAAAAATTTTTCATGCTAACCTGGCAACACGACCCCAGCCAAGGGTGTTGCCCCTTGGACCCCACTAGGGGTTGCTACCCCTAGAACCCTCGCTGTCCATCGGAGGGTCGGTTATATGGTCTATTTCTCATTGTTGATAAAATATGATCGGATAGACTAAGAGTTTATTTCTTATCATGTAAAGTATATGTATCACTAAAGATGTCAGTGAAACTTAAAGAAATGTTATTGGACCCTTAACGTGTACCTTGGTAAAGTAAAGCCTTGCAAGCAAATGACAGAGGAGGGTTGCATTTGTTGTGCCCTTATGACAGTAATGCCTGGATTGGCATGTGAGAAGAGTAGAGGCTCAAGCAGGCAGGTCAGTAAGGCCTGGATTGGCATGACAATAATGGCCTGTTTGGGTACGACAATAAGGCCTGAATTGACATGTCGGTAAAGTCCTGTGTTTATCATAGGCACCAATAGTGACTGGGAATTGACGGATAAAGAAGAGTAATAGTTAATAATTAAGCGAAAGTCTTAATGATAAAGTATTAATAAAGCGATGATCTGTGTACAATGTTCCGTTATGTGATGATTACTTTTGAAGGATAAAGCTAATATATCTTACTTAAAAGTTATTTAATGAAGTAAACCTAGAATTCACTCAGCGAAGCTAACTTTTGTATGTGTATAGGCCTGACAGGTGAGCTATAAGGCTTAGAGGAATGGGAGCATGGATCTAAAACTTCTTGAAAACAGAAGACTGGCATCCCTGATTCAGAAGATTGTTAAATACTCCTTTTAAAATTTGTTTGATGTACTTAAGACAATGTTAGCAAATTTCTTTAATCATGTCATGACGAATTTGATTTAAAGAAATTTTCGCTGCAATATTTACTTACGTAGATGTTTTAAATTGATATCATACTGTGAATGACTAACTGTGGGGCTTCCTGGGATCAGGGGCCTTACATAAATTCCATCAAGTCATTCAAATTCTAAAAATATTCGTAAATTTCTTTAAATTTAAATCCAATTTCAAAAAATCCTCATTCCTTTAAGTTTCAGTTTCATTCAAATAGTAACAAGCAGTAAGAAAATTTAACAAGGAAGTAAATTTTCAAGGTACTTTTATATTGGACTCTCAAAATCACTTCTTATGAGTTACAAGGAGAAGATATATATAATACTACCTACAGCCGGATATACTTTGATACCAGCTGGACACCTCTAACCTTACATCTATACTACAAGATTCTAGGTGAGGTCTTTCAGACATTTTGCCTGAGAGTTGGTAGTCAGGACATGTCCCTGACTTACCTTTTATCACCAACTAAAGTTGGTAACATGTACTATCATAAAAAGGTGAACAGTAGAATAAAGCATGGTCAACAACATGACTCTTTAGGAAGATGCCATGCTGTATCAGAGGTCTGCAGCGGACTGTCAGGGACCATACTTTTATCTGCTGGTCATCGCAATGTCTTCCGAAAAATAAAGTACTTCGGAAGAATAACTTCTTCCGAAGCCACTTTTACTTCGGAAGACTGCTTCTTCTGAGGCTTGGAGTCTTCTTTGTCTTCGGAAGCTCAGACTTTGTCTTCAGCTCTTTCATCAGACTTTGTCTTCGGAAGCTCAGACTTTGTCTTCAGCTCTTTCATCAAACTTTGTCTTCGGAAGCTCAGACTTTGTCTTCAGCTCTTCATCAGACTTTGTCTTCGGAAGATAGTCTTCAGCTGTTGGCTTCAACTGTTGTCTTCAGTTGTTGACTTCAGCCGTTGTCTTCAGTTGTTGACTTCAGCCGTTGTCTTCAGTTGTTGACTTCAGCCGTTGTCTTCAGTTGTTGACTTCAGCTGTTGTCTTCAGTTGTTGACTTCAGCTGTTGTCTTCAGTTGTTGACTTCAGCTGTTGTCTTCAGTTGTTGACTTCAGCTATTGTCTTCAGACTCTCGGAAGATCTCTTGCTTTACTTCGGAAGCCCTTCAATGTAGCACCAAAATGACTATGAAGTGGTTTTGGTTGCATCAGCCTCATCATGATCCAACAAACTCCCCCTAGGCTGATGCTACCAAAACTTCACTTCTCTCTTCTTCTCAAAGTTCTCAGCACCAGGGAAAGTAAGTGTTTATCAGTATCTTTATTCTTTCCTGACGTGGTGCCGAGAATCTTGTACAGATCCTTGGTAGACAAAACCTCCACTCTGTCTCCTTGGATTATATGTACCCTTTGTTATGGCCCTCTGAAGAGAGTTAGTTGATGGGAACTATAGTCATATTCCCATCTAACTATTGGTTCTAATTCAGGACCTTCCACCATCTGTAGAAAGGTTGTGCCTTTGGTGGTTGGTCTTTCCATGTCTTCCGCTCTTTTCAGCTTCAACTCTTCTTCAATCTTGGCTCTTCTACTTTGTTCAGCCAAGTGGAGACCGCTGATATGATTTCTGATGTGTGCAGCAGTCTCAGAGTTGGAGGGATTGGAGAATGGCTTCTCAACAAGCTCAGCAAGATCAAATCTGCTGAGATGCAGGAGAGAAGTGGCATTGAGCCTGTTGGTTTCACCATTCTCCCTTTCCACAACAAAGTTGTGAGAAGGTTCATCGAACCTCCACTGGATTATAGCATTCCTAGGTCCAGGAGATTGACTAGAAATCCTATCCTCTTTCCTTGTATCCAGTAGAGTCACCAGTCTCCTTCTTAGTCTCTTCTCCTCAGCATTGAGGGTATCGGAGTTGAGACCAAGAAGTCTTGCAGCCTGGCCCAAAGTGTCTCTAGGCAACTCAAGAAATTGGCCTAGGGTGAGGGAGCTTGAAGAGTTATCAACATAGGTGATGTTGATAAGGTCTCCCTCACAGGAGATGCTGCTCAAAGTGGTGCAGTTGATGAGCCTTGTCTTGAACTCCTTTATTTCCTCAAATGAGAGATGTTGAGGAGGCTGAGGGGATGGTCTTGGTTTTTGTTGGGTAGGCTTAGGTTTAGTGGTTTTGGGTTATGTTTTGGGTTTTAGGATGGGTAGTTTGGGTGGTAGGTGATGTGGTAGTTTGGGTAGGGTGTGGGTTCAGGGTGAAGGTTTCATGAGGTGGGTTCTGTTTTGATAGGGAATGGGGTTGGTTCTTCTGTGTGGGTTGGTTTAGTGGTTGACTGTGGTTGAGTGGCTGGGATGAAGACCATTCCCTTTACCCTCCTGTACATCTCCTTCCTTTTCCCCAAACGGATGTCAGCTTTAATTTCACTTACTATCCGCTGGAGTGTCCTTTCGGACATAGGTCCCACCTGCCTACTAGAGAAGCCATGAGCCCGGAGATAGTCTTTCATCCAGGCTTTGTCATTTGACTTCTTGGCGGCAGTGACCCCCTTCTCTTCTTCCTTCCTCTTCTTCTCCCTCAACTTCTCCCTAGCAGCTCTCTTCCTTTCCTTCTCCATTTGATCCTGCTCTTTGTTGTGGAGCAGCAGGATCATGTCATCATCATGAGGAGACAGTTCAGGATGACTGAAGCCTCTTGAGAGTAGGAATTTAATCCTGTCCTCTCTCAGCTTCAGGGCTGCTTCTCTTCTTTCTTCTTCTTCCCTCTCCAAGGTCAACCTGGCTTGTTCTTCTTGCTTTAGCCTGGTTGACCTCTCCAAAGACACCAACTCCTCTAATGGTAGCAGGAGTACTTCCTCATTGACAGCTCCTAGGCTGATGAGCTGGTCAATGAGTGCTGTCCTTCTCTTTTAGTTGATCTCTTCCTGATTGGTTGCAGCTGCCTTAGAACTAGCAGCTAGCAGCTTTTCAGTAGGAAACCTACCTTTCTTTTTGAGTTTCTCAATCCTCTCCTCCTCCTGAAGCTCTTCCGCAGTCAGCTTTCTTTTTCCTTTGTCTTTGGCAGTGCTTGACTGTGGTGGTTCTTGGACGGAGGGTTGTGATTGAGAGAGAGGTTCAGCTGGTGTTTGGGTTGGAGGAATGTCAGAAATGTCCTCCCTGCTCACCTCAGATGCTATTTCAGCAATAACATCTGTGATGGTCAGTTCCTCGGACATCTGGAATAAGCCTTCCGCAGCTTCTATTTCGGCCTCGGAAGACTTTTCTTGTTCTTTCGAGGCTTCCATGTCAGCTTCGGAAGCTTCAGCTTGAGCTTCGGAAGATAAGACAGCTGCAAGTTCTGTCCCAACTGTTTCAGTTGCTGGGCCATCAGTCCCCATTTCCCCTTCGAAGCTAATCTCAGGTTCCATGTGGACTTTAGGTTGACCAACATCTTCCACAGTGGTAGAAGGTGCAGTCAGTCTTTGAAGCTCCTCAGCCCCAAAATATATGAGTGTGGTGTCGGGGCTGGGCTGTTCTAGGGAGGATCTCAATACAAACTTTGTGAAAAGTCTGTAGAGATCTTGAAGCATCTTTGAGTCAATCTCTAGAAAAGATTGAGATGACTCAGGTAGTGTGATGAGTTGGGAGTAAGAAATTGGGTCTGTGGTTCCTCAATTGTTTGTCTCTAAACTTTCTCCCCCTTTTTGGTAGCATCATCTTGAGAGCTAGATTAGCTAGAGGAAGAATTCAGTGAGACCTGAATTGGTACATGCCTAACAGACCTCTCCGTCTGTTTCTCAGCTAGTTTGGCCTTGAGAGTGTTAATCTCAAGTTGCTGAGTGGCAGTCCTTGATTCTAAGATCCTCACCTGTGATTCCAGGTTGGAGACCTTAGAAAGCAAGTACTGAAGTGTTAGTTGCATACTTCCCTCATCTTCATGAGAAGAATCACGGGGAGATGAGATAACATACCTAGTATGCTCAGTCTCACCACCAGATGTGGCTTCTTAGCACCCTGGTTTCCTTGCTCAGAGTCATCTCTTTCAGAGATGTCAATGGGCAAAGTTGCCGTAGACTCAGTCCTAATTATGTTACCACTGTCCTGAGGGCTCAATGAGAGACTCTGAGTAGTAGCAGTTGAGTCTACATGAGTCCCCTCCACATCAGTGGGACTCACCTCAGTAATTGGCTTCTGATGGGGGCTAGAGACAAGGGATCCCTGTTGGCTCTGTTGATCTTTCAGATGGTGTTGTAGATCAACTTCATGGCCATGGAGAGATGTAATCTCTTCATCAGTGCGGAGTAAAAGGTCAGTGAAAGATAGGGAAGATAAACCTACTGACCCGGGACCTAGATCAATGTCTAAAGGCATTGAGCCTATGGTGGGGCTGTCCCTAGAAGGCTGCACAGGGGAGTGTAGAGACTCACCCTGTGGGCTTAAGGCTTGGGGTTCGGGCTCTTGGGTTTGAGACTGAGGAGCTTGTTCAATCAGAGTAGATTGAACAAGGGTTTGTTTGGGTTGTCTCTGGTATGTAGCTTTGATGGGTAAAGAGGATTTTGGCATTGTGGTGAAGGTTGCTGGTGTGGGTTCATCACCTGTGGGGATAACAGGGATGTCACCAGGAGCTATGCGCTCAGTCATCTCTGGAGGTAATTGATTGTACCTTCCAGTGAAGTTGATGGAAACCTTCTTCAGTATTTTGAAGATGGTAGGCCTCATTTGTGGAACGGTAAGAGCAGCTGCGCAGACAAGCTTGCTTGGTTCCAGCTCACAGTTGATTATGTGTTGAATAAATCTGGGATACATGAAGAATGTATCCCTGCTCAGATTGCTGATAAGGTTGGTCAACACAAATCGTGAGTAGTTGAATCGGAGACCTCTCACCAACCCATGAACTAGGCATCCTAGTTCATATGGGATTTGATCCCAACCCCCTGATTTGTTGGAGAGGCAGTGCAGGATAATGTGCAGCAGGAACTTCCAATGGTAAGAGAAGTTAAACTTGTAGACGGTAGACCTGCTTACATCCCCTCCATATCCTATGAGGATATAGGTGCCTTCCAAGTCTTCTTTGGGGAACTCAGTAGGAGCCCCATCATCATGTAGCTCGAGATGCTCCCTCATGAGCTGTTCAGTGATGACCAACTCTTGGCCACAAATGTTGGTTCTCAGGACTCGAACCCTATTCAAAACTGCAGTTTGACCGTTGCTCCAGAATTCGGACATATGGTTGGAGTATACGGTGGGGTTAACTGTAAGTGCAGTGAGGTATGTGGATTAGGTAAGAAAGGTGATGATTTGGGTGAAGTCGGCATCCCTTGATGAATCAAATAATGCGACTTGGTTGTGCTGAGGGTTTAGCGCCATTGAAGAAAAGGTAAGCTTGAAATTTGGGTGAAATTGCAGGTTTGACAGTGAAGGAAATAGTTAGGTCAGTAAATTGGTAAAAGAATATGAAATTGATCAGTCAAGATTATTTAAAAAGGGATGAATTGTGGTAGTAGCGGTAATAGGGTAACTGTTTGGGGTTACTGTGGGTGGTATGGTGGTTTACGGCAGAGAAATGATAGTGGCGGCAAAGGATAATTTTAAATAATCTGACCATCATGGACAAAATCTTTACTTTTTACAGAGTGGGGCCCAAAAGATATCCGTTACATATAAAAACCTTTACTTCCGAATGTAAAACATTTCCGAAGGTAATTGTCTTCCGAAGTCAATTTCTCTTCCGAAGCAAGGCATTGCTTCCGAAGGTAAAATGGTCCTTTAAAGATACTTTCTCTTCCAAAGTAAAACATTGCTTCCGAAGGTAACGTTATCTTTCCAATGGAGAGTTTTATAAGCTTCGGAAGTAGATCTGATGTAAAATCAATCGCTTCTTCCAAGACCAAAAACTCTTCCGAGAAGACAATTTCTATTTAGGAATTTTGGCTTCGGAAGATATTCAAGAATATTTTTCGAGAGTTAATTCCTCTTCGGAAGGAATTTACACTTAGAATAAAAGATCCTTTTGTAACAGGGCTTAGATTGTATTGACCCAAGACATTACACATTTAAAAAGCTTTTCAAAAGAGGTAGTTAATCAAATTTATCATCCCAATAGCTGATATAAGATACTTAAATCTTTGTTCATCAAATGCCTTTGTGAACAAATCAGCATATTGTTCATTTGAGTCAACTTTGATTAACTTGATCAGATGTTTCTCATGAATATCTCTAATGAAATTATACCTGATATCAATGTGCTTTGTCTTGGAGTGCTTCACCGGATTCTCAGTAATGGAGATAGAACTATTGTTGTCAATATGGATAGGAGTAGTCATGAAGTTGAATCCATAGTCTAACATCTGATTTTGAATCCATAACAGTTGAGCACAGCAGCTAGCAGCAGCAATGTATTCAGCTTCAGCAGTTGATGTAGAGACACAGGATTGTTTCTTGCATTGCCATGAAATAATCCTTCCACCAAGAAATTAACATCCTCCTGATGTTGATTTCTTGTCAATGTTGTAGCCACCATAGTCACTGTCAGAGTATCCATAGATATTGAAATCACTATTTCTTGGATACCAGAGACCTAGTTTAGGTGCTCCTTTAAGGTATCTGAGGATCCTCTTTGCAGCAGCTAGGTGAGACACCTTTGGAGCAGCCTGATATCTTGCACAAATGCATGTGGCAAACATGATATCTGGTCTACTAGCAGTGAGATACATCAGAGAACCAATGATTGCTCTATACTGATGTTGATCAGTATCCTCCCCCTCAAGGTCAGGGCAAAGATTATGGTTTCTGGGTATGGGTGTCTTGGCTGGTTTACAATCCTTCATTTCAAATCTATCTAAGATGTCTGAGACATACTTAGATTGACTGATGAAGAACCCTTCCTTCATCTGTTTCACCTGAATTCCAAGGAAAAAGTCCATTTTTCCCATGGAACTCATCTTAAACTTCTGCTTCATTATGCTTTCAAAGTCCTTGCACATTTGATCGTTTGAAGAACCAAATATGATGTCATCAACATAGACTTGTACTAGCAAAATGTCTTCTCCACTCTTTCTGATGAAAAGAGTCTTGTCAATGGTACCTCTAGTGTATCCATTCTTCAGGAGAAACTGAGACAAGGTCTCATACCACAGCCTAGGTGCTTGGTGCAGCCCGTATAGAGCTTTATCCAGTTTGCACACATAGTTGGGATGCTGTGGGTCTTCAAATTCTGGAGGTTGACATACATAGATTTCCCTATCTATATCCCCATATAGAAAAGCACACTTGACGTCAAGTTGGTAGACTGTGAAGTTCTTGGATGCAGCATAAGCAAGGAAGATCCTAACTGCCTCAAGTCTTGCAACAGGTGCAAAGACATCAGTATAATCAATTCCTTCCTCCTGGGTGTACCCTTGAACTACTAGTCTTGCATTATTCTTGATAATCAAGCCTCTATCATCTTTCTTGTTCCTGAATACCCATTTAGTGCCTATGGGTACTTGACCAGATGGTAGTGGGCATAGATTCCAGACCTTTTGTTTTCTGAATTGAAGCAGCTCCTCCTGCATCGATTCAACCCAACTACTATCCTTTAAGGCATCTTCTACCTTCTTTGGTTCCATCTGAGACAAGAAGCATGAATACAAGCAGACATTCCCATGATGAGTTTGTCCTCTTGTTCTCACACCCTCAGAGACATTCCCTATGATGTTCTCAGTTGGATGAGTGTTGTGAATCCTAAGACGAGGAATCACTTCCAGTTGCAGTGATAAGTCTAGGTTAGACATATTCTGATCAGGAACTGGATCACTCTGTCCAACTGCTGTTTCAAAGTCATTCAATGAGTACTGATTAAATGATTGAGAAACATCATCAATGGTTGGTTATGGAGTAGGATTAACAGTTGCCTGTTCCTTCAGAATACTACTTCCCTTAACCTGGTGTTGTAATGGATCACCTGAAGAACTTTGAGGTTGATCAAGTGATTCACTTGTTGAAGCTTCATTATTCCTGGAGATAGTTACACTATCAGATCTGTGAATGGTTGAAGCTTGTTGCCTTTCAGCTCTCGGAGAATTTGGAAGAGGTCTGGGAAGCTTAAACAGTTGACTTGCATCAGCATCAGCATCAGCATTCTCTTGAGCACCTGTTCCAGCTGAAACATTCTCACAAGATGGTTTAGAATAGTTTGGAAACAATTCTAAATCAAAGATATACTCAGATCCATTCCCCCTAACACAAGGAGTGTGCTCATTAACAACTATATTGGATGATTCCTCAAATTGTTGATTCTTGATATTGTATACTCTATAAGCTTTAGAGCTAGAAGAGTATCCAATAAAGATAGCATCATCCGACTTCTCAGCAAACTTTGCTAAGTTGTCCTTTGTGTTAAGTATGGTACACCTGCAGCCAAAGGACCTTAGAAAGCCAATGAAAGGTGGCCTCTTGTTCCATAACTCATAAGGGGTTTTTCCATGGGGCTTAACTACAAGAACCCTGTTCTGCACATAGCATGCAGTGCTGACTGCCTCTGCCTAGAATGTTAGAGGCAGCTTTGAATCAGCTAACATGGTCCGAGCAGCCTCAATAAGTGTCCTGTTCCTCCTCTCAGCAACACCGTTTTGTTGAGGAGTTCTGGGAGCACTGTATTGTCTGGCAATCCTTTTGAGTCAAGAACGAAGTTCTTAAACTCAGTCCCTTAATCACTTCTAATGATCTTAACCTTGTGATCAATTTGATTTTCTATTTTAAGAATAAAAGATTTTAAAGTTTCAGCAGTTTCATCTTTACTTCTTAAAAAGAATACCCATGTAAATCTTGTAAAATCATCAACTATCACAAGGCAGTATGATTTCCTTCCAATGCTCATTATACTTGTGGGACCAAAGAGATCCATGTGCAATAAGTGTAATGGAGTAGTGATAGAGTTAACACATTTGGATTTGTGAGATGATCTGTGGTGTTTCCTTTTCAGGCATGCAACACAGTTATCTTTGCAGAAAAATTCCTTTTTAGGCAAACCATGTACCAAGTTATTTTTAGCCAATTTATTCATTGTTTTAAAATTCACATGACACATACGTTTATGCCATAGTGTTGACTCATCACTACCAGCTTTGGAAAGAAAGCATGATACTTCACCCATAGGGGAAGCATTGTTCATATCCAGCTTGTACATATCCCCTTTTCTGGGAGATCTAAGAAGCACCAATTCCGGAGGATTTGTCATCCCTGGTTTGAGGATAATGCACTCATGTTCTGTGAAGAGCATCTGATGCTTCTGGTCACAGAATTGAGAAACACTTAACAGATTGTGTTCAAGCTGTTTGACAAAGTGAACTTTATCAATGTTTATTCTGCCATTGGATATACTTCCTCTGCCCGAAATATATCCTCCGGCCTCACCTCCAAATTGGACAGGCCCTCCATCAAAGTTCTGGAATTGTTGAAGGAGAGATCTGTTCCCTGTCATGTGCCTGGAGCATCCACTATCTACAATCCAGACATTGTTGTTCTTGTCAAATGGACGTCCCTGCACATAAGATGAGATGGTTAGTTTTGTTTGGAAGCCCAAGCCTTGCTGGTCTTGGGCTCTTCCAACAATAGTGACATAATTGAACCAAAAGATATGCATTGGGGTTCAATAGTGGTCGTTGTTGAAGAAGAGGTTTGGGCTGCAGCATCTTCCTTAATCTTCCAATCCATCCCTTGGTTGTTCTTTGAAGATGAGCTTGTTGAAGCTTGTGCAGCATGGTCTTCTTCCGAAGCTTCTTTCTTTTCAGAAAAAGCCTTCACCACCTTTTCTTCCGAAGTAGTCTTCTTCTGAGATGGTTTCAAGGGAGCCTTCTTGTTCTTCCGAACCTTAGAAGGTTTGGCTTCCAAAGCCATCTTCCCTTCGGAAGAAGTAGTTTCTTCCGAAAGCAACTTGGCTTCCGAGACCAACTTTCCCTTTTTCATCATTTGGACCTTTTGAAGTGGTCCAACTGAGAAACCTTCTCTGACTCCTTCTCTTCTGACATTATTTGCATAATGTGTGCTTGCTGGATTGTAGTAACAATCTTTAGCCATGGTTGTGCAGACCACACATTATGCATGCAATGTTAGTTTTCTGGGAACTTGCAGGTTGCTGTTTCTTAGGTTTCTTCTCTTCATCAGCAACTTTCCCTTTCAACTTCTGATCCTTCAGTAGGATAGGAGTGCTGGTATTACACTCCTTTCCTGAATCAGAAGTACCTACCACTTGAAATCCGGCAGAAATGAAGACACCCTTTTGCTTTGGGTCGATCTTAAGCTTGGACTCTGCAACCTTCTTGGCAGTCCTTCTAGCAGCTTTAGCTCTGCTTCTTCTTGCCTTGGTGGTTAGGATTTGGTCTTCACAGGTGGAGATGAGTATATCCTCCTGTTTCTCCCCTGTGGAGGCTACTATTTTTGCCTCATCCTTTAGTTCCAATGGAGAAGGGTCAGCAGTTGGAACCTCTTGCTCTTCAGTACCACATCTAGGTAGTCTAATAGACTCATAAGAGTGTGGTGGAGCTATTTCATTGGTTCCCAACCCTTCTTTGTTTTGATAAAACATTTTGGAATGAGGTTTTGATGCAAGAATAGTTTGGAAGCTTTGCTCAGCAATAGCTTGCTTCCTGGGCTGAGCCTCAGCTGTGACCAACTGGGCTTGAACCTCAGATAGTTTGGATATCAAATCTTTAATTTGAGTCTTATAATTAGTCTTTTCATGTTTTAAAAGAGACACAGTTTTCTCTAACTCCTTAATTTTCTTTTGATAGTCAGATTCAGCTCTCTTAAAATCAGATTTTAGCACATTTAAAGACTCAACCTCAGATCTGATTTCCGAAATGTAATCCTTATAGAGTTTAACTTTAGCAATACAGGCAGCAGTACAAAGATGTTCATATACCTGATCATCATCTGTTCCGGCCATGAGTGCTTGAGCAGGAGTCACATCCTGTACCATGAAGCTCCAGTCAACTTCTTGAGCCACAGCAGCTGTTTCAGTTGACTTCTCTTCATGCTTTGAAGCAGTGGGATGTGTGGAGGCCTGTGGGGTTCCCGGGTTGTTCTTGGGAGCCTTGCATTCCCTAGCAAAGTGACCAAGTTGGTTGCAGTTGTAACACTTTGCTTTGCTTTTGTCAAACCCAAACCTGCTGTTGACTGGGTTTTGAGGGAATTGCCTTCCAGTTCTCTTGAAGAACTTCTTCGCTCTGTAAGTTAAAAGAGCCATCTGCTGGGCAATATCCGTATACTCCACATCATCTGGACTGAAGCACTCAAGATCATCAAAGCAGTATTGAAAATCACCAGAGTGTCCACTTCCAGAGACAAAGGCACAACTATCCTGAGAGGAGTTGTGTTGAACCTTTTGAGACTTTGAGTCTCAGGTAGAGTAATGTAAGGTCCGCTGTGTGAGTTGTCAGGGTAACACAGCAACTGATGTTGTGGTTCCGTGATTTCCCTTTCAACCACATGAAGGGCTGAACTCAGTTGGTTATTGGAGTGACCAGAGGAGTTCTGCATGTTCATCTCCATCTGGAATGCACTTAGGATACCATACAACTCTGTCAGAGTAAGAGTCTTAAGGTCCGAAGTTCTCTTGATTACAACACAGTAATGTATCCATAGTTTAGGAAGGGAAGACATGAACTTCCTAACTATGTCTCTATTCTCAAGTGCTACTCCAATATCCTCCAGAGTATCTACTAGCTCAACATACCTGAAGTATTGTTAGTCAAGGTCTCACCAGCCTTAAAGTAAAGTTCTCAAACTGCTGCTTCAAGAGATCCTTCTTGTTCTCTTGGGTTTCCTTGGATCCTTCATACATCAGCTTCAGTGCTTCCCATAAATCTTTAGCAGTTTTGCACTTCTTGAAGCGTCTGTAGACGGAGTTGGGGAGAGCAGTTTGGAGAGAAGTCATAGCCCTTTGATCCAGCTCTATTCTCTTCCTGTCTTCTTCTGAGTAATCATCAACATCTTTTGGAATGATGCGATTACCAGTAGCAGAAGTGGTGCTTGGTATGAAAGGACCATTGACAATGGAGTCCCACATCCTTGAATCTTGACACTTGATGAAGCTTTCCATTCTGATACACCATGTGTCAAAGTCTTCAGGGGTGATCAGTGGGGACTTGCTCATGGTACCGATTTCCATATCAGCCTTGGAGAAAGCAGCCATTTGAGTGAGTGGTTTGTAGTGAGGAGTGAAAAACAGGTTGATTTGGATGGTAAGATCTCACAATCAAGAGCCTGGAGCTCTGATACCAATTGCGGGATCGATTATGGGTGGTTTTTCTCTCAACTCACTGTGAACAACACTCAGCAAGTAGTCTATGAAGAGTTGATCACAATATAACAAGTAACAAGCAGTAAGAAAATTAACACAGGAAGTAAATTTTCAAGGTACTTTTATATATTGCTTCTCAACTCGAAGGATTACAAGACTCTTGGACTCTTAAAATCACTTCTTATGAGTTACAAGGAGAAGATATATATAATACTACCTATAGCCGGATATACTTTGATACCAGCTGGACACCTCTAACCTTACATCTATACTACAAGATTCTAGGTGAGGTCTTTCAGACATTTTGCCTGAGAGTTGGTAGTCAGGACATGTCCCTGACTTACCTTTTATCACCAACTAAAGTTGGTAACATGTACTATCATAAAAAGGTGAACAGTAGAATAAAGCATGGTCAACAACATGCTCTTTAGGAAGATGCCATGCTGTATCAGAGGTCTGCAGCGGACTGTCAGGGACCATACTTTTATCTGCTGGTCATCGCAATGTCTCCCGAAAAATAAAGTACTTCGGAAGAATAACTTCTTCCGAAGCCACTTTTACTTCGGAAGACTGCTTCTTCAGAGGCTTGGAGTCTTCTTTGTCTTCGGAAGCTCAGACTTTGTCTTCAGCTCTTTCATCAGACTTTGTCTTCGGAAGCTCAGACTTTGTCTTCAGCTCTTTCATTAGACTTTGTCTTCGGAAGCTCAGACTTTGTCTTCAGCTCTTTCATCAGACTTTGTCTTCGGAAGATAGTCTTCAGTTGTTGGCTTCACTGTTGTCTTCAGTTGTTGACTTCAGCCGTTGTCTTCAGTTGTTGACTTCAGCTGTTGTCTTCAGTTGTTGACTTCAGCTGTTGTCTTCAGTTGTTGACTTCAGTTGTTGTCTTCAGACTCTCGAAAGATCTCTTGCTTTGCTTCGGAAGCCCTTCAATGTAGCACCAAAAATGACTATGAAGTGGTTTTGGTTGCATCAGCCTCATCATGATCCAACACGCCCCCTTAGGTTCTAATATATAGAGAAGTCTAAAAACCTGACTTGACATCTAGGCTCATAGTAATAAACCCTGTACTAATAAACTATTTCAACAGTAAAAAAAATTAGTATTTTTTAAACATAATTATTTTTATCATTTAATAGAATAGAGAAATATAAAAAACACAAGTTGACTTTACTAGAAGTCGACACATGACGGATAAAATTATTCCTTATAATAGGGAACTAGATTCTTACCATCATACCTGGCAAAAAGACGCATTCGGTTAGGATGGGTACCAGGTTAGGACATCGCAGGCGCGTGAGCCGGGTCTGTTGGTATCATGTAGTGGGTATAGTTTATGTTTTATTTAAAATATAATATAGTTTTAAAGAAGAAGCAGAAGTCTTTAAAATGCTTGTAAATAATCAACACTATGGGTTAATTCCATTTCACGTGTTAAAGTAGTTCATATTTTAGCTATGAGGTGATCAAAACTATCAATTGATCGAATAATCAAATCCTCTCTTGGGAGTTTTTTCAACACTTGGAATTAAATTAAAATATCCATATATGTCAAAATTGCACAAAGTCTATCGTTAAAATCTTCACTTCTTTTAACGGGTGTTCCCATGTGCAAGGTTTACTTAATGCATATACCTTGTTATTCGTTATTTATTTAATAAGGACTAAATTACAGAAATTATCCTTTAACTATGCTAAAATTATGGATCTTGTCCTTTAACTTTTAAAATAACACTAGCTATCTTTTTTATTGAACTTACATTCACTTAATACCCTTTGTACTAGCCTCCGTTAAAAACTTCTGTTAACCCCGCTCACGTCCCTCTCATATGAGGGGCAATTTCGTCCTTTTATACCTTATATACTGCAAGATATATATTAGAATTCTTGAATATCTTAACTTAATTCACTTCATCCCTACTAATCTTTCCATAATCTCATACGAAAATCATCCATGGCTCCTTGCTATCTGATACGACAACATCTACAACAAGATGAGATTGATGCTTTCTATGGTAAGTTGATATTTTGATCAAGAAATGTGATTAAAGATTACATCTTTAAGTTTTTGTTTACATGCGAAATGTCTATTAAGTTGTTGTAATTCTCAAATGGCAGTGGGTTTTCCTCATCTATTTTTTATAAATTGCATCAGGGTGGTGTGTTCACACGATTTCCAGATAGAACATACGTTGAAGGTTTTACAAATTTTGTTGATATGCTTAATATTTACAAGTTTTCTGTACATGAGTTGGATCTTGTTATGGGCAAGTTAGGTTATGAAGCAGACGTCAAAAGGTTTTACTATTATCTAGTGCCTGATTCTGATTTAGATTTTGATCTTACGGCTTTGGGGAGTGATACAGATGCGTTATGGTTTTTAAATTATGTGCATATGCATAAGATTATTAATGTGTATGTTGAATTTGAAACAACATTTGTGCATACTTACTTCTAATCTTCATCTAAGGTTAGAATTGAAGAGCTTAGTGATGAACAGATAATGATGATTGAAATGACTAATGATAGTAGATGTAGATTGTTGTTAGAATGGACAGATAATACTATAAATAAAGCTGCTGAAAGTAGTATCCAACAAGATCAAATTGAAACCAGTTTAGATGATCCAAACTTTGATCCTTTCTTTAGTAGTGGTAATGTACAAGTTGATGGCATTGATGGGAATGAAGAAGTGCACTTTGGAGCATGTTGATGCAAATGAAAGATAACAGGTTAATAATATAGATGGTAATGAAAGAGAGCATGTTGATGCAAATGAAATAGGACAGGTTGATAATATAGATAGTAGTGAAGGAGAGCATGTTGATGCAAATGAAATAGGACAGGTTGATAATATAGATGGTAATGAAGGAGAGTGTTAACGATATAGATGAGAATAAAGCACTCCATGTTGATAATGAAAGTGATGAGGATGATAGTGATTTCAATGTAGATGATGGAAACAATATTAATGATGTAGATGTTGATATGAGAGATGGTGATGTTGAAAATGATGCCAATGTAAATGATAATGCAGATGGTCATGAGATAGAAATTGATAATGAACAATTTTATAGTGGGTCAGAGTCTGATGAGAATGGTAGTAGGATTAGAAAAAGAATATTAAGGACCATAAGGAGGAGAATGAAAACAGATCAAGGTTCTATCTTGGTCAAATGTTTGGAACTAAAGAAGAAGCAAAAAAGTTGATTAGAGAAATGCTGTTGAAACAAGAAGACAATTAAGAATTCTAAAGGATGATAGGAAGAGGGTTAGAGCTATTTGTTGGGGGTGATATTCCCAGATTTGAGTATATAGATAGGGTCCACAAGGAAAGTGAAGTTGGGTCTAGCAGTTGTAGTGAAGGTAAATGACCAAAATAGAAAAATGTTAGAGGCAGAGGAAAAAAAGACAAACCTAGAACAATATTTATGCCCTTAGGTGCTTTTACTTTCCAAGGAATCTAGATCAGAGACATGGGTGGTCAAAACCTTGGTAGATGAGCATAAATGCCTTCAAAGCAGGCATATTAAAGCATGTACAGCTACAACAACTGTTAGATTTGAAAAGGAAATGAAAATGGATTTTCTTTCCAAGGATTTTCTATGGAAAATTGTCATAGCGACAACAAATATTAGATTTGAAAAGGAAATGGATGAACAAAAGAAGTTTAATAATGATGCACATGTGTGGTTATCTAAAATACCAGCCAAACACTAGGCAAGATCACACTTCTCAGGTAATTATGGAGTACATCAGGCTTTCATTACTAAATCATTACATATGGTTGTCTAAAATAGTTGTTTGATTATAGGTAGGGCAATCTCAGATGTCATGCTTAATAACATGTGTAAAGTTATAAATTCCAAGATTTTAGATGGTAGAGACAAACCCATAATCACTGTTTTAGAGTACATAAGGGAGTATTTGATGAGGAGAATAGTGAATGTTCTTAAAGTTATTGATAGAAGTGATGGTTTATTAACACCATATGCTACTAAACTGTTTGAGTCAACCAAGAAGGATGCTACCAGGTTTGTAGGTCATTATAAAACTATGAATGATTTTAAAAGTGAAATCATATGGTACTAATATGTTCTATCAAAAAATTATTGATAGGTATACTGTGATTTGGAATGGGGAAGAACACTATCAAGTATGTGGGCCATTTGGAGATCAGTGCGTGGTGAACATGAGTCAGAGAAGATATGCATGTAGAAGATGGGAAATCACTGGCATACCATGCAAACATGCAGTGGCAACCATCTGGAACAAAGCTGCAAATGGACAATCAGTTGGCTTACCTGAAAGCTTTTTGAATTCTATTTACAGGATGGAAAGGTGGAAAGAAGTTTATAAGTTCAAGATCTATCCAATTAATGGTAGATCAATGTGGCCAAAATCCCAAGTGCCAACAATTATCATACCACCTATATATCACAAGCCTGTTAAGAGGCCAAGAAAGGCAAGGAAGAGATCAGTAGTAGAGCTAGAGGATGTGATAGAAAGTGAGAAGTTATCAAGGAAATCAACATCAGTGACTTGTGGCAAGTGTAAACAAACCGGCCACAATAGCAAGACTTACAGAGGACAAAGCTAGTTTTGTGTAACTAGTCTTTTGGTTTAATGATTGGTCTATGGTTTATGTAATGAACAAACATTATGGTGTATTTTGATAACTGTGGTGGTGTCTGTTTTATGTGTATGTTGATAGACTTTGTTGGTTGTATGGTTATTATGTAATATAATGGTTTATGTTTGGTTAAATGCATTTGTAATTTATAGTTTTGCTTGAATTCATGTAATGCATATTTATGTAGATAACAATATCCTATTTAAATTGTAGTAATATTGTAAACATAAAAGAGGAAACAATATAAGATTCAAAACATTGCTTGCATTTCCCATAACAATAGTGAAACAATACATTAGTCCCAAAACTTTACATTTGCTTAGTACATTTTCCTAATACAAAATTAGTTAAAAGACATTAGCTTAGTACATTTTCATAGCACCTAAAAACACAATCATCCCAATCCAGGTCATAAACAAACACTTCTTCCATTTCCTTGATTCCGCTTAACTAAGTTTAAGATTTTCTTCAAGTTCATTTTTTGCCTTCAGCAACCCTGGAATAATCGCTACTAATTTTGCACACATCTGCGGATTAAACCATCCAATGAAACGACAATTTGATCCCTGCATTACAACAGAATTTTTTATATAAATGGGGATGAAGAACAACCGAAAAAGTAAGTATTAAAGATGAAGGAGACTTACCTTTACAAAAAATCCATAGAACCGACAACCAGGATTTGTAGGGGTTCACGAGGTTCTTAGAACAGCTTGCTTGCCACACCAACAATACACCATAATCGTTTGTAAATATTGCAAGTGTAAGAACCCTAAAATCAGTGGAGAAGAAGATGGGGGTAGGGGGTATTTATTGATCGCCAAAACTTTTGCAGTAGTATAAGGTATAAAAGGATGAAATTGCCCCTCACGTGAGTGGGGCGTGAGTGGGGTTAACTGAAGTTTTTAATGGAGGTTGGTACAAAGGGTATTAAGTGAAAGTAAGTGAAAGTGAAAGTAAGTGAAAGTGAAAGTAAGTGAAAGTAAGTTCAATAAAAAGGATAGTCATTGTAATTTTAAAAAGGTAAAGTACAAGATCCATAATTTTCAGCATAGTTAAAGGACCATTTTAGTAATTTAGTCTTTAATAAATGTATTTCTATGTTGTTGGATTCGTTAGCGGGGGCTAAGTCAAACAACGGATACAGAAAAAAATCCATCTTTTTCATGAAATATGTAATCGATTTTTTATTTTTCAAGTACTGTTAACTCTATTTCAAAAACACAAAACATGCATCAAGCTTAATTTTATAAGGCAAGTTTATGTCATGGATGACTTTGCGACTCATTTAAAGTAAAATAAAAGTCTTGACCTTTTTCAAGCTCTATTGTTATAAATTTTTCTTTTTATCTAGGCTTGGGGTTCACAATAATAAACTCGTGCGGTTAAGAATTAAGAATTGACGGCTTGTATAGCTAGGATGGAAGTAGAAATTAATAATCAAAAGTTAATGGAGAATGAAGAAAAAGGAACTAAAAAAACTTACAAATTTCGGGTTTTGGGTCGTACTCGAAACCGGGTATGGGCCCATCAGGTACAAGTTGGACCAGGTTTTTCCAAGAGTTGGCAGGAAGAGCTGAACCATACTCACTGGAACTGGATACGGGTAGCATTGGGTATGAAAGAATGTATAAATTGTTATATTATATAAATACAAGTACTAATTACGCCAAAGGAAGAGAGAGTGAAGAATCCACGATCTCGTGTGGACCAAAAGCTATGAGCTTAATAGCTAAACTTGTAGGTTCTTAGTTTCTCATTTCTAGATACTTAAGACCTGGAATATAATCAGATATCATCTCAATTTGTGCAGTTGTATTACTGGACTTGTTCCTGTGTATTTATCAATTAAAAGTAGGTATAATTCGTCCGCACTTCGCGACAGGAATGAAGGTGTAACATTTTAATGAAATGTCGGTTATTTGCGGCTACAAACTATATTTTGCCATGCCAAACAACAAACACGTCACATTTCTAGTTTTTCATCATGCAACTCAACATCATAAGCTCAAGGCCACCATGCCAAACTGTCTCAACAGTGCAACGCCAGTCAGATTCAAAAGTCTAAAGTTGTGTTATATGTGTGTCTCTTCATCACATCGACGGAACGTATATATGCAGAAACAGCTTGCACCATGCTGCCTAAATCAGTTGTACAAAAACACGTCATTCACAGACCCAGACCAATTAACATGCCTGACCGTCTCTGACAGCAAAATCGACAAAACACTAAAAGGCGTTAGATGTTCGATCAACGGTGGTGTTCTCTGGTGGTGGAGAGAAAACCAAGACAATACTACTGAACAATCAATATCATAATTGTTCAATCTACCCTTGTTTAATGAGGTATAATATGAAAAATGCATACCAATGTTCCATACCAAGTGTTATCAGTTCTCTTCAACTTGGAAGACTAAATTGTAAATATGACGTCAAACAGAACCTAGTACGTATGTAAACAACATTTCATAGATTTATTAGAATGTTATAATTGTATTCGCTTTAGTAAAATCGTTTATTACACATATTATATATAGTGAAAACTTATTAATTATGAAACGATATTTTATGATAAAATATGATTGAAATTACGTATAAGTGGGAAATATAACTAATAAAACAATGATATCAACTTTGTAATCTTTTGTTTTTAAACTTTTTTAGTTTTTTCCAAAAAAAAAATAACATCTTGTTTCAAAACAAACATTTTAAAAACGCTATTTTTAAAAACTCTCTTATCAAATTTATATTACTTTTTGTTTATAAAAAATTTAATTTGTAAAAACACTAATTTTAAAATATTTCGTTTTTCAAAAAAGTTTGATGTTCTAGAAAAAATTATTATTTTATAAACATTTGTTTCTTTAGAAATGGTGTTAATAAAATGTTTTTATTAAAAACTATTTTAATCTAAAAGAGTTAAGTAATATTATTAGTAATTAATATAATTATTTAATAAGAGAAAGTAACAGGAAAATTTTAATGAGAAGGTTTGTGATACATCACATGTTCCTTGTAGTTACCTTTTTATTAAAATTAAAAATTAGACATAATTTATATACTAAAAGCTGAAACTAAATAATACGCTATAATATAACTATACCAAAAATGTATAGGATTTGGAAAGTATGAGGTAGACACGAGATTTAAAGCAATTAGCTGTTTAAATGATACAAAGAAGATATAAACACCTTTTCAATCATACAGCACACCTTAGCATCCGCACTGAAAAGAGTCTAACGAGTATTAAGTCAAGACTTGAATCCCTTAACAGCCTTGATGATGATGTAAACATGGTTTTTCTGCTCAAACTCTTCACTTTCAAAATTTTGATTAACTTCAAACAATCATATATTCACATTTGAAAGTTTATGAATAACTGTTTCAATTAGCTTTAGCTGGCATCTCTCCTCTTTTCCTACTTGAAATTGGAAGAATTAACAGCCAAACAGAAAAGGCACTATCTTCACCTTAATATATAGTTACCCGAAGCAAGTGTAGAGATAAATACAAAAATGACTAAAACTGAGTAAAACAAAACAGTTAATAGAGTCAGCTCCTATGTTAGTTATCGTCATGGTACGCTTAAAAGTCATGAAACAACATGATCGCATCATCAAGAATCATAAGAGAAGCCTCTAGAACCTTCCATTTGTCTCCCACTCGCTTACGTTTTTCCAACACTTCATCTCCTAAACTCTTTCCTTTGAGCACCCGAAGAATCTGCAAAACCACACCACATTTTATTATAAATTTCAAACCTTCTTATATATTGCTTCCTTAGAAAAATAAAATGTAGATTATCATGCAATGATGTAGTTTTCTAATCAGAACGTGTAAACAGTCAGCCCAACCCTGATCTGACCGTGCTAAAAGTACTACTTGTTTTGATCCAAACCCTTTACGACACGACTAAGAAAAGAGGAAAATGAAGTTGGAAAGATTCTTCATACGTCTTTTGCTTGTTCGAGCTCATGGAGGAGGCGGAGTTTTAAGTTGAGGGCAGCATGGTACATGTCATCTAAAACTTGTTCCCAAGCGGATCGTTTATTCAGTTTCCATAATAAAATCTCTGTTTTCTGAGCTTCATTTCCGATTCTCTGAAACAAATCATAACCACCAATGAAAAATAAATTTTGAAACAGATAACCAAGCAGGATCTTAGATTACATGTGGAAATTTTAATCCATTACCAATGCAACTTCCTTTTTTTCTTATATCGGATATATTATATAATTTAGAGCAAAGTAGCAAACAGTAATCTTAAGTGCAAAACCATCCCCCCCTTATAAAAAATTACCAATTTTGACCGATGATCCAACCCGCCCTACCTGTCCCATACTGCCACTTCTAGTTAGTATATGCACCTATTGTCAACAAAATCATATAGCAAATCAGAGTATGTTCTATATTAAGATCTTTTATATAGTAAATAGAGGTGACAAAATGAGTGGGTTGGGTAATGGGTCCAATGGGGCCACCCACCAGCACTTTGGTCTTTTTTTTAAATTAATATATAATTAAAGTATTAGATAAGACTACAAAAACAATATTATATTATAATAATCTACTATTATTTATAAAGCAGTGTAGAAGGTTTTAAGCATTCCTAGAACAGTTCGGGTGGCTTTCAGCCCTATCGACCCATTTCCATTTTAGCCAAGAATCAGGATTCAAAGTTTTACCCGTTTGACCTGGTGGATTAAAAACCTGAAATGGCCAAGTTAAGCAAATGGTTGAAATTGCAATTTCTACCCTTAAACCAATCCAGACAAGACGCATAGTTTTTGCTATAAGGCTAGGGCATTGCGTTTGAATTTATAGAATGTTCAGAGATGTTCACTATCAGAAAATTAAGAAATAATTCATAAACCAGTACCTCCATATGCAAGAGATCATCTTTCCATAGCTGAAAAAGAATCTTCAGTGCATCTTTCTTTTCAACAAACGTAGTAGCGGATATCTATCGAAAGGTAAAACAACATATGAGGATACATAGTATTGGCCACTTTCACAACTATTATTATTTAAGAGATGAATAGACCCTTAAAACTCGTGAAATTTAATACAAGTAATTATTTAACCATGCATAATCTTGCATAAAATAAAAATGCATATAAGAGGCATAACATGTTCAATGCATATCCAACTTAAGTAGAGTCATGAAAACCACATCAGCACATTTATGTAGTGCTGCCAGATTTAATAACAGAGTTATGTGGTTATATAACCGCCTTACTTATCACTGTTAAGCAACATGTATAGATGCTTAATCGGTTCTCACAATTCTCTACTTAAAATTGGTCATGTATTTAACAGCCCTTTAAACCTATGGATGACTTAATGAATTAATTTGTTAAAAAAAAATTGCCATAAATAACATAAGTTCAAACTCTCTTCTGTTTTCTTATTCCTCAAACCACATGCTCAATGCAACTGAAAAGAACATCATGAGATAATATGGTCAAAAGATTGGATTACCTTATCAGTCTCAAAAAACCTCTCCCGTTCTGATAATAGCCTGAATATCCTATAGGCCTCCCTTCCATATTTTTTCAGCACTATTGATTCAACCTGCAGAACAAGAGATGCACAGGAGATTATATAATCTACCTGTGTCATTTCATTAAATAATATATATTAGAGAGAACAGACCTCCTGGGCTTGAGCCTGATCAATGATTTTCTTTAAGTCTGCAAATAACAAGTAAAGGTGGCATTTTCAGCCCAATTGCTTAAAATGTATCAACACATGTAATGTATCTCTAATACGTTGAAGACTTGAAGTGAAAGACATAACCATCAGGGGAACAAGTCAAATGGGTCAAACAGGCAGAAAGTACCTATGCTATATGTTTCATCTATCCCAATTGTTGGGAGTTCACAGCCCAATTGGACAAGGGAAGCCCTAACACGCTCTAAAGTTAAACTTCGACCTTCTTCACTCTTCATAGCTTCCTCAAAGATGGTTTCCAATAGAAGAGGAACTGTAAATCACAAATCACACAGAACTATTAAAAACCACTAAACTAAGCTAGAAGCTGTCTAAAAAGAGATATATGTAATCACTAAGCTGAAAAATGTGCAGCAATTGTAAAAGAATGGCATCGAACCTGTTTGTTCCACTTTCACTTTAGTTTCATCTTTTCTACTGGCCTCAAATATGCACTTAGGACAATGCCAACTACACTATCCATTCGTGTTGTCACATGGGAAACACATGACTGTAGACCAGATAACTAAGAGTTAAGACCATATACATAAAAATCCAACCATATATTAATCAATCCAGAGAACATGCAAAAAACAACCTTATGTCGTAAACGTCGTACAAATTCCTCAAAATTGACACGCCAGAGTACTTCTTTATTTTTATTTGTCGCCCAACTCTCTGTTTCAGGTTCCAAACAATCTTGCTTACGCTGTAAAATAAGTACATGTCAGGACATGTCACTGGTAAAATAATAAGATCACAAAATTTATTAAATAAAAAAGGAAAGAATAGAAGAAAAAATTGATATGAAGATAGACCTTTTCCCCAACAATTTCTGTAGTGGGACTCTTTTTGCCATCATCGTCAAGTGCCCCACAACTCCATGCATCTGCCTCAACTAAAAACCTCATTGATTCCATGGGAGCTGCAGCAGCTAATGCACGTGCCTCCAAGGTTTGTGTTAAATCACCTATCTGAAAAAAGCAAATTTACTTGCATACATTTAAGTACGGAAATGATGACATTTCAAATAAAACCTTAAACTTGCAATCATGTTTTTGCAATATAATGAGTCTATATGTTCATTTAAGTCTACATTATGGTTTTTGTATCCAAAAGGAAATAGAGTTAATACATAAAATGGCTAATAACAGAAAGAAACCAGCTGTTACCTTAGATTTAGCCATTCGTTTCTTTGCCCCTTCCTCTAGTGGTTCAAGAAACGGTTCATGAGCAGGGCATCTTTCAATATAACGGGCATGAGCAAGTTTATTGAAGTTTTCATGTAACACATTAGTCGCAATGCCATTTTCTGCATGGTAATGAGAAGTTATAGCACATGTCCTATTGGAAAACTTGAAAAATGATGACAACCGGACTAACCTCCACTTGTCACAAGGACCTCATGTTTATCCTTATGCCTATCCATAATCTGATTAAATGATAGCCTACCATGTTGAAGTAACCCTTCAATAATCTCTGTACACTGACATAAACAAACAAGTGAAGATGACACAAAGTAAAGCAAGCAGCACTAGAAAAATGACACAAAAGAGGGAGCCAAACAACGTACATCTTGACCAAATTCGTTCGACACAATAGATAAAAACTTAGGGAACCTCATATGATGGATAATATTGTCATGCAATGCCATATACTGAGTAACAATCTTTGGTGGTTCCCCAAATCCACCTGTACAGACATAACAATCATTCATTTTACTGCAATGGAGAAACATTTTCCTCGTTTTGCCAAAGAGGTAAAATCCTCATATTTGTACATGAAACAATAACGAGATCCAGTTTTACAGAATATCCCATGACAAAAAAAAAAAAACAAACACTAAATGCTTGAGAAAGGAAAACACTATATAATTACTTCTTGATGAGAAACTTCTCTTACTTTGTAACTTAAGAGACTACATAATTGGATCCATCAGTCAGAACTTACTACTTAGATCATTGATTAGGCCAAGCAGCTGATCAAATTTCCTATCAACTATTCAAATATGTGCATACTTCCACAACGAATGACTTGCTTGAGTAAATACAAGTCTCGAATTTCAAATTACCAAATGCATTCTTATTCTCAAAATGATTATAAAACTTTAGATGCTTGTAAACCCTATAATATATAACCCTATATGCTCAATTTACCCAATCAATTGTAATCCAAACTTAAAAATTGATAAAGCTGATCAAAAAGGGTTACCTGGTTGTTGAATAGCGAAGGCTTGAACACAATTATGCTGAATCAACACAAGTAAAGAGTTGGTGACGTTCTGTTTACTGAGTTCCGTGAAGCGTATAACTTGCGCTTGTGATAGTGTTCCTTTACGCAATAGACATTCGCATACTTTCTGCAAACACACATTATCACATCATCCTCAAAATACAACTCTCCTTGGATTAAATCAACGAAAAGATGAATGTTTTGATAGAAACTTACAGAGACAATATCACCGAAGTAAGTGGAGATGAGATGTACGGCGAGTTTGATCCCATGCGGCGACGCCATTGCCGGCGATTCTGTGAGCTCTGAACAAAATCTAGAGGATGAAGCTCTTAAAGTTACAATCGAATGTTGAAATCAAAATCGAATATCACGTGGAAAACGGATTAGTGGTTGAAGTTTCACGATATTCAGTGTTGCATGAGATTAGGGTTGGGAGAGTGATCATCGATGGTTGAGGGGAAGAAGTGGGAACAAATGTGGTGTTTTATTAGGTAATCTTAGACTAATAAAATTACAATTCCTTTTACAATTAGGGTTTTGCAAAGCGTTCCGAGTCCGATACTCGTTCAAAGTTACTCGAAAAATGTTTGTTCAAACTTTTGCTCAGTTGTAAACGAGCAAATCGGCTCGGCTCGATTTATAAACGAGTCAAACATGAGCAAACGTCCGCTCGCCTCGGTTCGGGTCAAATTATATACAATTATATAGTTATACTAGCTATAGTAACCCGTGTGTTACACGGGTTGAATAAATAAAAAATTAATATAATAAAATTTATTAATTATAAAATAATATTTTAAGATATAATATCACTGAAATTATATATTAGAAATGACTATAAGTTATAAAATAATGATATCAACTTTTTAAAACATTATTTTTTTTCAAAAAAATAAATAAACGTTTTGTTCTAAAACAAACCGTATAAAAATGTCATTGTTAAAAATTTTCTTATCATAACTCTTAAATTTAATTATTTTTGGTTTTAAAAAAATAACTTTTTAAAAATACCAACTTTAAATATTTCGTATTTTAAAAAAAGTCTTATGCTTTAAATAAATTTATTATTTTATAAAAAAATTATTTATTTAGAAATAACATTAATAAATAGATCTCTTTATTAATTTATTAAATCTAAAAAAGTGTTAAATAGTATTATTAGTAATTAAGGTAATTATTTAATAAGAGAGAGAGCCGGGAAAATTTTGGTGAGAATGATTGTGGTGTTGACACGTGTCATCCCAGATACCCTTTTATTAGAGTATGAAGATGAAGATTTATATATATTATGTCAATCAACCTAATAAAAAAATTAACACTAAGAATTAAGGTGAAATCCTAAGTAACTATGAGAAAAATTTTACTCAACTCTTACTCTTAATCGATCATCTCTTACTCTCAGGTATCGTACTCTATGCTATGTTCACTCCCACATCAAGCTATAGCTTTAGCCTTATCGTTATCGTCAGACACAACGTATTATTATTCATAAAAATGTTATGTTATGAAAAGTGATTGGTTTTTAACTTTTAAAGTCATTAAAACTTAAAAACCAATATTTTCGTTGTCCCTCATTGCGATATAAATAGGATTAAACACTAAATAGTTGAGTTGTATAGATAATTTTGACGCTCGTTTGCGCTCGCTCGACGCTCGATTGAAAAATTAACGTTTGAAAAATGCTCGTTTGATTTTTCATCCGGTTGTAAACAAGCCAATCGGCTCGGTTCGGTTTAGAAACGAGCCGATCGTCTTGGTTTAGAAACGAGCCGATCGGCTCGGTTCAGTTTAGAAACTTTAGAAACGAGCCAATTACGAGCAAATGTCCGCCCGGTTCAGCTCGGCTCAGCTCGGCTCGTGAACAACCCTATTTACAATTCTATCAAATCAAATACCCTCAAATAAAAAATCAGAAATTAAGATCGCATGATGCGTATTATTTACGAATGTGACGGTGACATTAAGTTGATTGATTTTATAAAAGAAAACATTCGAAGTTATGACGATTCGGTTGTGCTGATCAAAACATAAAGTATGAACAATTATAATAATAGTATTGATGTTCTTTAGTCGTTATGAGTTTTAATTTTTATGGTACCAACATGTTATCTATAGTCAATATAACCTATGATATCTAAAATAGTAACATATTTTGAGTACACATACGCTTTTAATAAATTTTATATCTAAACGCAAAGAAAAAAATAAAATGCAACAAAAAAATCATTATTTTTTTCTTTTATTAAACAAAACTCACGCATATGATTGAAATTTTTTATTAAAGTGTTTTATTATTATTTATCTTTTTTTCTTGAGATTTTTTAGTTTTAGTAATTATTTTTTAACTTTAACTTGTTTTTATACGTACTTTTTCCTCTTTAAAATATATAGCAAACTCTTAGTTAAGTTTTAAAAAAATTACACTGATCCTAAAAAAACATAAAAGAAAATTTATATTATTAGATCACTATTATATTTTATTTATTTTTATTAAGTATGAAACTTGAAAAATCAGATTAATTTATTGATTATTTATCTTTTTAATTTTCAAAACAAATTAAAATAGGAGTATGTTTTTAATGGAAAAATAAATTAATGTCCATCATTCATTTTAAAATACGATGTTAATTCAATAAGTATTTTTTTTATTTTTTAAACATAATTGTTTTATTATTTAATAGAGAGACACCAGAAAACCACAAGTTGACTTTACCAAAAGTCGACATGTGACAGAAAACACAAGAAACCTTGGTAGACAGGATGCATGGTCTCGAAGTCATCATACATGAACTTAAGTCGAGATACTTGAGCTTTATTATGAGCTCTCTAGATGGTCAGAAACCGTCCAGCCTCAAAAGCACCAAGAAGCTTTATTCAAAAAAATCTTAGATGAAATTTTTGACGACACAATAAAAAATCTAGAAAGACAACACAAACAACAAAAGAACATTGCTCTCAAAAGTTCTTTCGGCTCTTGGTTAGTAATCTTGTTGAAAAAGTTTTTCCGGCTCTTGGTTAGTAATCTCTTCCCCAAAGGACCATCCTTTCGCTTTACTTAAGGATAGCTCTGGTTCATGTTGTCTGAGGATGTACCTCTTGTTGAAAAAATTTTTCCGGCTCTTGGTTAGTAATCTCTTCCCCAAAGGCTCATGGGAGAACAACAACATGGCTAATAGTTTGGGTCAAAGGATGTTCTTACAAATGGCGTTGATGGGAGACGTCGCAGAAATTTCATCTTAGATTTTGTTGTTTGTGTTGTCTTTCTAGATTTTTTTAAGAGCAATGTTCTTTTGTTTAATAAAAGAAACAACCAGAAAACCACATGTTCTTCAAGAGCACCAAGAAGCACCAAGAAAAAATACTATTAGCTTGTTGATCATAGAGAAGTTAAGAAAAAATACGCTCTAGCAATGGCCCTTATTCAACAAGGGGTCCATGACGACCTCTTCTCTAGCATAGCCGCCGCAGAATCTACAAAAGTAACATGTGACACTCTCAGAATCGAGTATCAAGGAGACTCTCAAGTACAAGCAGTCAAGTTGCAAAGTCTTCATCGAGACTTTGAGAACCTGACTATGAAAGATGATGAGATGGTAGGAAACTACTTTTCTCGTATGATGGCGAATGTTAGCCAACAGAGAGCCTAAGGAGAATAAATATTGGATCAAATGGTGGTTGGGAAAGTCCTTAGAAGTCTATCACCCCATTTTGACTATGTGATCCCATCCATTGAAATTGCCCTCGACCTCGCAACCGTTTCACCTGTGAAACTTATGGGGTTGTTACAGTCCCAAGAAGAAAGAATAATTGGTCGTGCTCTTTCCCTGGACCACAATACATTTGACAGACTGGATGAAGAAGCCTTACAGGTTGTTCAAGAAGCATGGAGACCACCTCGTGGCAGGGTGAAAGGGCGTGCACCTTTTAGAGGAGGTCGAGGACGAGGACGAGCCAACATGGATCGAAGTAAAGTGCCACAATGCCATGGGTGCAAGAAGTATGGACACTTAAAAAAGACTGTTGGTATAATGAAGATGTACAAGTAAACGTAGCAGAGAAAGAAGAACATGCTAAGGGGGCTGATCTAAAAGAACCACACCTGCTGATCATACATTAAACCCAGGTAAAACCACTCATCTCTGGTTTATTGACTCTGGTTGCTCAAACCATATGTGTGACATCCGTCACCTAAAAGTCTGTTATTTAACGTGAATTCCGTTAACTTTACTGTGATCATTCAATCCTTAGCTTTATAAGCTATTTGTGTGGATATTATACTTGCTTTATCATCTGTTACTTTGTGTTCTCATCGTTAGCGTTTCTATCTTTGAAACCTTTACAATTGTCCTTATCGTTATCTTTAAGTATACCATTTTTATACATTATTATTGACATTAACAAGACCAATTTTAGGTTACAAGTATCATTATTTGCATTTTTATCATTAATACAACTAGCCGATTTAAGTCATTTTCAACCGAAGCGAAAATTGGGAACTCGGGGGCTAAGTGCAAGGACCAAATGTGACATTTTGCCAAACTAGGGCTGGTTATAAATACCCATGTTCCAGCCCTAGCCTTCATAACTCCTTCTTCTTCCTCATCTTCTTCTTCCATTTTCTTCTTCATCCTTGCACCAAAACCGCCCCGTTTCGTCGCGTTTTCACCGGTTAAACCACGGCTACAGCTGAGACTACATATTCCTAGCAGGTAGACGACCTTGGTCGTCCTTTCTTGCGTTTTACTACTACAATTTAGGGTTTCGGGTGCTCGGGTTCAACCCGAGCACATGAGGTCGTGTGGGTGTGTGTTGCCTTTCTCCGTGTGTATCTTGCTTAGATATATTAGATAAGTGTTTCTGGAAGTCCTTGAGGTGTGAAACTCGTGCACGGAGCAGCCGAAGGCTGCACAGCACTTCTGCAGTCGCGAACCTGCTGTTTTCGCGATTGGGTCTGTCATGCGACTGAGCCGCACGACTGAGTGAGTCGTGCGACTGAGCCATGTGTCTGTGTCTATCGTGCGACTGAGTGGTGCGAATGGGTGTGTCGTGCGACTGAGTCCATGCGATTGTGTGTGTCGTGCGATTGAGTCCATGCGACTGTGTGTGTCGTGCGATTGAGTCCATACGACTGTGTGTCATGCGATTGAGTCCATGCGACTGTGTATTCATGCGATTGAGTCTATGTGGATGAATGCGTGTGATTGTGCGTGTATCGCACGACTGAATGCCTAGTCGCACGAATGGAGGTTCAGTCGTACGTATGAAGCTAATTCGTACGAATGAAGGTTGAATCGTGCGAATGGATGTTAAGTCGTGCGATTGAGTGTTGTGTGGTACGATTGAATGTTGAGTCACACGAATGAGGGTTCAATGGTACGAATGAAGCTGATTCGTACGATTGAAGGTTGATTCGTGCGAATGGAGTGTTGAGACGTGCGTCTGGCCCTATCGTGCGATTGGAGTTGCTGTGTGTGAGTTTCTTCTTGTGTGTGGTGTGTGTTTGTCGCGCGATGTTAAGGTGACATCGACACTAGTACCGTTGCTAATGACAATCTTCAAAAATTGACACTATTCAACTTATTAACGTTATTCCAAATCAAATCAACTTAACATTTTACAACTAACAACAATCGATTTGTAACACTAATGCTTACTAAGTATTTCTCTAACAACAATGACACTTTTACATAAATATCATCGACAATGGCAACGTTTCTAGTACTTGGATCTACATAAGATCTATCGCGTGTGTTGTGTGTATGTGTTACCCGTGACCGAACCGATACGACCCGACCCGACTAAACATTACTATTAACATTAGGCACATCATTAATGCTTAACATAACTATCAATAGGTGTTTGACCGTTCATTGCATACAACGTTTGGGAAGCTTTCATCATACATACTTACCACTTAACAAGTCAGTTTCGTGGCCCCTTTTTATGCTTATACAATATTTCAATCTTTTACAAACATGGGGGAAAAGTATGCTCACCCGTTTTCTATGTTGTACAACTTACATACAATTTACATACTTGGAATCAACGTGATACTGTTTTGTGAGTGCTTATCTGATGCATACATGAGTTGCTGTGTGGTTCTTTCTTACAACCATTCAATTCCAGTGTTGGAACCGACGGATAGGTATTGGTAGTACTACTGGGTTGACACCCCCACCCTTGTCAGATGGTTACTAGTTGGTACCATCATTTTGCCAGGAACGGCCTTGGGTGAATATATTCCGACAAGTTGCTGTGTGTACATCATTAGGTTTGGTTGTAAAACTCATGGTTATGTGATTTTGCTTACTTATAACTGTATGCACGGTATTCCATAACAAATACTATACAGCATCAATTACATATTTACAATTTAAACCTGCGAGCTCACCAACAATTTTGTTGACCATTTTGAGCATATCTTTTAAGGTGACAATGATACATGAAGATCTAGGAGTGCTGCCTTAGTGGAGACCCTAGGATGCATTTTTGAGACTGAACATACTTGACAAACAATCATTTTAAAACAATGTTGTAGTCTATTAAACAATTATCATTCTTTTGGATACTTGTTCCCGGGTTATGGGAATTACATTACAAGGATACAATATTTGGTTATGTGAATCATTTACAAGTTAATGCTTATGCCTATGCTGTCGTAAATATTGACTAAACACGACACAAGTCTTCATCTGTGTCGGGTGTCGTCATGACACGCTTTTATCATCAAATACATATATCGCATCTCTATTGTTAACAATGTGTTATGACGATCCCGTCTCGTCTACATCCCCGTGTTTCCGCTCTCAGCGGGGTGTGACAGACTGGTATCAGAGCCATTGGTTTTAGAGAATTAGGCAAATCACTTGACCTAGACTATAACCTTGGAACCTTCATGTAGAATGCATGCTAGGATTGGGTTGCATCTGATATTACATGTATGTTCCTCTATACTTGCTCTTTATCTTCATACTCTATACTTGTTCTATGTCTCTATACTTGTTCTTTGACTCTATGTCTTGTTATCTGACCATCCTGAGGAAAGTACCATTACTCTTACTCTTTCCACACGGGATGCCTTTTACTAGAACCTCACATTCGTATGCGCGCCACATTATACTATTAGGTCAGAATACCCAAACTGAAGGGAACTTCACAGATCACGCGTAGCGTCGATCTCGGATACTAAATCCGACCCTAAGATAGTTATGCCTGAGATCTCGAAAGAATGAAGGATAGGCAACTTTTGTTATACTAATTGAGATTATGCGCTTGGAATCTATTTGTTAGGACGGACTACTATTGGAACATTTTGGGTTCATGAACACGAGGACTTACACGATCGGTACATGATGAATGTTGTCAATACTGTGATGTTAGCTTGGTAGGTGAAGCTAAGGGTGACCATGCAAGGCAAATTACCATTACGGGTGCACATGTAATTGCAATTTGTAGTGCATGTGAAGTCTGGCTAATCTTACCATGAGGTAACGATCATGGGTATTATAAGTTTTCTATTCTATACCTTAGGGTGCTAGGATCATAATTCTAGTAATACCTTGTAAATGGTGATAACACATACATAACCTCTACTATTACTTAAGTCCTATTCTACTTAGAGCCTTCATGGGATTTCAATTATGATATTGATATTATTCTCCATGAAACATTCCTCCATTTAGCATTTCAGTAACTATGGAACTGATTAAATGCTTAGAATGAAAGTGGACTTCAAAGAAATGTAGAAGAGTGATAATACTCTCTACACATATATTACGTTATTCATTGGGATGATGTTAAGAAAATCGGATGTCAAGTAACCGGTTTAAGCATCATTCTAGGTATATCGTGGATGTGGTGGGAACGCTGCGGGGAACCCTATATATAAGCATCACCGATATACTAAGAATGTGCTTAAAATGGTCTACGTGATGATCTTGATTGACCGGAGCATGAATTGTTAGAACTTGATGAGTGGAGTTATACGTGTATCTTAAAGTGACTAAAGTTTACATGTTTACTTCTTTTATGATTAGTAGATGCCGCCTCGAAGAGTCACCCGCAGTATGAATCGCGAGGGTGAGACCCCACAGGGCAGAGGCAGGGGTAGGCCACCAAGAACCGGTGGTGCTCCCGTCAGCAACAATCAGGGGACTGAAAACCCCGATATAACTGCCATGATTGCTCAGCAGCTACCCGCACTGATTCCTACGATAGTGACTCAAGTGAGCGACACTCTTCTGAATCATAATCTCCACGAGGATAGTGATACTCACAATGAGCATAACCAAGGAACAGGGGAAGATACTGGGATTGGGGGAACAACTGGTAATGAAACTGGGGTTGTTAATACAAGACGAGGATGTTCTTACAAGGAATTTGTGGCCTGCAAACCGAAGGAATTTGATTGGAAAGGTGGAGCGATAGCTCTAACAAGGTGGCTTGAGAAGATGGAGGCCGTCATCGATATCAGCGAGTGCCTAGACAGCCAAAAGATTAAGTATGCCACGTGTTCACTACAGGGTAAAGCACTAACTTAGTGAAACACACAGATTCAAGCAAGGGGAAAGAATCAGCAATGCAAATGACAATGGATGAGTTTAAAGCATTGATCACTGAAGAGTACTGCCCACTCAATGAGATGCAGAAATTGGAGCAAGAATTCTGGAACCATGCTATGGTAGGAACTGGGCACGCAGCTTACACTGATCATTTTCATGAGTTGGCAAGACTGGTCCCACATCTCGTCACCCCGGAATCCAAGAGGATCGAAAGGTACATCTGGGGACTTGTGCCTTAAATACGGGAAATGGTGACAGCAGCAGCCCCTCCTACTATTCAGAGTGCAATTCTGAAGGATGGTACATTAACAGATGAGATGGTGAGAACTGGGGTTCTGGGGAAAGGAGCTGAGAAAAAAAGGATGTTGGGGAAACGAGCAAGTTGAGTACCGGGAAATTCGACAAAATAGCCAAGACAACCAGGAATTTTGTGGCAGTGACACAAGGCAAGAGGGAATATGTTGGGCCGCACCCCAAATGTGACAGGTGCAACTATCATCATCCCCTAGCAATGCAGTGTCGGGTGTGTGTGAACTGTAGACGCCCGGGGCACCTAGTAAAAGATTGTAGAGTTGCACCGAATCTTGTTGCACTCGTCAACGCGGTTAACCCCGCCGAAAATGCCAGGGTCTGTTATGAGTGTGGAAACCCGGGTCGGAACATGTGCCCCAGATTGAATCGGGCGCAGGTTCAGCAAGGAAACAACCAAGCTCAAGTGATGGCCATAGCTGGTAATCAAGTCCAAGGGAATCAAGGAAATGCTGCCAGAGGACGTGCGTTCATTATCGGAGCAAATGACGTCCGTCAGGACCCGAATGTCGTTACGGGTACGTATTTGCTCAATCACCACTTCGCATCTATATTGTTTGATACTGGAGCAGATAATAGTTTTATATCTTCTGATTTTGCTCACATGCTTGCCTTGAACCCTAGTAGGCTAGAAACTAGCTTCTCCGTAGAACTGGCCAACGGTAGAGTTATACCGGCCGATGAGATTATTAGAAAGTGCTCCATGATATTAGAAAACCATACCTTAGATATAGACTTAATACCTTTTGAGCTGGGAAGTTTCGACGTGATTTGGGGATGGATTGTTTGTCGAAACACGGAGCTGAGATTGTTTGTCAGGAGAAAGTAGTATGAATCCCCATGCCAGACGGGGAGGTACTCGAGATTCAAGGAGAACGACCAGGAAGAACCCTAAAGCTTATTTCTTGCATGAAGACACGTCGATGTTTACGAAGGTAGTGTTATGCGTTTCTGGCCCATGTAGTGGAAAAGAAAGAAGAGAACAACAAGTTGGTAGATATTCCTGTAGTACGAGATTATCCGGATGTATTCCCTAATTAGTTGTCGGGTTTGCCTCCTCCACGATAGGTGGAATTTCGTATAGAGTTGGTTCCTGGAGCTACGCCGGTAGCAAAAGCACCGTATCGGTTAGCACCATCAGAAATGCAAGAGTTATCTAGCCAATTACAAGAACTACTGGAGAAGGGTTTATTCGGCCGAGTCATTCACCATGGGGAGCACCGGTCTTATTTGTCAAAAAGAAAGACGGGTCGTTCCGTATGTGCATCGATTATCGCGAGTTGAACAAATTGACTGCGAAGAATCGATATCCTCTTCCCAGAATCGATGACTTGTTTGATCAGTTGCAAGGAGCCTCGTATTTCTCCAAGATCGACCTTCGTTCAGGGTACCATCAGCTAAGGGTTTTCGAGAATGACATACCGAAGACAGCGTTTAGGACTCGTTATGGGCACTATGAGTTCTTAGTCATGTCGTTCGGACTGACTAACGCACCAGCTCTGTTCATGGATCTGATGAATCGAGTGTGCAAACCTTACTTGGATAAGTTCGTGATCGTATTCATAGACGATATACTTATCTACTCCCGATCGAAAGAGGACCATGATGAACACCTTCGGGCAATACTGAGTCTATTACAAGAAGAGAAACTTTTCGCTAAATTCTCGAAGTGCGAGTTTTGGCTTTGAGAAGTAAAGTTTTTAGGGCATGTGGTGAACGAAAATGGGATTCATGTAGATCCCGATAAGATTGAAGCGGTGAAGAAATGGGATGCACCCCAGACACCTTCGGAGATACGGCAATTCTTAGGATTGGCCGGATACTATCGTCGTTTCATTGCGAATTTTTCAAAGATTGCTCAACCGTTAACCCTGTTTACTCAGAAAGACAAGAAGTTTGATTGGGGACATGCCCAAGAACAAGCATTCCAAACGTTGAAGGAGAGGTTGTGCAACACACCTATATTGTCCCTCCCAGAAGGAACGGATGATTTCATGGTGTACTGCGATGCTTCACATCAAGGATTGGTTTGTGTGCTAATGCAGAAGGATAAGGTGATTACCTACGCCTCACGACAACTTAAGGTGCATGAAAAGAACTATACGACTCATGACCTGGAGTTGGGTGCTGTAGTATTTGCACTTAAGATATGGAGGCATTATCTGTATGGAACCAAATGCATCATCTACATAGATCATAAGAGCCTTCAACATATCCTGAATCAGAAAGAACTCAATATGCGTCAGCGACGTTGGGTAGAGTTACTTAGTGACTACGATTGTGAAATCCGGTATCATCCGGGGAAAGCAAACGTGGTGGCTGATGCTTTAAGCCACAAAGAACGCGTGAAACCACTACTTGCTCGAGCGTTGGGATTGACTGTTCAAACGAATCTGAAAGCTCAGATCCAAATTGCACAAAGTGAGGCATTGAAAGAAAAAACCTTGCGGGAGAAGAATTCCGAGGGTTGGATAAACAGATGATTTGCAAGGATGATGGTATACAGTATTTCATGGATCGTATATGGGTACCCAAATGCAGAGATGTCCGTACCCTAATCATGGATGAAGCGCACAAGACACGATATTCTGTTCATCCTGGTGCAGACAAGATGTACCATGATCTTAAAGATCTGTACTGGTGGCCAGGCATGAAGAAAGACATTGCCATGTATGTAAGCTGATGCTTGACATGCTCGAAAGTTAAGGCTGAACACCAGAAACCATCGGGATTATTACAACAAACTGAAATTCCCGAGTGGAAATGGGAGAATATAGCCATGGATTTCATTTCCAAACTCCTAGAACAAGTAGCGGGCATGGCTCGATATGGGTTATAGCGGATCGTATGACGAAGTCAGCCCATTTCTTACCGATCCGAGAGGATTACAAGATGGACAAGTTGGCGATATTGTACATAAAGGAGGTCGTGACATGGCACGGAGTACCGGTGTCGATCATATCTGACCGTGACAGCCGATTTACTTCATGATTTTGGCAGACACTGCAGAAAGCAATGGACACTCGATTAGATATGAGTACCGCCTACCATCCACAGACAGATGGCCAAAGTGAACGAACAATACAAACGTTGGAAGACATGCTTAGGGCTTGCGTAATCGACTTCGGTAGTAGCTGGGACACTCACTTACCGTTGATTGAGTTCTCGTACAACAACAGCTACCATACGAGCATTGGATGCGCTCCATTTGAAGCATTGTATGGGAGGAAATGTTGATCCCCAGTTTGTTGGGAAGAGATTGGTGAAAGCCAGCTGACAGCCTAGAGATCATTCACGAAACAACAGACAAGATTTTCCAAATCAAAGACAGACTAAAAGCTGCCAGAGATCGCCAAAAGAGTTATGCCGACAACCGTCGGAAGCCTCTAGAATTCAATGTTGGGGATCGGGTTTTACTCAAAGTCTCTCCTTGGAAAGGGATCGTTCGATTTGGAAAGAAAGGGAAGTTAGCCCCAAGATACGTAGGACCATTCGAGATTACAGAAAGAAACGGTCTGGTGGCATACCGATTAAGGTTGCCACAAGAACTTAGCGGTGTACATGATACTTTTCATGTGTCGAACCTCAAAAAGTGTTTGGCCAAAGAGTCTCTTCATGTACCAATTGAGGAAATCAAGATCGACGAAAAGCTTCATTTTATCGAAAAACCTATAGAGGTCATGGACCGAAAGGTCAAACGATTAAGGCGCAGCAAGATCCCAATTGTCTGCGTGAGATGGAACTCCAAATGATGACCGAAGTTTACGTGGGAAAGGGAAGACCAGATGAAACGCAAATATCCACACCTATTCGAGGATGACACTCTAGGACCTAACTCCAGTTGAATTCCGGGACGAAATTCTCTCAACTGGGGGACACTGTGACATCCGTCACCCAAAAGGTCCGTTATTTAACGTGAATTCCGTTAACTTTACTGTGATCATTCAATCCTTAGCTTTATAAGCTATTTGTGTGGATATTATACTTGCTTTATCATCTGTTACTTTGTGTTCTCATCGTTAGCGTTTCTATCTTTGAAACCTTTACAATTGTCCTTATCGTTATCATTAAGTATATCATTTTTATATATTATTATTGACATTAACAAGACCAATTTTAAGTTACAAGTATCATTATTTTCATTTTTATCATTAATACAACTAGCCGATTTAAGTCATTTTTAACCGAAGCGAAAATTGGAAACTCGGGGGCTAAGTGCAAGGACCAAAAGTGACATTTTGCCAAACTAGGGCTGGGTATAAATACCCATGTTCCAGCCCTAGCCTTCATAACTCCTTCTTCTTCCTCATCTTCTTCTTCCTCATCTTCTTCTTCCATTTTCTTCCTCATCCTTGCACCAAAACCGCCCCGTTTCGTCGCATTTTCACCGGTTAAACCACAGCTACAGCTGAGACTACACATTCCTAGCAGGTATATGACCTTGGTCGTCCTTTCTTGCTCGTTTTACTGCTGCGATTTTAGGGTTTCGGGTGCTCGGGTTCAACCCGAGCACATGAGGTCGTGTGGGTGCGTGTGTTGCCTTTATGCATGTGTATCTTGCTTAGATATGTTAGATAAGTGTTTCTGGAAGTCCTTGAGGTGTGAAACTCGTGCACGGAGCAGCCGAAGGCTGCACAGCACTTCTGCAGTCGCGAACCTGCTGTTTTCGCGACTGGGTCTGTCATGCGACTGAGCCGTGCGACTGAGTGAGTCGTGCGACTGAGCCATGCGTCTGTGTCTATCGTGCGATTGAGTGCTGCGACTGGGTGTGTCGTGCGACTGAGTCCATGCGATTGTGTGTGTCGTGTGATTGTGTCCATGCGACTGTGTGTGTCGTGCGATTGAGTCCATGCGATTGTGTGTGTCGTGCGATTGAGTCCATGCGACTGTGTATTCATGCGATTGAGTCTATGCGGATGAATGTGTGCGATTATGCGTGTATCGGACGACTGAATGCCTAGTCGCAAGAATGGAGGTTCAGTCGTACGAATGAAGCTAATTCGTACGAATGAAGGTTGAATCGTGCGAATAGATGTTAAGTCGTGTGATTGAGTGTTGTATGGTACGATTGAATGCTGAGTCGCACGAATGAGGGTTCAATCGTACGAATGAAGCTGATTTGTACGATTGAAGGTTGATTCGTGCGAATGGAGTGTTGAGTCGTGCGTCTGGTCCTGTCGTGCGATTGGAGTTGTTGTGTGTGAGTTTCTTCTTGTGTGTGGTGTGTGTTTGTCGCGCGATGTTAAGGTGACATCGACACTAGTACCGTTGCTAATGACAATCTTCAAAAATTGACACTATTCAACTTATTAACGTTATTCCAAATCAAATCAACTTAACATTTTACAACTAACAACAATCGATTTGTAACACTAATGCTTACTAAGTATTTCTCTAACAACAATGACACTTTTACATAAATATCATCGACAATGGCAACGTTTCTAGTACTTGGATCTACATAAGATCTATTGTGTGTGTTGTGTGTGTGTGTTACCCGCGACCAAACCGATACGACCCGACCCGACTAAACATTACCATTAACATTAGGCACATCATTAATGCTTAACATAACTATCAATAGGTGTTTGACCGTTCATTGCGTACAACGTTTGGGAAGCTTTCATCATACATACTTACCACTTAACAAGTGAGTTTCGTGGCCCCTTTTTATGCTTATACAATATTTCAATCTTTTACAAACACGGGGGAAAAGTATGCTCACTCGTTTTCTATACTGTACAACTTACATACAATTTACATACTTGGAATCAACGTGATACTGTTTTGTAAGTACTTATCTGATGCATACATGATTTGCTATGTGGTTCTCTCTTACAACCATTTAATTCCTATGTTGGAACCGACGGATAGGTATTGGTAGTACTACTGGGTTGACACCCCCACCCTTGTCAGATGTTTACTAGTTGGTACCATCATTTTGCCAGGAACGGGCCTTGGGTGAATATATTCCGACAAGTTGTTGTGTGTACGTCATTAGGTTTGGTTGTAAAACTCATGGTTATGTGATTTTGCTTACTTATAACTGTATGCACGGTATTCCATAACAAATACTATACAACATCAATTACATATTTACAATTTAAACCTGCGAGCTCACCAATAATTTTGTTGACCATTTGAGCATATCTTTTAAGGTGACAATGATACATGAAGATCTAGGAGTGCTACCTTAGTGGAGACCCTAGGATGCATTTTTGAGACTGAACATACTTGACAAACAATCATTTGAAACAATGTTGTAGTCTATTAAATAATTATCATTCTTTTGAATACTTGTTCCCGGGTTGTGGGAATTACATTACAAGGATACAATATTTGGTTATGTGAATCATTTACAAGTTAATGCTTATGCCTATGCTGTCGTGAATATTGACTAAACACGACACAAGTCTTCATTTGTGTCGGGTGTCGTCATGACACGCTTTTATCATCAATTACATATATTGCATCTCTATTGTTAAGAATGTGTTATGACGATCCCGTCTCGTCTACATCCCCGTGTTTCCGCTCTCAGTGGGGGTGTGACAATATGACAGGTGCTCGAGACCACTCCATTAACTTTGATGAAACATTCAAGTTGGATGTTCATCTTGGTGACAAGAAGAAGCTTGATGTGGAAGGCCATGGTACAGTTAAAATCAACACTAGTGTAGATAAATTCAAACTTTTGGATGATGTTTACTATGCACCAAAGCTTGAATACAATCTAATCAGTGTTGGTCAACTTATGAAGAAAGGATACGTTGTTCATTTTGATAATGACAAATGTATTATCAAAGGAAATGAGGAAATGACATTATGCAAATTTCAGTTGCGGGAAATAATATGTGTGTTCTTGATGCTACCTGTATGACACTGGTTCATAAGGGGCCTACCACCAACAAGAGAGACACTAGTGCACAAGTATGGCATCACCGATATGGTCATCTCCACTATGATGGTCTAAAGCAATTGTCAGAAAAAGGAATGGTCTTAGGCCTGCCCAAAGTCACCTCATCCCTAGCATGTGAAGCCTGCATACAAAGCAAACAAAGTCATCTACATTTCCATGGTACAACTTGGCATGCAAAAGCAAAGTTAGAGTTGATTCACACAGACCTATATGGTCTAATGGCGGTACCTATCCTAGACAATAGCTTATACTATCTATTGTTTATTGATGATTTTACTAGAATGTGTTGGGTATATTTTGTTACTAATAAGTTAGAAGCTTTTTCAAAATTCAAAGTCTTTAAATCCTTGGTTGAGAAAGAGTCTGGTCAATGCATTAAAGTACTACGATCTGATAGGGGGTGAATTTTGTTCACATGAGTTTAGTACTTACTGTGAAGAACATGGCATCAAAAAGGAGTTAACTACTCTATACACCCCTCAACATAATGGTACTACAGAAAGAAAAATATAACCATTATAGGACTTGTTCATAGTATGCTCAGGTATGCAGGTTTACCTAATTGTTTCTGGGCAGAGGCAGTGGCTACTGCAATTTATTTAATTAACAGGTCACCAACAAGAGCTCTTGCTGATCAAACACTCTATCAAGCTTAGAACGACCATAAAACATCGGTTAAAAACCTTCGGGTCTTTGGCTGTATAGCCTATGGCCTAGTCCCCTCTTAAATGGGAAAGAAACTGGATAACAAATCAGAGAGAAATGTCTTTATTGGGTACTCATGTCACAGTTATGGGTATAGACTGTATAAACCTGACACACGCAAATTATCAACAAAAAGGGATGTTGTGTTTCTTGAAGACACTAAATGGTACTGGAAAGTATCAAAAGCAAGTTATGATAGTGACCATACATATGGTGACCCTTTTACTCTTTTTACACCTGAGACCACTACCTCAAATAGTACCACCCATGTCAACTCCTCTACTTTTTCTGACCCCACTTCATGTAGTTACCTTAAATAGTACCACCCATCCTTTTCCTTCACCTAACTTATCTGACATCTCACCTATTCAACCACCATCACCAAACACTCCAACCAACACCTCTTTTCGGGTTCCTTAAGAAGGACCACCCTGAAGAATAACCAAACCACCCATTTGGTTATAAGACTATCATAGTGGAAAGGATCTCTCCGATGAAAAAGACAACCTAACCTCCTGTCAATTTGCTCTGAACATAGTTGATCCAGTTACATACGAGAAAGCTGCTCACAGTAAAGAACGGTGTGATGCTATGGTCAATGAACTTGAGGCCATTGAAAAGAATCACACGTGGGAACTTGTAAGTCTACCCAAAGAAAAGAATGTTGTAGGTGTCAAGTGGTTGTTTAAACAAAGTATGATGCTGATGGAACTCTCATGAAACACAATGCAAGATTAGTGGCCAAAGGGTATTCTCAACAGCAGGCTATTGATTTTCAAGAAACATTTGCACCCCTAGCTCGCTTCGAAACAATCCGTATTGTTCTTGCGGTTGCTACTCAAATGGAGTGGTTAGTGTATCAGTTGGATGTTAAATCTGCCTTCTTGAATGGCACACTGACAGAAGACATCCATGTTATGCAACCACCGGGGTTTGAAGTTAAAGGACAGGAGGAGAAGGTCTATAAACTGCACAAAGCACTTTATAGGCTTAAACAAGCACCCAGAGCATGGTATTCTTGGATTGATTCCTATTTCTGTTCGTATGGCTATGTGAGGAGTGTTAGTGATCCCACATTATACATACAACGTACGATCAGGTACACATGATGTTTTATATGTATGTTTATATGTTGATGATATCATCTGTACCAGCTCGTCTACAGACCTCATTCACACCTTTAAAAATGTATGATGGATGAATTTAAGATGACTGATATGGGTCATCTTAACTTTTTTCTTGGATTAGAAGTGATACAGTCTAAATAAGGAATTTATTTGTCCCAAAGCAAGTATGCTAAGCAGCTCTTAAAGAAGTTTCAATTGTTAGTATCAATGTCTCCTAATGAAAAGTATATGGTGGATGATGCTGAAAACAAAGTTGATGCAACCATGTATATAAGTATTGTTGGTGGCCTCATGTACTTGACTAACTCGGGACCAAACATAGCATTTGTAGTAGGAGTTATTGCATGGTTTATGCAAGCTCCTTCCAAGATTCATCTGTCACACCCCAACCTTGACGACGGAATCGTCAAAGTGTGAGAGTTACGATTGTTCACAGCCACATAACGCTATTATTAATTCCAAATATATTAATCAAGATTCAATTGTAACAATACAATAAAAGGCTCAAACAAAGATACATCCAGAATACAAAAATAAAAGTAACAAGATCATTCGTTTATTTCTCCAAGTCCAATCCTAAGTGTGATAAGCTTCAAGGAGTAGAACGCATACTTGGGTTATTCCTGAAACATGTTAAAAATAAAAGGTCAACATAAAAATGTTGGTAAGCATTCCATAGTTTTCAATACGTAGAATATATAAAAGATGGCAATTCAAGTCATAAGTTAGTGAATAAAGTGATTAGGGATGTTATGAACAATGCAACAATCAAACCTTGACAAAGTTTTAAAAGTGTCAAACGTTAAAAGTATATACGATTAGCTAAGTGTACTTGGATCAAACAAGCAGGCTTGTCAGGCCCATAGATCTATGACGTCGCCAGGATAGCAATAGTTAATGATTGTACATATAACGCCATAACATGGTAACCACAAAGTTCAACTAACCACAATACACAAGTAAATTGCCATAAAGTTTACAAATCTCGAATAAGTTTACCAGTGCAATGATATATGTTAACATGTTTCACCCCAAAGTATGAAAATAAGAAAAAGGGGTATGGAAATACTCACCTTGATATATGCATTACAAGGTGATAATAAAAGATTAAACGATGATCCAAAGTATCCATTACAAGCACCTATCTATGGGCTGCTAAAAAGATCTTAAAGTATGTGGCTGGTACCAGTGATTATGGAATATGGTATTCAAGATATGCAAAAGTGACACTACAAGACTACTCTGATAGTGATTGGGCAGCGTATGTGGATGATAGAAAAAGCGTGTCTGCAAACGTCTTTATGTTGGGCACTGGTGCTGTAACATGGAGCTCAAAAAAACAAAAAATTATGGCTCTATCAAGCACCGAGGCAGATTATATAGCAGCTACAAATGCAGCTTGTCAAGCTATTTGGATGCGGAGAGTTCTGGATGATCTAGGGATGAAGCAATCGGATGCAACGCCAAATATATATGACAGTCATTCTGCTATTTACCTTGCCAAAAATCCTACGTTACATAGTCGTTCGAAGCATAATGAACTAAAACATCATTACATTCGAGAGATAGTCAATCAAGGAGAAGTTGTACTACAACATTGCAGTATAAATGAACAGGTTGTAGACATTTTAACTAAGGCGCTTTCAAGGGAGAAGTTTGTCTACTTTCAACACAAGCTTGGAGTAAGAGAGTTTGAATCAAAGGGAGATATTATAATATGATCCAATCTCTCATGCACATGGAAATTTGAATGCATGCACGTGAAGATATTTGAATTCAATAAAGCCTATCGGCTAGTCAGTTGTTGAATTCCTGGTCTATAGGGTTGTTAGTAGAAGTCCTAGTCTTTTGTCTTTTCTAGAATAACCGTTGTTGTTTTCTCTATTTAAAGCTTTGTACTTTCATTGGTAATGCATGCAAGTAACAAGTATCATTTGAATTCTCTTAAAAGTCTCTTGTTCTATTCTTATAGTATTTTTGATATCCAACATGCACCACCTACTGCACCACCACCCATATTTCGTCCACCTCCACTAACATAGCCACCATTGTTGACCTCCACCTCCAGTGCCACCACCGTCGACCTCCACCTCCACTGGCACCACCGTCGACCTCCACCTCCACCAACACAGCCATAAGCTACCACCATCGACACCAACACATCCACCACCATTGACCTCCACCTCCACCTCCACCTCCACTAGCACATCCATCACCACGGACCTCCTCTTCCACTAACACACCCACCATGCCGACCTATACCTCCACCATTGACTCGTCGCATATTAGAGAAGGGTTTTGGGGGTTCTTGGCCACTCAAACCCTAGATCCGCGCTATGTTGAGGTGTTTTTTTGTGATCTGGGTTTTAGGTTTTGGTTTTAGTGGAAAGGGTGTGAGAAGGCCCAATGGGTGGGTCGATGGTTATTTCTGGGGATTAAGGTCTGTGTTTTAGAGCTGAGAAGGTATTGAGGTGGTGGTGGTGTTATGATGGCACTGCTGGTGGTGGTGGTATTGGGGTCGGTAGTGTTGGGGTTGTAGTGTTTAGGTGATGATGGTGGTGTTGTGGCAATGGTGGTGTTGTAGTGGGTGGCGTTGGTGGTGCTCGCGTTGTGGTGGCGTCAATGGTGTTAGTGGGTTGGCGTTAACTGAGAAGAATTGCAAATCACAGGGAGTAAAATCATAATTTTAAAACCTTTGGATGAAAACCATTATTTATTTCAAATCACAGAGAGCAAAAGTGAAGTTTACTTTAAAAATTAGATTACAAAAACAACCATAACCGTTCCAACACACTTTTATAGTTAAGTCCATATCATATATCAGATGTAATAATACAAGCATATAGGTGTATATAATATACACATATTCGTTTTGCAGTTGGGACCGCATCCTAACTCACTCAGATGGAAACCCATTGCTGAGAAAATCATCTGGTTTAATTTTGAGCATTTTATTAAGAGTGAGATTTGAACCTATAACCTTTTAATATTTATATGTTAGGGGTACCTTATTTTAACCAGTGGGTTAATGATCATTGCCTCAAAGCCTATTACATAGGGTAGAATAATATATGATACTTTTTATACTTATATAAATAATTAAATATTAAAGTTTACTAAATGTCAAATGGCTTGAACTTTGAAAAGATATGGGTGGAGGTTCGTTCACAGTTCATGAGCTTGACATGCAAGCACGCTATATGTGAAGACGTGAAAAAAATAACCAATTCAATGCCCCAAAATTTATGTTTAAAAATTATTGAGAAAAACCCTATTTGAGAAGTAAATTTTGAATTTTTTATTATCACTAATGTATTATAATTGTTTCAAAACTATTAGTCATGTAAATTCCAAATAGTTAGATATTACAATGTCTTAAAACCGGAAGACAACGAACTGACCGTCTTAATCATTGGTTCCCTGGTAGGATCAGTCAAACCGGATTAAAAAACCGGATAAGGTTTAGAAAAATAGAAAAATTAATATCATTCATGCATATCTAATTTTAGAAACAATATGAAGATAATATATGTTGTGATATGACCGCACCTGAGAGCACCACCTAGCCAACGGAGAGCACCACCTAGCCAACGAGCCGGAGCACCGCACCTGCACCCACCTGCTCCCACCTTCGATGGAGCACCTCCGCCAGAATCAGCATCCGGAAACACAACCCCCTCCCCCCCACCTGCTCCTACCTCACCCCACCAGGCAACCTCACCCCAACGCACCCCACCTGCTCCCACCTCACCCCTCCGCTTCCACCGCACCCCACCTTCGCCGGAGTACCACAAACGCGACGGAACCGGAACCCCCTTGTCAGAACCCCCTTGCCGGACCTCCAGCGACGGAACCACACATCCGGCGGAACAAAAAACGCAACCGGAGCCACAAACACAGCCGGAGCCACAAACCCAAAGCCGAAACCGGACCACCCTTCTACCGGAACCGGACCTCCCTTGGTGAGATCGTTCCATCTCGTGTTTTCTTATCTACTTCTTTAACATTCTTTAACTATAATTATATTTCTAGGTTTAAATTGTCTGGATTGGTTAGGAATACCGACCTATAGGGAGAATCATCCCTCTTTCGTGTGCCTCTGTTTGTTGTGTTTGGCTATCTACCGTGCATTTTTTCTGTGTTGTGTTGTCTATTTCTTGTGCTGCACCCTCCGTTTTTGGCTTTTACGCATACGTCACCTATGTTGTGTGACCTGGGGTTTTGTTTATCTATCTTTTGTGGTTGTTTACGGTGTGTCAGTGTGGTATAATAGATAACAGGAGTCTTTTTGATGCCCCGAGATCATGTTCGGTGAAGAGAGGTGTTATTACAGAGAAAAATGGGTATAGGTTACGAGTGGCATCGTGGAATGTAGGAACCCTGACTAGTAAGTTTTTAGAGTTAATTTATGTGCTGAAAAGACGTAGGGTCCAGATAGCGTGCCTTCAGGAGACTAGATGGTGGGGTGGGAGAGCAAGAGAGTGCAACGATTATAAACTATGGTATTCAGGGACAGATGGTACAAAAAATGGAGTAGGTTTTCTAGTTGCTAAATAACTTCAGGATAATGTAGTGGAGGTGAGAAGATACGATGATAGATTGATGCTGTTAAGAATAGTAATAGGGGCTGAGGTAGTGGCAGTAGTTAGTGCATATGCACCTCAAGTTGGGTTAGGGGAAACAGAAAGAAATAAGTTCTGGGAGACTTTAGATCACGTTATGGGAGACATACCTAGAGAGGAAAAATTATGCATAGGAGGTGATTTTAATGGACATATAGGAAAAGGTAATGATTATTTCACGTCGGTCCATGGAGGGTTTGGGTATGGTCTGAGGAATGAAGGTGGGAGGGAGCTCCTTGACTTTGCTTTAGCGCATGACCTGGGCATCATAAATTCGTTTTTTAGGAAAAGAGACTCGCATCTAATCATGTTTACAAGCGGCGGGAGACACACGCAAATAGATTATCTGCTGATGAGGAGAGGAGATCGTAACTCGTGGAAGGACTGTAAGACAATCCCGGGAGAGACAGTAGTGACTCAACATCATATGTTGGTGGCTGACCTACGCGTCAAGAGATCAATTGTCCAACCAACTAATAGGAATAGACCTACGATCAGATGGGGCCAACTCAAAGACGAAAAGATTACCACCTTTAGGGATAAGGTCATACCGATGATCCAAACTGGGGCACAGGAAGACGCAAACCAAATGTGGGAGGATATGGAAACTACAGTTATGCAAGCAGCTAAAGAAACTCTTGGACTTGCAACAAATAGGACAGTAGGTCATAAGGAAGCATGGTGGTGGAACGAAAACGTACAGAAGAAGATAAGAACTAAATAATAAAGTTTCAGAGACCTTTTACACTGTACTAATGACGAAGTACGGGCGGAGCTAAAAGATAAATACAAGGAGGCTAAGCGAGAGGCGAAAAAGTCTGTGTCAGAGGCAAAGAACACAGCGTACGAGAGAATGTATAAGCGACTAGAGACGAAAGAAGGAGAATATGAAATTTTTAAGATTGCCAGGGCAAGAGAAAGTAGAAAACAAGACCTGAGAATGGTCAAGTTTATAAAGGCTGCGGATGGAAAAGTATTGCTGAAGGAGAACGACATCAAGGCGAGATGGAAAACTTACTTCGATAACCTTTTCAACATAAGGAACCCTAACTAACAAACTGCGATTAGTATACCAAATCAACCAAACCAACAAAACAGGTGTTACTGTAGAAGCATCACAGTAGACGAAGTTACGTGAGCGTTGAAGAAAATAGGAAGGGCTAAGGCGGTGGGGCCAGACAATATACCGATTGAAGTATGAAAGTGCCTGGAAAACGAGAGTCTGTAATGGCTAACAAACTTATTTAACACCATCTCCAAAACCGGAAGGATGCCAGAGCAATGGAGAAGCAGTTTTATAGTCCCCATATATAAGAAAAAAGGAGATGTCCAATGTTGTACAAATTACAGGGGAATAAAGCTATTGAGTCACACGATGAAACTATGGGAAAGAGTTATTGACACGAGGATTAGACGAGAAACTCAGATTGCGGTGAACCAATTTGGATTTATTCCAGGACGCTCCACAACAGAAGCCATACACGTCATAAGAAGGATAATAGAGAAATATAGAGAAAAGAAAAGGGACCTTCAAATGGTATTCATTGACCTAGAAAAAGCATATGACAATGTACCGCGTCAACTCATTTGGGAAAGTTCACGACTCAGAAGGGTACCAGAGAAGTATATCAAAATAATAATGGATATGTATGAAGGGGCAAAAACGTGTGTGCAAGCACCAGTCGGAGACACGGACTTCTTTCCGGTGGAAGTGGGACTACACCAAGGATCGGCATTAAGCCCATTTCTCTTCACAATAGTGCTGGATGAGATGACCAAGTCTATACAAGAGCCTGTCCTGTGGTGCATGCTGTTTGCAGATGATATGTCCTAATATCAGAATCTAAAACGGTGCTTAACGAGAGGCTAGAACAGTGGAGAGCAGCACTAGAGAGCAGAGGCTTAACGATAAGTCGCTCTAAGACTGAATACATGCATTGTAACTTTAGTGGTGAGGCTGAAGAGGATACACAAATCACCATCCAGGGTATGACGGTACCACAGACGTCTACGTTCAAATACCTTGGCTCGTACGTACAGGAGGATGGAGAGATACACGGCGATGTAGCTCATCGTGTGCAATCAGGATGGTGCAAATGGAGAGCAGCATCAGGGATCCTGTGTGATAAGAGGTTCCCAACAAAATTAAAGGGAAAACTTTACAGAGTGGAAGTACGTCCAGCTATGTTATACGGAACAGACTGTTGGGCCATAAAGAAATCGCACCAGAGACAAATAGAGGTCGCGGAAATGCGTATGCTGAGATGGATGTGTGGATACACAAGATTGGATCGAATAAGAAACAACGTGATTCGACGGAGACTGGAGGTGGCGTGTATCACAGATAAAATAAGTGAGGGAAGATTAAGACGGTTTGGGCACGTAAAGCGAAGGTCCATGGTAGCACCAGTTAGAGCAGTAGAGAACATCACCGTAGAGGGTAGGAGGAATAGAGGCCGACCTAGGTTGACTTGGGACGAAATAATTAGGCGAGATATGGTAGTCTTGCACCTCTCTGAGCACATGATCTTGGGTAGAATTAAAATTAAGGACTTCTAGCGGGACCGGTGGGTAGGAAGGGTAGACGTAGATCTTGGGTAGGAAGAGTAGACGTAGATCTGTTGCGGCCCACCTGTCTTTCTGTTTCTGCCCTTATACGTGATTCTACCTGCTTATTTGATGTACACGCTTTCTATGTATTTAAGCGATTTATGCCTGTGTGTTGTCTGACTTACTTTATATTTGCGATTGCAACTGTTATTGGTTTTCGTTACCGAGTTGGGGGTCTCTTTGGAAGCAGTCTCTCTATCTCCCAAGATAGAGGAAAGACTCGCCGCCACCTACCCCTCCTAGACCCTGCTCTTGAGTGGGACTTACTAGGTATGTTTGTTTGTTTGTTTGTTTATATGTTGTGATATGAATGTGTAACTTTAACATAAAATTAACTCCTAAATAACTTATAGATGGATCAAGTAATACTAAATTAATTAGAAATAGAGATTTTGAAAGAGAGAAATATTAAATAATTATAAAATTCGAAATCGAGTCTGAACGGTAACCGTCAGATTCAAATAAAACTGACCAAATACGTATAACCGGAGTGGTCCGGCCTGCCGCTCTGATTCAGTTTTAAAAACATTGAATATTACTTATTAAATAAATTACAGATAAGGTTATTTGAAAAATTATCATCCATAGAATAATATAACAGGAATCGGAGTGGATGGGTGGTAAGGCAAAAGAAGCTGAAAGACAATTTCTCAACCTTTAAGATCTCTACTTTCTCCGCAAATTTCTTTCATCATCATCATCACTCATTGTTCTCTAAAACCTGCAATTTACAACCATCTCTCAGGCCCATACTTTCTCTTTGTTTATCATTCTGATCCATCATTCTCCATCACACCACCAACCATGGTATGTTTCTCTTTCAATTCATTGTAAAAGTTTATGCAAATTTCGCTTTCTTTTACGTTAATCATACATGCATTCATGTTATGCATATGGGTTTTTAATTTGGGTAATTTTGTTTTTGTGATGAATGTCAAATTGACATGATGAGAATTTGTTAGGCGAACGCGGCGTCTGGAATGGCTGTGAATGACGAATGTAAGTTGAAGTTCTCAGAACTAAAAGCAAAGAGGAACTACCGATTCATTATCTTCAAGATTGAACAACAACAAGTGGTTGTTGAGAAGGTTGGAAGTCCCGAAGAGAGTTATGAGGATTTCACAAACTCTCTTCCTATTGATGAATGTCGTTATGCTGTTTATGACTTTGACTTTACAACTGATGAGAATTGCCAGAAAAGCAAGATTTTCTTCATTGCTTGGTAATATATATATAATCTTTTTCTTCAACTTTTTTGCCCTAAAATCTTCATTATACATGTGTTAATAAACGTTTAAGAATCAGGGCACCTGATACATCAAAGGTGAGAGCAAAGATGGTGTATGCAAGCTCTAAGGACAGATTCAAGAGAGAATTGGATGGAATCCAAGTCGAGTTGCAAGCAACAGACCCAAGCGAAATGAGCCTTGATATCGTAAAAGCACGGGCAATCTAACCACGAGAAACACATCATCTGATGTGTCCTCGTGTACACTAACATTTGCCTGCTACATACTTGTTATTATGTCCTTTATTCACCTTCTCATTTTTGCCCTTTTCACCCGATAAATTTACATTCCTCATTGCAGTTATAATGTAACACAACACTATCATGCATGCCCTCATATTGTAATCTTGAAGAAATTTGATTTCATTTATCTAAAATATTTTTTATTATATCTAACATTTAACTAAAAGAGTCTATATCAATATCTCTAACAACTTAAGCAAATCATACGTTTTCAGATGCATTGGTGTGTATATCAACAAACAAATTGGAAAGCTTCCCACAGGCAAAACAAAAAATACCTGTTTGTATGATAGGCTGAATGTTACAGTATTTCCATAATGATTTTGCATTTATAATTTGTTTTACCAAACAACTAATGAATCACGTAGAATTACATGCATTCGTAGATCGTGGCAGCCAAAAACAACACTAGATGTTCTACCTATACTCTTCTCTATGGCTAAACTGACAATAATATAATCATACAACACAAGATCAAAAAACTAAATAAATGTGGAAAGGAGTTGGATTAGGATTTGTTATTTTGGTTTTCAAAATAGCCTTTCTCCCATTTTTCGACTTGTCGTATGGAGTTTGTTCTTTTCTGAAGAAGAGAATTTAGGGTTTGAGGTTCATAAGGTGGTGGCATGGTGCATGGGTTAACCGGTGCAGGGCCTTTGATCATGGACTCCATCATGAATTGCTTCTCGAGCCCCTGTGAAGAACAAGACATTGATTCTGAACAAAGCTCGACTGCTTTCTCAGGTATTTTGGGCTTGTATTTTAAGAGTTTGGAGTATTCGGTTAGAAGATGTAACATGTAGTCGTATACTTTGTCCATTTTCAAATCTTCTTGAATGAAATTGCTTGCTGCCTTCCCTATCGCTTGCGCCTGCCACAAAGTGGATTTTAAGTGTCACAAGCTTAACTAGTATAGTATAGAGCTAGCAAAACAAGTTGATAGGATAAGGGATCAAAGCAAGTCAATTTTATATTCAAGTCAAAGGGGTGGAGTCGAACTGAAACGCCAACGCTTTTGGTCTATTTTTAGAACTCTGCAAATAGTTAAGGTAGAAACACTACATTATTAAAACAATCATTAAAATTCCTTTAGATGAATGTTAGACAAACCCTGAACTTCCATTGCGGATCCTTAAATTTATCTTGGGCATATAAATGAGTTAAAATAACCAACACAACAGTCTGCATTTCTAGGTTATGATAAGTAGGTTCTGATACTTGGGGAAAGCCATATAGAGTAACAGAAATGCATAAGCAGTAATAACAAAAGTCTTACCTTTTGCTTGTGACTGTTGCCCCAATCTACTGCGAATTTAATGGATCTGCACTTGTCATCTTCTTTAATAGGCCAGTAATGGTGAACAGGCATCAACCCTCTTGTAAAGAAATCATAATAACGTGGCTTCACGAAAAAAGTGACAGAATCGCAAGCAAGAATATTTATTACTCACTGACCATGCAGATCCCTCGATATAAATCTTATACCTGCTTTGAAAAAACAAACAAAATTCATTATTACATGAAAAATGATGAACATAACTTGACATGAACAATTTGACACGGATTTTCTTGCCTATGGACACACTGGCTAGCTAAATCTGATTGCTTGTACCCTTGTTGTGATTCTTTTAACCAGTCCTGAAAAAAAAACCCAACAAATGCATAATTGTACGCATGATTATCGATTCTAACAAGTCTGTTGGACTTAATATTAACATCAATTAGAAGGTAATTTAGGAAGTCAAATAAAAAGTCAAATGTGTAATAAGCAGGAAGTTGGGGGTTAGTTATGTCAGTTTTGTTAGTTTATAACCACCTATTGTAAGGGTATAAATACCCATCTTGTATAACATTTTTAGTGTGGAACATCAATCAGATTTGTGTGTATTTTGAAGTTCTACACCCTCTGTTCTTCCGAGATTCACTGCACTTTATGTGCATACTCATAATATTGATTCATTCATCCATAATTGATCAATCCTAAACATCAATCTGAAGGGGCCTCAACAAAGTCAAACTCGTAAACTAACTACTAATAAAAATTGAAAGGAAATGGATCAAATGGATAGAAAGGTGCCCAAACTGTATATTTTATGCATTTAACCTCCCAAACCTTGTCACTTTGTGCAGATTATATTTTGAACTAATAGGTGTCCTAATGCTATTTCAGACTCTATGTATGTAGGATGTAAACCTAATCCAACACATTTTGACCCGTTGATTACCCCATTTTGCCACCTCTAGAAGTTACCAAGAAAGTTACCTGGGCGTATACACGGGCATTCCAGTCCTGCTTGGCAGAGACATTGCATTTAAGAAGATCCATGCGGGTTTCAGCAACAATTGGATTACCCTTCCAGTAAGCATATGGTTCCCTATCTATCCATTTAGTCCTCGTGTTTCCTTCCTCTAACTCCTTCAACAAAGATCCCCATGGCTTTATATTAATTTCCGGCCTGCATTTCAAGATTGTTTAAACTTGCATCAAATCAAACACTTCACATAATTAAAGGACAAACATTTGGTAACTTACCATCCCCAAAAAGACCAATCCGGGAAAACAATATCTAGAGTGGAATCATCACTGCAGTAACGAAATAAAGGTGGCGGAGCGGCTGCATTAGGCCCACGGAAGTACTTCTTCAAGATAACCGGCCAGTCAACACAGTCAAACATTAGGTCCACATCAGGTACCTTCCCAGGATACCTTCTTAACAATTGCAGGATCCCCCAGAGTGTGAAAACATCTCTAGACTGAAACGATTTTTCATACGTCTCAACATAAGCCCTTCCGTTTAATATCACCAGACGAAAATTGGCCGTTCTCTTTGCACTTAACACCATTTCTTCAGTAATCCCTGTTTCCTTCCATGGTTTCAAATCTTCATGAATCCAACGAAAGTATTCTGGGCACTCGTGTGGTTGCTCTGATATGTATTCATGATCTTGCATTTCAAATCTTTTTGGGTAGTAGTCAGCCGGGCATGTTCTACTAAGATTGCCTGATAAGCATTTCAATGGAATCTCTATTTCCTTTAAGGGCTTCGAGGGAGTTACTTGAGTTATGGTAGGTTCAATGTGTACTGTTTCATTAGCTTGATCCTTAAAAGGTTTTTCAGAACTAAGTGGATTTATAACTGGTTGAAGGTGCACTGCTTTGGCAGTCTCCAAAGAACTCCCAGAGGGACTTTCAACTATATTCTGTAACAAGGAGAATCAAAAACAAAACAAGATTATGCCACAAGCAGCAGATCATCCAGATCCTATATGTTCCAATCCATCAAGTAAACTGACACATAAAATTATTACACAGAAATAACTTATGTCATCTCACATATTTACACTAATCATAGGACCATCAATGAATGTCCTATTGATTTAACACCCTAAATCAAACAACTTTCTACACCAGTAGATAATAAGTTGCCATTTTTATATCAAATTCTTATGAGAAGAAGTAATCATCCCATTACATTTCCCCTGACAAGGACCCTACAATCTAACTATCTGTCGGTAGGATAGGTTAAACGTATCCCAAACGTACCCTGCTATCGAGTAAAGATAAAGAAATGAAATGACCGATTAAAAGAGAGTACGTTTAATACAACTCTTTTTGCACCTAGATTTGATGAGTTTGACCTTAATCACCGAATCTTTAACTACACCGTAACTAAATTTCACAGATGCGTCTCAAACGAGGCGCAAACCATATAGCATTAATTACAGACCTAACAATTAATGTCACATTGTAGTATTATACAAGCGACAAATGAGTAGATAACAGAAACATCAGTAAACAAACTAAACGTGGGTCCCGGCAGCGGACGCGTATGAAGAAATGACAGAGCTTTATAGATTAAAGTCCGTTATGCGAACGTCACGGCGTATGTAACGCTGCTATTCAATTCCCCAAATGAACCGTACAGCACGACGACGTTTCACCCAAACCACCTCAGCGTTTCACTAGAAACAAATTCAACAGCAAAACAAACTAAAAAGCCAAATTGACACAGTACACCTCCGCCGGAGCCGGAGGCCGGAGAAACTTACGGAAACGGTGGCGTCAATCAATCGAGTGGAAATGAAGGCAGCGGCGAACATGAAGATGACGAAGAAGAGGAGGCGAACGGAGGATCTCGAAGTCGCCGTAACGACGGCGGAGAGTAACGGAAGCCAGATCTTATCGGAGAAATATCTGTATAATCGCTTGGATCTCGATCTCCACACTGAATTGGTGGTATCTTCATCGTACCAATCGTTTTGCATCTTCAAGCAATTGGAGTTTGAGATTATCGGAGGGTTGAAAGTTTGTGTTGAGGTTGTTGCCGGAGCTCCGGTGGACGGTGGTGGTCGTCGGTGGTTTGGGGGAATTATAGGAATAGTGGAAACAGTGGCGAAGGGGTTTGAGATTTGAGACTTTTCTTTTGGAATGGACAAAAGAGGGAAAGATGAGTGAAAACATAAAGCTAGATTTAAATAAACTAGTATGTGAACCCGAACCCAATCGTTGAAAGTTTGTACGTTTACGTTTTGATTACTTTGTAAAATTAGTATTCGTTTTGCAGTTTTCAATAAAATGTAATGGATCGCTAGGTTTTAAAGAAAATTTAGATGTATCGATGAAATAAGTATGTTGTAAAGATAAATTCCGCATTTATAAAAAGAAAATAAAATATCATATTTTAAATGTTGTATATGGAAAACCAAAAATATTTTTAAAAAAACGGAACCATGAAATAGTTTTGATGTATTGAATGTTTGTGTTACGATGACTTGTACGGTATGACGTTAATTTTCTTTTTGAGTGGAATTTACATGTAGATAAAATAAGCATAATGTAACAGTATATTACGAATTTAATAGAACATTATATTTTAAAAGTTATAAGATGAAATTTTAAAAAATTATTAGTCGCGTCAAAGATGATGGGAAAAAATAAAACGAAAAACAAATACAAAATATAAGATATAAAACTATGAAAGGTAAATGTAGTTAAATTGGAGATAGTCATATTGTAATTTTAGTTTAACTAGTGTTTATTCCCCGTACGCGCGTTGCACGTCTACGCCAGAAACGGATGCACACCAAGGCAACCGACACCAATTTTGGCGAATCATCACAGCCATATGTAAACATCATCGACTTTACCAACTGACAACTATATTCAGAAACAAATAACTCTCAGACGTGACTTACACATCATCATCGAGCAAACAATTTAATATCGCCAACATAAAGTTTAACATGACCAGCAAAGAAGGAAGTATACACAACGCAATTTAACATGGTCAACAATACAGCAGCACAAGCACATGGCATCAGCAACAGTTGTTTAAAGTGCTTGGAGACTCAGGAAGGCGACCTCATTGTGGCTGCATCCGACACAGATGCCACGCCAAAACAATGAAGCCTTACACTCCTTCTGTATCACGGTCTCAACGGGATTAAACACGGATCTCAGATGAGTTTGCACCCATCTTCATCGATCAAACAGAAAGCAGGGTTGAAAAGGGCCACGAAATACATGAAAAAACCCGAGTGCACAATGTTTGCACCCTTTAGCACTCAGATGCGTACAGGTGATTTAGGGCATCGTCATCTTGCATATAATCACAACCCACCACACAGAGAGTCTGAGACCCCCGAAAAGCTGATCTCACAAATGCTCACATTCATTATCATCGACCAAACATATACCATGCCTTAAAAGGCCTTTCGCAACCGTTGGCTGTAATCCTGACCGCTTAGCGTGCATTCGAAATCAGAGAACACCACCAAGGTATAAGAGGGTTGCCTTGCCGGAAACGAACAACTAAGAGGCGAAGGCTGTCACACGGCGGCAACCCCCCAAATCCTTGCAATTAGGTCTGAACTCGACGACAATCCCGAAACTTGGGGAGAGAATAGGTTCACAGTCGCCAAAGGAGGAGGGCGGTAGCAATACCTCCCGGCTACACCCCAAAACCACCTCCACAACCATCCGTGTCTCTTTCTATGTCTCTCTCTATTTTTCGAGAGCGGCATCAACAACGGAGAAAGAGACAAAAGACACGGCGGCGTTGGCGATAACACCAGCTGGTGACCGGTGTAGAAGCCGAGGCCCGCCTTGCCGGAAACGAACGCCCACCACCACCACAACCATAAAACCCATTTGAAACGACTCAACAAACCCCTTTTAAACACATGCAAGGGCCTAAGCACAAACCAGATGACGGAAGACCGCCAGCGAGGGAACAACCACCAAGGCGGAGAGCCGGCCACCAAGCCGGAACCGTAACCGCTGCGACCACCAAGCCAGCAGCTCCATCTACACCACAAAATCAGCGGCGACCGACCTTCCCTCGCACCTCCGTCGTCTACCCAGCATTGCCACCGTTGCCTAGGGATGAAGATCAGGTAAAGAAACCCTCTCAAAGAGGGCAGATGAAGGAGGACATATGAGATATATACCTAGCCCCCACCGTAGATCCAAGAATTGAACGGCCTAGATTTCGCAAGTTACTGTTCATGAGCTTGTATTTTTCATTATAGGGTAATAATCACTTGTATATTATTGCTTAAATAATTACACACATCGATATACTTTTGCAAACAATAAATTATGTGAGAGCATCTACCTTTACAATACTATACACATAAATACATAATATCATTTTTTTAACCATGAGACGATCTAGTATAATTTTGTATTTCGCAAAAATCCTCATAATTGCAAAAATCATTGAATGCATAGTTGCATGCATACATAATTCATGAGTTTGAACCGGAAGTGATTTGAACCCAAATGATAGTTAAAAAAGACAAAGACTAAGCCGCTTACAACATCAACCACCTTAGTTGAAATCATTGAAAACAAAATATTTAAATTAACAGCCAATTGGATCAATAATGGGCTAAGCCCGATCATCTCCATTACTTGCAAGTCTTCAAATGAAAGTTTGTACATTAGTTCGTTCCCAACAGTCCCGAACCTGAGATCTTTCTTAAGAGGAAACCCATCTTACGTAAGAATAACTCATTGCCCAAGCTGGAAACCCTCTTCTTTTGTCACATGCATGACTTAGGGGCTGTTTGATTGTGCTGACTGAGTAAGATCTGACTGAGTCAGAAGCTGACCCAGTAAGAAGTTCTGACTGAGTCTGCATCTGACTGAAACTTGGTTGTTTGATTATGTATTTGACTGACTCTACTGAATGAAAAAAATAACCGCTATGTACACTTCTGTTAAATTTCTCTGTTAAATTTCTCTGCTAATTGAATGTGAAATGATAAATAATAATAATAATAATAATAATAATAATAATAATAATAATAATAATAACTACTTTTCATCTATTTCAGGAGCCTAACACAGAAAAAAACACACACCCAACAACACCTTCATCCCACCACTTTCTCTCTCTACAAACCCCATACATATTCACAGGCACACACACCGCCACATAAACAAATAACCTTCAAGATTCAATCCCCAAATTCCATTTCTCACCTTAAATTCTTCTTCACAATCTTCCAATTTGAATTTTCTTCCCCCAATTCAAACAAAATGCATTATTGGTCTCCTTCATTGGATCTCCATCATCTTTTACCCAACCCATCCACCCATCTCCATCTCCATCGTCTTCTACATGAACGGCAGTGCGGCAGAGGGAAGGCAGCAGCGGCGGAGGTGAGGGAGGGCAGGAACGACGATGAGCAGCGCGCAGGTGGACAGGGTCGCGCAGGTGGACAGGGTCGCGCAGGTGGAGCGGGTCGACCGAGGAGGGCGTCGTGCTTGTCTTCATGTCCGCGAACGTGGGATGCGACCGAGGAGGGGGTCGCGCAGGTAGAGTTCGGCCGAGGGGCAGTGCCCCTTTTCCCGGTCAGCAACTTTTTGTTTAGGGTCTGGGTCAGCACCCACGGACCGGACAGAAACAACACAACCAAATCAAACAAACTGACCGGCTGACCGAGTCAGCCAGTCAGCCGGGTCAGCCAATATCAAACAGCCCCTTAAACCCGATATATTTCTTATTTTAATAACTCTTAAGTTATTTCATCTCAACCACTTATGCTTACGATCATTGGTACAAAATATTAATAGATAAAAAGTTTGTGGCTTCCAATTGACCACCTGCCTTGATTTTCAAGGTATAGTAATATAGATTAGGCAAAATATAAGATGGGTGATAGTCGTACCAGGTTGTCACATTAGATATTTTTTAATTTTCCTCAATTTTCCCGTTTGCACCTAGTTGTCCAAGTTTTCCCCGGTTCCCCAATTTGACCTATAAAAAAAAAGAAAAAGGCGGTGAACCCGGTGAAAATTCACCAGGCCAGGACTTATTTTTCTCCCGGGTTTGTTGGGGCGAGGTTTCCCAGCACATCCCGGGCACGATACCATGTGCCCTAATAGACATATAAACCAAACGAGTTGTAGTAATTAGTAAATGTTGGCCACTCAAGTTTTAGCCACGGCCGACGACAGGTACAAGCACAAGAAAAAGTTTAGTCCAACATGAAGGGGTCCATCACAGAGATAGTCAACAAAATGGGTCTGTCTTATAATATAGATTATTGGCCACCTACTTTTCTTACAAAGAGTATAGGTGACATCAACTTAATTGACACTTAATAACAATGAAATTCAAAACTTTAAATTCACCTAATAATATATAGACACATCATATTATAAATCGACAATCTATATGTCTCGTATGACATCATATGTGGTGTATAGGGTCGAAAACATTAAAAGCGAGTAAAATTTAGGGGGAGAGGGCTATACGCCCCATATAGCCCTATACGAGCAGATTTCGACACTGACTACGAGAAAAATTTCAGGAAGCTACCAGATGGGTTATACGCCCCGTGTAGGGCTATACGACCCCCTGTACGACGCGTATGAGTCTATACGACATGTATAGAAATTTGAGGTGTCGATTTATAATTTTAAAATGTCTAAATATTCAGTCCCTAATATTAGTGATAATAAACAATAGCACATCAGTACATCTTAAACAATATCCAGTCCCTAATATTTTAAGATGTCTAAATATCCGCCGCTGCAAGGAAAGGCGCGGAGGTCGGCGACCGGCAACACCACCGGAAACGGTGACTCCTTCGTCTCTCTCTCTCTCTCTCCCTCTCTCTCTCTCTCTCTCTCTATCTTCAGATAACATCATCGTAGAAATCAAGAGGAGGAGACACCAGCGGGGCCGGACGACCGTTCATCGACTGGAAACCCCTGTACACCCGACGCTACCAAGGCATAGCCTTAACCACCGCTGCTAGAAAAGGTCGGTGATCGGCAACCGACAACGTCAGGCTACAAGACCAATAGAGAAATAGAGACGGGGAGACACCATACGTCATGATCCAAGGACCGGACGATCATCTCTCGGCAACAAAGGCCGCCAGAGATTAGTGCACAATGCCGTCATCCACCGCTCTCTCTACTTTCGAGATCTCTCTCTCTACTTTTTCCGTCTCTCTAAAAACGAAGATCATTGCATAGATAGAGATGAGAGACGATCGGCCCTCGACGACAGAGGCGGCCGGAAATGAGCACAAATTGTCGTCCTCGAGCCCTCTCTCTCTACATTCTCTCTACAATTCATCATCTCTGTCACATTATGTTATGAAAAATATATAAATATCAAAACTCTAATGGTCCTACCGACCAAAGAGTTTATATTATAACTAGTGGAGTTACCGAATCCTGGTTGGACCGACCAATCCGACCCGAGATTGAGAACATTTCACGGTATAACAAAAATTAAATTTATCTTGTTACCTTGAATCCAAGAACCAAAGAAGATGCTTTATCATAAACTAAAACATCAAGATCAAGCATACCTTTTTGCAGAAACCTTTGAAAAGGTCAAAAGGGTAATCTCATGTGATGTTACACCATACAAATCCCACAAAATTACAAACATCAACCCTATAACCTACATATCTCATTTTACCTAAAATTAAAGAAAAGAATGATTATGTAAAAGAAAAAAACAATCAAAAGGATAGTTGTCATGTTGTTAAAGTGAGCCAAATGATTATATATATGAACTCTTAAAACCATGGTTCTCACTTGCTTTATCTTGATGTTTTCAAGTTCTTGAGCAGAGAAGTCGTCATTAACATCATTGTCAACTCAATTATCTTGATTATTAGAAGTTAGTTAAAAAATAAAAGCAAATTAAAATTACAAAATGAAGAAAGAACTCATATGGCCAATTGAAGGTTTAATCAAGTCTTGAGTTGCGGATGGCGAAGAACGATCCATATACTAATTGTTACAAACCCTCGATAAATTAACAGTGAGGAAAACAAAAAAGAATGATAGTTGACCATATTATAATTTTCAAACCCTTACTAAAACTGAAATGAAAGTTCAAATCCTTACTAAAGCTGAAATGAAAGAAGATACCTAGAATACAACCTAGGGTTCACAGTCGTTGGTTACCTCAAAACGATAAAACCCCGTAGGCTTTAATCTTTGTATTGAAGGTGGAATAGAGTTACATCTTATGTGAAGATGGAACATGAAGTAGTTGCGAAGGAGTAAACTTATAAGCGTTGCATTTCAAGACCATGTTTTAAATCAAAAGAGAGTCTCAACCTTTTATTGAACATTCAAAACTTCACCCTCAATATTGCTAATTGGAATTCTTCAAATGGAACAACCGGTAATGGAAAGCCTGCTACCATCAAAAGAACAAAATCAGCAACCAAGCAACACATAAGTTTGTAACCCTAGCATACAAGAGGATGAGCGAGTCATAAAACGTACCTGAATGTCGGTGAAAGGGAGGGCGGAAGTCCTTAATCTTGTTTGATCAAAGCCATGTTAACCTTTTCAACTAAACTAACTGATTACTTCATCTTCATCATCATCGCCTTCTTTATCAACATTCAACAGGCGATGAGCGTATAAAGAAACAGATGAGAGAGAGGAAGATGAAAAGGGATGCGGTCGTCTGGGGGCAGAGAAAGCAGAAACACAACACGTATCACCTGAGAGGTTAGTAGCAGAATAAGTTGGAAAAAGCGGACATCTGTCTCATAAAGTGAAATACCTAAAATACCCTTGGTTGTGGCACTATAGCCACCGACCAAAGGTAATAATATAGATTTAATAACTAAAAGAATAGAAACCCTTAAATGTATTCATCTTCTTCTTCCCTAAAATCATATCTGAAAATAGTTCATGTTCATCTTCTTCACGATGGGTTTCTATATTATCCAATGGAATCGAGAGGGGGATTAGAATCGTTTGTACAATCACTCATTACTCTCCCTCCTTCCCTCGAAGAAGATGATTGATGCAAAAACACATAATCATTTTAGTCAAGAACACAATTACAAGAGTCGTTTGTTTTAGAATCAATAACACAAATCAAGCATGAAGAGAAAGTCATAAGGTTCTTGACAAAATTGATACGATCGATTGAATGTGGATGATCGAGTAGATAAGTTGAAAAGGGAGGATCGAGGTATATTTAATTCTCTCAATTGAACGTTGTTCCTTGTTTGTTGTTTTCTGAACATCAAATGGTTGAAAATATGAACATCAATGAAAATGATATTCTAAATATATTTGTGCAATTTAGTTTCGATTCAACAGTTGACTTTCAAAAGTTAACTTCCTCTCTCTCTCTCTCTTCTCTAGACTCTCTCTAGATAGTACCGTTACTCACATCGCCACCGGCCATCGGACTCTCACGGTAGCCCAATCCCCACCGGCAACAGCCGACAACTGAAACTACGGTCGGAGCTCTTACACCGGTAACTCCCTCACCGGCCACTTCGTCGGAGCTGTTCACCGGCAACGCCCACCTACCGGTTACAGCCATAATCGGTCACAACCACCCGCAACCCCCACAACCGGCACTCACACTTCGTCGGAGCTGCTGCACCGGTCACAACCACCATCCGGCCACCCACCCACCTGCAACCCCCACTCACCATCTGCACCGTGAGCCTCCACGGTCGGCTGCACCTCCGCCACCGACCACCCCCACAGCCACCTTCTCCGCCTTCACAGTCACTTGACCCCCCAAGACCTGCCACCACAAACCAACAAACCGCCGCCACCAAACCATCAACACAACCACCGGCACCACAGCCACCGTCAAGACCACCCAACCACAGCTGCCGGACAGCCCACACCAACCGCACCCCACAACCACCGTCTCCCATCGTCACAGCGGGAAATTTTTTTGGTGAGATCGTTCCATTATTTCTTTATTTTTATTTTTAAGTTGAGATCGTTCAATCATCTCTGCTTTTAATCTGCCTTTTCCTCATTTGTAATCTGCTCTATCTTTATTTTAATCTGCTTTATTTTTTTAGGGTTTTATATCTGCTTTTAATCTGCTCTATCTTTATTTTTAATCTGCTTTATTTTTAATCGAGGAGCCCTAAATTGGGTGTACAATCGGTGACATCGTTCTATCTCGTGTTCTATCTCGTGTTTGCATATCTATTTTACTAGTCTTTAATTATATCTTTAAATATTATCTTGTCGATTATATTGTTTAGCTAGGTTAGGGGTACCAACATTTCTTGGTTTTGTTTAGGGGGCATCCTCTATTTTTTGGGTTATCTCTACTTTCGTGTGATTGGATATTTATATGTGTCTTGATCTGTTTGGGTGTCCATCGTGTACTGTTGATCGCGTGTGACGGATTGCTTTTGATTGTGCTTTACTTCTGCTACAATCCCTCTTTTAGGGGTTGTTCTAGTGGACTCTGTCAGGTAATATAGACAGCAGGTGCCATTATGCTGCCCGAGATCATGTTCGGTGACGAGAGGTGCGGATACAAGGAAAAAGGATTTTAGATTAAGAGTGGCATCGTGGAATGTAAGAAACCTAACTAGTAAGTTACTAGAGTTAATTGATGTGCTAAGGAAACGTAGGGTCCAGATAGCGTGTCTCCAGGAGACTAGATGGCGGGGTGAGAGAGCAACACAGTGCAATAGTTATAAACTATGGTATTCAGGGTCTGATGGAACGAAAAATGGAGTAGGGTTTCTAGTTGCTAAGGAACTCCAAGATAATGTAGTGGAGGTAAGAAGATACGATGATAGAATTATGCTGTTAAGAATAGTAATAGGGGATGAAGTAGTGGCAGTAGTTAGTGCGTATGCTCCACATGTTGGACTAGGAGAAACAGAAAGAAAAAAGTTCTGGGAGAGTTTAGATCACGTTATGGGTGACATACCTAGAGACGAAAAAATATGCATAGGAGGAGATTTTAATGGGCATATCGGTAAGGATAATGACCACTTCCAGTTGGTGCATGGAGGCTTCGGGTATGGCCTTAGGAATGAAGGCGGTAAGGAGCTTCTTGACTTTGCAGTAGCGCATGACTTAGGAATCATAAATTCGTTTTTTAAGAAAAGAGAATCACACCTAATCACATTCAGCAGCGGCGGGAGACACACGCAGATAGACTATTTATTGACGAGGAGACAAGATCGTAGCTCGTGGAAGGACTGTAAGACAATCCAGGAGAGACAGTTGTGACACAACATCATATGTTAGTGGCGGATATACGCGTGAAGAGACCAATTGTCCAACAAAACAAGAGAATTAGACATACGATCAAATGGGCCAGCTCAAAGACGAAAACATTACCATTTTTAGAGATAAGGTCATACCAATGAACCATCCTGGACCACAGGAAGATGCAAACCAAAAGTGGGAGGCCATGGCAAATACGCTCATCCAAGCAGCTAAAGAAACGCTTGGAGTTACAACAAAGAGGACAGTCGACCATAAGGAATCTTGGTGGTGGAACGAAAATGTACAGGAGAAGATACGAATTAAACAACAAAGTTTTAGAGAGCTTATACGCTGTAACAATGAGGAAGAACGCCCAGAGCTAAAAGATAAATACAAGGAGGCTAAGAGAGAGGCGAAGAAATCGGTGTCAGAGGCAAAGAACGCGGCGTATGAGATGATGTATAAACGACTAGAGACGAAAAAAGGAGAGAATGACATGTTTAAGTTAGCCAAGGCAAGAGACAGCAGAAGACAAGACCTGAGAATTGTGAAGTTTATAAAGGCTGCGGATGGAAAAGTTTTGGTGAACGACAATGACATCAAGGGGAGATGGAAAACTTACTTCGATAACCTTTACAACATAAAGAACCCAAATCAACAAACTGAGATAGATAATACAACCCAAACAACACAACAAAACAATTGCTATTGTAGAAGCATCACAGTAGACGAAGTTACGAGAGCTATGAAGAAAATGGGAAGGGGTAAAGCGGTGGGGCCAGACAACATACCGATTGAAGTGTGGAAATGTCTGGGAGATGAGGGGCTTAAATGGCTAACAGATTTATTCAACACTATCTTTACGACAGGGAAGATACCGGACCAGTGGAGAACCAGTGTCATAGTCCCCATATATAAGAAAAAAGGAGATGTTCAAAGTTGCGAAAACTACAGGGAATAAAGCTATTGAGTCACATGATGAAATTATGGGAAAGAGTTATTGACACGAGAATTAGACGGGAAACTCAGATAGCGTCAAACCAATTTGGATTTATGCCAGGACGCTCTACAACAGAAGCAATACACGCCATAAGGAGGATAATGGAGAAATACAGAGAAAAGAAAAGGGACCTCTATATGGTATTCATCAACCTAGAAAAGGCCTATGACAGTATTCCGCGTCAACTAATTTGGGAAAGTCTACGACTTAGAAGGGTACCAGAGAGGTATATCAAAATAATCAAGGATATGTATGATGGGGCAAAAACATGTGTGCGAGCCCGATCGGAGACACAGACTCATTCACAGTGGAAGTGGGACTCCACCAAGGATCAACACTGAGCCCATTTCTCTTCACAGTAGTGTTGGATGAGATGACCAAGTCTATACAGCAGCCAGTTCCGTGGTGCATGCTCTTTGCGGATGATATTGTCTTAATATCGGAATCTAAAATGGTGCTTAACGACAGGCTAGAACAGTGGAGAGCAGCACTAGAGCGCAAAGGTTTAAGGATAAGTCGCTCTAAGACAGAATACATGCATTGTAACTTTAGTGGCGAGGCGGAAGAGGACACCCAAATCAGTATTCAGGGTATGGCGGTCCCACAAACGTCTAGGTTCAAATACCTGGGCTCGTACCTGCAGGAGGACGGAGAAATACACAGCGATGTAGCGCACCGTGTTCAAGCAGGATGGTGCAAGTGGAGAGCAGCATCAGGGATCCTATGTGATAAGAGGTTTCCAACAAAACTAAAGGGAAAGCTATACCGAGTGGCAGTAGTCCAGCTATGTTATATGGAACAGACTGCTGGGCCATAAAGAAATCGCACGAGAAACAAATAGAGGTAGCGGAAATGCGAATGCTGAGGTGGATGTGTGGTCACACAAGACTAGATCGGATAAGAAACGAAGTGTTTCGACAGAAGCTAGAAGTGGCTTGTATCGCAGATAAAATACGAGAGGGAAGATTAAGATGGTTTGGGCATGTCAAGAGGAGACCAATGGCGGCACCAGTTAGAGCAGTAGAGAACATCATCTTAGAGGGTAGGAGGAGTAGAGGAAGACCTAGATTGACTTGGGATGAGGTAATTAGGCGAGATATAATACACTTGCACATCTCTGAGCACATGATCAAGGATAGGAGTGAGTGGAGGCGTAGAATTAAAATTAAGGACTTTTAGTTCGACCTGTAGGCAGGAAGGGTATTTGATGGCTGGTTGCGGGGCCTGATGTCTAAGTAGTCCATATCTGCCCTTTAACGGTGATTCTACCTGCTCCTATGATATATGTATGCTATGTGTTGTATGATTTATTGTATACTGTATGCTATGTGTTGTATGATTTATTGTATGATGTCTTGCTATCGGTATGGCTTTTGTATACTGTATGCTATGTGTTGTATGATTTATTGTATGATGTCTTGCTATCAGTATGGCTTTTGCTATCGAGTCGGGGGTCTCTTTGGAAGCGGTCTCTCTACCTAACAAGATAGAGGAAAGACTCGCCTACACCTACCCTCCCCAGACCCTGCTCTTGAGTGGGATATACTGGGTTGTTGTTTGTTTGTTTGTTTAGTTGACTTTCAAAAGTCGAACAGAATATGCTTTTTCATTTTTCATTTGGTCTAATTATTCTTCAATATCACAAGTTATTTACCTCATGCAAGTTCTTGATCAAATTCAATTTAAACCGAAAACTTTAAAACATGATTATAGTGAAATTAGTAGAATATGATTATATTAGGGTCACATTTGGCTTTTGCAGATCAAGTTATGCTCGAGTCCATTGATTTAACACACATTTTCAAAAGTCACGTAGTTATATGGCACTGCACCATGGCTAGATATAAAGGAGGAGGAGATAAGCTAATGTTTTGACTAGTTATTGCAGAAGCTTTTACTAGTTATTGCAAGAGAAACAAAAGGGATAATGTATTGTTTTGATTTTATACAATGAAACATGAAAACATAATGGGAAGGTTCATTTGGTTTAGCATTAACACACTTTTAATTCTGTTGTAATGAATTCAAATAATGCGAATTGTCGGATATAGTTGGATCAGTATCATGCCTTTAAACCAAATTAAATGATCATGCAACATGGATGGCTACAATTAGTAATAAAAAAAATTCATGCGTTTAAACTAACAAAGACAAATGTGGGCTTCTGTATATTAACTCAAAATAGGCAAAAATCAAATGAGAAATTCCACAGAAAACACTATCCAAAAGTTAAATAACATAGATAAAAGTCAAATAGCGATAACAGAAACTAGACACCACAAATGTTAAATAACCATAACATAAACTAAACACCACAAATGTCAAATAACCATAGCATAAACTAAACATCACAATGTCAAATGACAGTTTCCATACTAACTTTCTCATTCTCTGTTAACTTAAAACCGACCTTCTCCTTCCCTTTTACTATTAAAGTAGCAGCCTCTTGGCCTTTGCATGATTTTTTATTGTGACATTTTTTCTGCTAACACTACAGATGATTGATTTTCCTACCCTTAGTATTTTCCCTCCTTGGTCCATACTTTGACTCAACTCATCACTTGATTTATTTTTTTTCTTTTGGGTCTGCAAATAGGATTATAATGTTTATGTGGTAGGATAGTTATTAAACATGGAGATTTTGGCCATAATTTCTTGTTATTGATGGGACAATCTTATTCATGTACACCCGCTTCCTCGCATCTAGCCAATAGCATGAATCAAACCCAAGTTTCTTGAATTCCCCACTGCTTGACCATTATTTGCCATGTTCACGATACTAGCAACGACATGCTTACAAGGGATTACGGTTAATTTCCATTTCCTGCAAAAACATAACTTTTCTTGAACATCAACCACATATTGCTCTTCATCATCACCAACTTAGAACTTTTTATAGCCATTCCATGACACTTTACATTTTATAGCCTTTGATTTGATTTTATAAAGACTCTAGTAGCCATGGTGTTAGTGGCCCTTCACTCTTATCAATTACATTTTGAACAATCACAATCCTTTTTATTATGTACTCCTTGATATTTGTCCCTACCATTTACAAGTTGCTTATTAAAAACTTCACACAAGTTGTTCAACACTACATCACATTGCTTCTACCTATGGAATAATAAATGAGTTTGCATATGTAAAATTAGTTTAAAATGTAATTTAACATCACAAAATCACATTTGCTTCTACTAGAATTGCATAATTAACTAGTAAAATATGATCTGGACTAGTGTCTTGGTGAGATAGCAATTAGTCAATCATATGCACCTTGATTAAATTTCCTTAACTGCTCCATAATTAGTTAAAATTATGTTCTGCAGACGGACAAGTCTTTGACAAAGGCGGTATGATACCCTAAAATGCAAGAAATGGTGTTAAAATTGTAACTATGAATGAAAAGTTGGTATATAAATCACCAACCTTTTGCCTGTTACTTATAAATATAAAGTTGGATCTTGAATCAAACCAAGGTCTTCACCTAAACACTCTAAGAACCAGGTCCAAGAAGATGTGTTTTCAGCTTCTACAATGGCATATGCAATAGGGTATATGCCATTATTTGCATCTACACCCACGGCTGTCAATATCTGACCATGCCATGGGCCTTTCATGAAACATCCATCTAGCCTTAAAAGGCTTCTCATACCTATAACAATTTCTCTCTTAGAGCATTTAGGCAAATATAGATCCTTCTAAACATCCTAGTAGTACTAGCTGGATCACAACAAGGCTTGACATTTATCTTTAAAACGGTGCCAATATTTTTATAGATATGAAGTTTAAACTTTATTTGTACTTGATGTTAAAGTGCTTTGATGGGGATATTAGGGTTTAGTAGAATTGATTCCTATGCTCCCTTAGCTAAGAAATTACCACTGTACTGTTTTATATCTCTATTTTAAAGACAAGTATGAAAATTGATGTAGGTTTTAACGATCCAAGTTTCATCTTTATTAGAAACATAAAAAATCCAAGGGCATGTTGTGACAACCCCGGTTTTTGGCCCTGGAATTTTTTTATAAACCTTATTGGGCCACACAATGACACCAAACCCTATACTAGGGAGCCCATGAATTGGGCCCAACATCTTGGGCTTAGGCCCATATTAATACACACACCCAAATGGGCTTTGGCCCATCAAACCCCCAATCGGGCTATTGGGCCACAAAATTGAATGGGCTTTGACCCACGTAACCAATATGGGCCAACATATGATTATGAGGCATGGTGAACCGACCAAATGGGCCTCGGGCCTGATAGCTTAGAAGACGAAAGTTACAAAATAAACCTTGATTAATTAAATAAGCACGTGAAATCTTAACAATTATTAAAATTCTAGAACCATTAACCCCGTTTTATCTAACCAAAAACAACCAAACGAACCCATAATGTTTAATACAACTTAAGATCATAAACAAATTTAGCAAACACAACCTCGTAAATATAAAATGTTAGACATTATATATAATGCTAAATACTAACTTATTTGTGCACTATAGGTTGTACTTAAGTTTTAGTGGGTTATACCCACTTTGACTTTTTTTTTATAATTTTCTTACTTTTTTCCACATACTTTTACATTTTTTACAACTTAACCTCTATAATTTTCACTTTCAACTTTGTTTCTCAAACTTTTAATCTTTTACATATTTTCATTTTACAGTTCGATTTAAAATTTACGAGTTAACACGCCGTAACCTACGCGTGTGGTTCAACATTTTTCGCCTATTTTTACCTTGTTAATAGCCCCATCAGAGCGCGCGTTAGATCGATTTAGTTATATAAGGCCCTGATCCCGGAGAGCTTACAGTTGGTCAATCATAACATTATTACATAAAACATTATCCATTTCATAAAAAAATTTGCAGCGGAATTAAGTGAAGAAAAATCATTCATGCATATAATTAATGTTGCAAAATAATACATCGTTGTAAGTTAGGGTTACAAAATGATCAATTAATTGCATTACAATACAACAAAATCATTAAGCATGAATGGATGTGTTGGTTCCCCCGTGTGCCATCCTCAACAATAGTTACCTGCCAACTGAAAATGTATAAAAGTCAGCGTTGCTGAGTGAGTTCTAGTTTTAGAAGTATTAAAATACCTTGTATGATTCATATATGAAAATATCCTTCTTGAATAAAATACATTACTTTCGTATTGGAGCACACATCACACGTACATCCAGATAATATTCATTATCATCATCATTATCTTTCTCATTCTTCCTTTCATTATTATCTTTCACTTTCCTTTCGGACCAATGTACAATACCCCGAACATTATGCACGAAGCTGATACTGGGCCGAAGTCTATAAATAGACCCCTAACATTATGCACGAAGCGTGACCCAGTACCTATGGTATACTACAAGGGTCATGTCAATCTCAAAGATTGACCCTGTGTGCATCCTTCGGGTTAGCTAAACCGCACACAGTTGAGCTAACGACAACATGGTCATGCACCTCCATTCAATTACTTGCAAGACTTTTATTTGTTCATCATGTTCCACTTTTCATTAACATTAATCTTTCACTTGATTAATAATAATACTTTACGTATACGAGCATAAACACACCACGTAAAGTCACATAATAATATAGTATGAAACATAAGAACAACCCAAGAACATGCATAAAATAAACATATATAAACACCAAGTCAAACTAGGGTCAAACCTTAAAATTCTACATTTCCCAAAATTTCAGAAAATTTTCTAAGTGTTCTAGGCGCATGAGCACTATGCAGGCGCATGAGTCCTGCTTGGGTGCATTAATATTATGTGGGCGCATGAGTCAACACTTAGGCGTCTGGGCACTAATTTTGGGTGCATGAGGTACTGTTCAGGCACATGACTGACACTTAGGCGCTTGAGCAAAATGGTTGGGCACATGGGGTACTGTTGGGCGCATGGGTTAACACTTAGTATTTTCAGACAAATTCCTAGGCGCATGAGGACTATTGGAGCGCATGAACCATACTTATGTTTTCTAAGGCAAAGTTTCAGTTTTAAGGCAAAGTTTTAGGCGCATGAGCCCTGTTTGGGCGCATGACCAGTTGTTATACATAATTGTAAATAATTTTTAGTCCCAATCTGCTTTCTAACATACATTCAACATAAACTTGTCATTCTAAGCATCAAACAACCTTACAACCATAAAACATAAACATTCAAACATACATACATACGGGTTCATACGACAATCATTTAAAAACACTTTAACATGCATTTTTAGCCCCAAAAAGTTTAAAACAAATAAAAACCGGGGTTCTAGAACTCACCTAAAGTAGTTTTCAAGTAAAACTCCACCAAACTTGAAGTTACCAAGAGTTCAAACACCTAAAACACACCAAAATAAACAACCAAACACATAGAACACTAAAAATCGGTTTTATGGTTGAAAGCTCAACAAAACCGAGCTAATTATGCAAAGAAACACATACCACAACCAAAATCGGCTTCTTCTTCTTCTTGAATCCGATTAAAAGGTTTCTGCTTCTTCTTTTTCTTCTTTCAGTCGAAAAGTAGGTTATGGAAACATATATGGGCGGCCATAGTCTAAAATATATTAAAATATTTGAGTTTTGTACTCTTTACACTTTAGCCCCCTCCACCTTTGTTCCTTTTTTCTTCTTGCAAGATACTTTTATTTCCCCTCTTGTTATTTTCTTCTCTTTAACTTGATAAAAATTTCGGGTGTTACAAGTCTACCCCCCTTAAAGAGGTTTCGTCCCCGAAACCTGTCACTCTTCAAATAACCATGGGTAATGCTGTCTTATTCTTCCTCAGTCTCCCACGTAGACTCAAAACCCTTTCGATGTTTTCACTGCATAAGCACAAGTGGAACCACCTTATTCCTCAATCTCTTCTTCTTCCGATCGATGATTGCCACTGGTTGTTTCACATAATTGAGCCGTTCATCCATCTCGATATCCTTCAGTGGTACAATCATGTCTTCATCGATTAAGCACTTTCTCAGATGAGATACAAGACATGTCGGATGAATTCCATTTAACTCATCGGGCAGTTCTAATCGATAGGTCACCTCTCCTACTCGTGTGATGATTCGGAAAGACCCTCTGTACCTTGGGCTCAGCTTACCCCATCTCCTAAACCGGATGATCCATTTCCAAGGTGAAACCTTCAACAAACTCTGTCACCCACGTTGAACTCGATCGGTCTACGCCTTTTTTTGGCATACGACTTCTGTCTATCCTTTGCCGCCTTCATAAAGGCTTTGATCTTTTCTAACCTTTTCGTCATAGCCTAGATCACCTCCAAGATTCCCAACTCCTTCTGCCTGATGTAATCACCCCAACATATGAGCGCCCTACACCTTCTACCGTATAGCATTTCATACGGTGGCATACCAATGCTGTCATGATAACTGTTGTTGTATGAGAATTCCGCTAACAGCAGGTGATCATCCTAACTTCCTCCAAAGTCGATCTCGCATGCTCGAGCATATCCTCAAGCGTCTGAATCGTCCTCTCAGACTGACCATCTGTCTGAGGATGGTAAGCCGTGCTAATGTGTAACCTCGTCCCCAATGCATTATGAAATCTTTGCCAAAAATTTGACATGAACCTGGTGTCACGGTCCGACACGATAGACACCGGCACACCATGACGAGCTACAATCTCCTTGATGAACAGATCCGCCAGCCTCTCCAATGAGTATGTCTCGCGGATCGGTAAGAAGTGAGACTCTTTGTCAGACGATCAACTATCACCCAAATGGTATCGTACCCCCTTTTCGTATGAGGTAGTTTCGTTATGAAGTCCATGGTGATGTGCTCCCACTTCCACTTTAGTATATTCAATGGTTAGATCTTCCCGTATGGCTTCTGATGCTCTGCCTTCAGTTGCAAGTAATTAAGGCACTTACTCACATACTCCACTATATCGTGCTTTATTCCTAGCCACCAATAATCCTTCTTCATGTCTTGATACATCTTGGTAGCGTCGGGATGAATGTAGTACCGTGTCTTATGAGTTTCATCCACAATCCGCCCCAGTAAGTCTCCGTAACGAGGGATCCACATCTGCCCTGTAAGGCCCCTTTTCCCGGGCAACTCACAGCTGGTCATCATCGCACTTAAAACATATCATTATATAATCTTTACTAAAATCATGCAGCGGAAACTATGAAATAACTTTTCATTTTACTATAAATGCTTTTGAAAAGTAATACAACATTCATTACAAAACATCATTTGTTTGCAATACAATAAAAAAGCATTAAACAAAAGAATGCCATCCTAAAAGAGCTGAGTAGCCGTCTCATGCCATCCTCAGCAACCTTACCTGCCAACTGGAAACATAAAAAGTCAGCGTTGCTGAGTGAGTTCTAGTTTTATAATAAAACATACTTTACTTTCATTAAAACCTTTTCTTTACTCTCATGCTATCACACATCATACGTACGCATAGATAATATCATTATTATCTTCGTCATTCGTTATCTTTGTTTCTATATGGATCTTGTCACACTTTACCCTCTTCACGGCATGCAGCCATAATTACAGAGGTCGGGTGACAAGGTTCCGTTTCATACTTTATCATTACATTTCTTCCGTTCATTACTTTCATTCGTTCATTCTTTAACTTTCATTCATTCACTGTACGTCTTTAACTTTCTTACTCTTTCGTCTTTATCTCTTTTCTTTCCATCACCCATAAACCTTACCTTTCTGTATCGTGGTACTGGACCTAGGCCTATCATAGACCTTCTATAACGGTGCATCGCACCTCCTGGCAACAGTACCTAAGGTAAAGTTTAGGGGTACAATCACTATATACAATACCTTTCTGTTTCGTGGTGCTGGACCTAGGCCTATCATAGACATTCTATATCGGCGCACCGCACCCTCCTGGCCACAACACCTAAGGTAGAGTTCAAGTGTACCATTGCCACATGTAATATCCTTCTGTATCGTGGTACAAGACCTTGGCCTATCATAAACCTTCTATAACGTTGCATCGCACCTCCTGGCCACAGTACCTAGGATATGCAGCGATGGTTCTATACAATGGAGGATCCCAGTGTCAGGATTTTACCCTCCTTGTAGCACACAGCCACGATTACTGAGGTCGCAAGACAGGGATTCTATTTCGAGTCTGTTGCAACAACAAGGTTGCTCACCTCCTATATTTGCTTGCAAGCCTTTATTACTCTCGTTCATTATTAATGCATGCATTCATTCATCATGTTCCTCTTTCATTATCTTCCACTTTACGTTTCTTAACACTTTCATTTTGTTCATTAACATAGTACGTAAAGTCACGGGAAAGATAAACATACATCAAAACAAGGAACATCGACATTTAACAATCATTAGTCATCACCATCATACAGGCTACATCATACTTAACATACATACTTCATGCATAAACATGCAACACTATCATCATCATACCCAACATCACTTCTAAGGCCTCAAAGACCATCTTACATGCACTTACGGGAACTTCCACGTCAAAACTTACATCTGCACTACCCCCGGAAGTCAGTGATTAGACTACGCTTCTCTTCGGGTACAACAGCCCTATTTGGGCGTATGGACACCCTTCAGTCGCATGGCCTCCATGCGACTGAACATCATGCGACTAGACCACTGTGAATGGACTTCCATGCGAATGAACTTCCAATCATGCGAATGGACCCTCAATCATGCGATTGAACACTGTGCGAACGGGCACCTATGTGACTGGGCTCTCAGTCGTGTGAATGAGCACCTATACGACTGAGCACCTATGCGACTGGGCTCTCAGTCGTATGACCTCTCATGCGTCTGGACCCCCAGTCGTGTGACTAAACCTCAGTCGTGCGACTGTACCCCAATCGCCCTCAGTCGACCGATTGGCCTCCAGTCGGTCGCCTAGCCCTAACTAATGCAGAATGCAATTCATCCCGATTTGCAGCCGCGACTTTCGACCTCCAAACCCTTCCAAACTCATTCTAAGCCCAAATCAACCCTCCTAAACCTTAGGGAGACATACTACAACATCATTCAAGCACACACATGTCCAAAATCACTCCCTAAACACATTACACACAATCACACCCAAATGGGTCAAACACACACATTTTCAAAAACGGGTTCTATATGTTCCAGCCCCAAAATCGGTTGAAAACAAGTAAAATAGGGGTCCTAGAACTCACACAAACTAGAAGAAGATGAAGAGCTTCGTTTGGACTTGCTACACGATGAGTTTCGAGCCCGAATCGACCCGAATCACCCCTTTTTCTCTTCCTTTTCTCTTCTTCCTCTCTTCCTCATCTCTTCTCTCCTTTTTGTAGATTTTTACAAGTGTGGGAGCGTGTGGCTGCCCTCCCCCTCTAAATCCCCCATTTTTACAACTTTTCCCCGTTTTGGCAAGTTTGGTCCCCCGACTTTGGACTTTATTTTTTTTTCTTCTTTCGTCGGCTACAAGGAAAATATCCAGGTGTTGCATGCCCGAAGCGGGTTCTAACTCCGTGGGTATTTTCTCCCAACTCCGTGACTAAACCTCTCATCCGTTCATAGTTAAGATGATCTTCTCTCAACGCCTCATTTTGTAATTCTTTGACCTGGGTCATCACGTTAGAGGTCATCACTAGTTGATAAACTTTCACCCGGATCAGATCAGATCTCTCCTTTTGACTGAGGGCATCAACCACTACATTGGCTTTACCCGGATGGTAGTGGATCTCACAATCGCAATCCTTGATAAGCTTCAACCATCTCTTTTTCCTTATGTTGATGTCCTTCTGCTCGAAGAAGTACTTCAAGCTTTTGTGGTCGGTGAAGATTGTGCACTTTGCCCCGTACAAATAATGCCTCCAAATCTTTAGTGCGAAAACCACAACCGCTAGCTCCAAATCATGGGTGAGATAATTGACCTCGTGGGTTTTCAACTGTCGGGACGCGTAGGCTATTACCCTTCCACGTTGCATTTCCAGTCCCGAGTAAGAAGCATCCGAATATATGACTAAGTCTTCACTCCCTTCGGGTAATATCAAGACAGAAGCTTGAGTTAATCTTGCTTTTAAATACTCAAAAGCATCCTCCTGTACCCGACCCCACACAAACTTCAAGTTCTTACGAGTCAATTTAATCAAGGGTGAGGCTATCTTGGAAAAGTCTTGAATAAATCTTCTGTAGTAGCCCGCCAACACCCAAGAAACTTTAAATCTCAGATGGCGTCTTTGGAGACTTCCATTGCATCACTGCCTCAACCTTTGCCGAGTCCACCATAATTCTTTCAGAATTCACCACGTGACCCCAAAATTGGACTTCATGCAACCAAAAAGCACACTTAGAGAATTTAGCATATAGCTTCTCCCTTCTAGGTGTCTACAATACTTCGCGCATGTAGCTGTCATGTTCTTCCTCATTTTTCAAATAAATCAGGATATCATCAATAAACACAATCACTGATTTATTGAACATTGGCAGACACACTCGGTTCATCAAATCCTTAAAGGCAGCAAGCATGTTAGTTAAACCAAAAGAAATAACAAAAAATTCATAGTGTCCATAACGCATGTAAAAGCTGTCTTAGGAATATCTTGCTCCTTCACCTTTAATTGATGGTAGCCAGATTGAAGATCTATCCTTGAGAACCAACTGGCACCTTGGAGCTGATCAAACAAGTCATCAATCCATGATGGTAGCCAGATCAAAGATCTATCCTTGAGAACCAACTAGTACCTTGGAGCTGATAAAACAAGTTATCAATCCTTGGTAAAGGATACCGGTTCTTCACCGTCAACTTTTCAGCTCACGGTAGTCAATGCACATCCTCATACTACCGTCTTTCTTCTTAACAAACAAGACCGAAGCAACCCATGGAGAGATACTCAATCGAATGAACCCCTTATCTAATAGCCCTTGCAACTAAGCGATTAGTTCCTTAATTTCAGACGGAGCTAGATAATACAACGCCTTGGCAACAGGTTGAGCACCAGGTATTAGATCAATCTGGAACTCGATTTCGTGGTCAGGTGACACACCAGATAGGTCTTCCGGAAACACATCCGGAAAGTCGCACACCACTGGTACGTCAGACAATTGTGGTATTGGCGCGTCCACGTCCTTCACGTAAGCCATGTAGGCATTACATCCACGTGTCATACACTTCTCTTCCACCACCATCGAAATCACCTTCTGAACTGTAGTGACGGGATCACCGTAGACCGTCACCGAACTTCCATCGGGCGCAATTAATCGAATCATCTTCTTACGACACATGATATTTGCCTCATAGGCTGCTAACCAATCCATTACTAGTACTACATCAAATCCGCCTAGGGACATCATAAATAGTTTAGCAAATTACCTATGGCATTCTAGTTCTATTTGCAGTCTTCTATCATATCAGAAATTCTAGTAGACTTAACAATAGCAGTTTCTACATCAAATGGCTTATCAATACTTCTACTACTAACGGGTGACTTTGCACAATAGAATGAAACTCCTACTAGCACGAGAATCAAATAATACAGAGGCAGAAGTTTGGTTTACTAGAAACATACCTAACACGACATCAGGGTCCACCCTGTCCTCCTCCCGCGTCATTATGAAGGCTCTAGCACTTGCCCTCTACCCTCCTTCTTCCGTCCTTTTCTTCTCCCCAGAACTCTCGGCCCTTTGCTTCTTCCACTCCCGACTCACGTGGCCTGCTTCACCACAGTTATAGCACCTCGCCACCCTACAATCCTTAGCAATGTGGCCAGGCTTCCGATACTTAAAGCATACATTTAATCCCAACCTGTCTGACCAATATGCTCCTTCCCACACTTACCGTACATTTTTACCTCCGAACTTGCTGAAATCACCCGTCGATCATCAACCCTTGCCTTCTTGTTGTTTGGGGTGAAACCACCACGCCTATACTGTTTCCCGCTCAAGTTTCTGTCTCCATCACTCGTCTTCTTCACCTCAACCATTGCCTCCTCCTTTCATCATACAATACCCGCTAGGTCTATCACCGACCGAAAGGTACCCAGCTGGGCAACAATCGAATGCCTGCGGATATCAGCCGGCAATCCCTACATATACCTCTTAATCTTCCACGACACCGGTGTCACCTGATCCGGCCCCAGCCTCGTCATCTCATTGAACTTGGTGGTGTATTACTGGTGGGTCATGGTTCCCGCCTCAAGCTGTAGGAACTCCCTCTCTATCTTGTCTAGTTCCCTGTGAGGACACAATTCCTCAATCACCATCTTCTTTAACTCTCCCCACCTTATCTTCCTGATGGCCCTGGCGCCCTCAGCTTGGACAATATTGTCCTACCAAAACAGAGCCGAGTCAACGAAAGAGTGAGTGATAAAATTTACCTTCTGGTCCTCCCTACACTCACTAATCTCTAACACCACTTCCGTCTCTATTACCCAGCGGTGAGCAGTGACAACATTACCGTTGCTATCAAAAGTCGAGGGCTTATACCATTGGAATGCCCGGTAGCTGTACCCATTCACGGTTTCTCACACTAATACCTCCTCCTTATCACTGGAGGACGCCATCTTAGTATCCAGTTCCCCCTCTTCATCATGACCCCTTTCATTCCCCCTCCTTCCAGCCGTAGTCCTTCTCTCATCCTCCTTCTCCTTTCTCTCATCCTCCATGACGGCGCGGATGACTTCGGTCACTATAGAGAGTAGGATCGTCTGCATGACTTGGTGAACCTCCTCAACCACTGCCTCTTTCACTGAGGCCCTCAGGTTGGCACTCTCATCAACGCCCTCGTGCTGGTGTACCTCGGGATCTGCAGGATCTTTTTAGCGGTCCTAACCCCCTTCCTTATGGAACGTGTTCCCGCATCACGTCCACCACGTACTCCTCCTCTAGAAGCCTTAGATAATCTACCTCCAGCCATCCTCTAAACACTATAAGATTCAAACACTAACACGGTCATTCAAGGTAATAGCTCAGTTTATGTTAAGCATAGTAAATCCCTAATTACAATGGTTAGTTGTGATTAACCACTTACTTTACTATTCATCCCCCGAGCATTTCCTATCCTGACTACATTAGTATTCAAATCTACTAAAAGCACATAAATCAAATAGCACACACATATAATACCGGTTACATTAAGAAAGAAATACCTGATGACACGTAGCTACTCAGGCTGGCATCCCTTCATTCGATCCCATTCTCAGTTTAAGTTTAGGTTTTTTGAAAATATTTACTAAATTCTCTTAAACTTTGGCTCTGATACTGAAACACATCAATTTTTTTTAAATGCTTTCACCACATATATCAGAGTTTAGGTCCCAGTTCACATCAAAATTTGTCACTCAGAGTGACATGTCATTTCATTATATATATAAAAAAACATTACAAGAAACATGAACGTTTTAAAAACTTTTATTACAATATTATTATATTAAGTATTAAACGAGAGTAGGGTTCCTTTGTCAGTCCAGTCTCGTCCGTGAAGCTTTAACCATTTACTGGTGCTTTTCCTGAAAATATTTAAAACATATTTTTATTAGCTTTCGCTAAGTAAGTACACCTCTTTATTTTCAAAAACATATTTTCTTTCATTGAAATTTAACATCCAAACTCTTTATTTATTTAATCCTCTTTACATCTTTGGAATTCAACACCTGAATTCCTTATGAGTTTAGTTTTCACTCTTGAGGATTAATAACTCCTCTTGTATATATGTGGAGTTCAACACTCAAACCCCTTGGGATTTCAACGCTCCAAATCCTTAAATATATTTAACTCCCCTTTTTATATATGTGGAGTTCAACACCCGAACCCCTTGGGATTTCAACACCCGAACTACTTACATATATTAACTTCTCTTTAAACTATCAATACTCATACTTGGACCCGTAAACATATAAATATTTTCTTCATAATCCTATTTATCTTAATAAATAAACATGTATCACATGTATTTAGACATGTTTCATCTCCACATCATACATACAAACTCATAATAAATAACACATATATTATGAAATTAAACGTATAATAAAAAGTTTGTTGGATCATGATGAGGCTGGTGACCAAAACCACTTCATAGTCATTTTGGTGCTACATTGAAGGGCTTCCAAAGCCAAGCAAGAGATCTTCCGAAAGTCTAAAAGAGCTTCCGAAGACAAAGTCTGAAAGAGCTTCCGAAGACAAAGTCTGAAAGAGCTTCCGAAGACAAAGTCTGAGCTTCCGAAGACAAAGTCTGATGAAGGAGCTGAAGACAAAGTCTGAGCTTCCGAAGACAAAGTCTGATGAAAGAGTTGAAGACAAAGTCTGCTTCCGAAGACAAAGAAGACTCCAAGCCTCGGAAGAAGCAGTCTTCCGAAGTATAAGTGGCTTCGGAAGAAGTTATTCTTCCGAAGTACTTTATCCTTCGGAAGACATTGCTATGACCAACAGATGAAGTATGGTCCCTGACAGTCCGCTGCAGACCTCTGATACAGCATGGCATCTTCCTAAAGAGCCATGTTGTTGACCATACTTTATTCTACTGTTCACCTTTTTATGATAGTACATGTTACCAACTTTAGTTGGTGACAAAAGGTAAGTCAGGGACATGTCCTGACTACCAACTCTCAGGCAAAATGTCTGAAAGACCTCACCTAGAGTCTTGTAGTATACATGTAAGGTTAGAGGTGTCCAGTTGGTATCAAAGTATATCCGGCTGTAGGTAGTATTATATATATCTTCTCCTTGTAACTCTTTAGATAAGTGATTTTGAGTCCAAGAGTCTTGTAATTCTTTGAGTTGAGAAGCAATATATAAAGTACCTTGAAAATTTACATTCTGTGTTCATTTACTGCTTGTTACTTGTTATATTGTGATAAACTCTTCATAGACTCTTGCTGAGTGTTGTTCAGGGTGAGTTTGAGAGAAAAACCATCTGTTGAGTGACCCATAATCGATCCTGCAATTGGTATCAGAGCTCCAGGCTCTTGATTGTGAGATCTTACCATCCAAATCAACCTGTTTTTCACTCCTCACTACAAACCACTCACTCAAATGGCTGCTCTCTCCAAGGCTGATATGGAAACCGGTACCATGACCAAGTCCCCACTGATCACCCCTGAAGACTTTGACACATGGTGTATCAGAATGGAAGGCTTCATTAAGTGTCAAGATTCAAGGATGTGGGACTCCATTGTCAATGGTCCTTTCATACCAAGCACCACTTCTGCCACTGGTAATCGCATCATTCCAAAAGATGTTGATGATTACTCAGAAGAAGATAGGAAGAGAATAGAGCTAGATCAAAGGGCTATGACTTCTCTCCAAACTGCTCTCCCCAACTCCGTCTACAGATGCTTCAAGAAGTGCAAAACTGCTAAAGATTTATGGGAAGCATTGAAGCTGATGTATGAAGGATCCAAGGAAACCTAAGAGAACAAGAAGGATCTCTTGAAGCAGCAGTTTGAGAACTTTACTTTCAAGGCTGGTGAGACCTTGACTCAACAATACTTCAGGTATGTTGAGCTAGTAGATACTCTGGAGGATATTGGAGTAGCTCTTGAGAATAGAGACATAGTTAGGAAGTTCATGTCTTCACTTCCTAAACTATGGATACATTACTGTGTTGTAATCAAGAGAACTTCGGACCTTAAGACTCTTACTCTGACAGAGTTGTATGGTATCCTAAGTGCATTCCAGATGGAGATAAACATGCAGAACTCCTCTGGTCACTCCAATAACCAACTGAGTTCAGCCCTTCATGTGGTTGAAAGGGAAATCATAGAACCACAACATCAGTTGCTATGTTACCCTGACAAATCACACAGTGGACCCTACATTACTCTACCTGAGACTCCACAGTATTAAAAGGTTCAACACAACTCCTTTCAGGATAGTTGTGCCTTTGTCTCTGGAAGTGGACACTCTGGTGATTTTCAATACTGCTTTGATGATCTGGAGTGCTTCAGTCCAGATGATGTGGAGTATGTGGACATTGTCCAACAGATGGCTCTTTTAACTTACAGAGCGAAGAAGTTCTTCAAGAGAACTGGAAGGCAATTCCCTAAAAACCCAGTCAACAGCAAGTTTGGGTTTGACAAGAGCAAAGCAAAGTGTTACAACTGCAACCAACTTGGTCAGTTTGCTAGGGAATACAAGGCTCCCAAGAACAACCCGGGAACCCCACAGGCCTCCACACATCCCACTGCTTCAAAGCATGAAGAAAGGTCAACTGAAACAGCTGCTGTGGCTCAAGAAGTTGACTGGAGCTTCATGGTACAGGATGTGACTCCCGCTCAAGCACTCATGGCCGGAACAGATGATGATCAGGTATACCAACATCTTTGTACTGCTTCCTGTATTGCTAAAGTTAAACTTTATAAGGATTACATTTCGGAAATCAAATCTGAGGTTGAGTCTTTAAATGTGCTAAAATCTGATTTTAAGAGAGCTGAATCTGACTATCAAAAGAAAATTGAAGAGTTAGAGAAAACTGTGTCTCTTTTAAAACATGAAAAGACCAATTATAAGACTCAAATCAAAGATCTGATATCCAAACTATCTAAAGTTCAAGCCCAGTTAGTCACTACTGAGGCTCAGGCTAGGAAGCAAGCTATTGCTGAGCAAAGCTTCCAAACTATTCTTGCATCAACCTCTCATTCCAAAATGTTTTATCAAAACAAAGAAGGGTTGGGAACCAATGAAATAGCTCCACCACACTGTTATGAGTCTATTAGACTACCTAGATGTGGTACTGAAGAGCAAGAGGTTCCAACTGCTGACCCTTCTCCATTGGAACTAGAGGATGAGGCAACAATAGTGGCCACCACAGGGGAGAAATAGGAGGATACACTCATCTCCACCTGTGAAGACCAAATCCTAACCACCAAGGCAAGAAGAAGCAGAGCTAAAGCTGCTAGAAGGACTGCCAAGAAGGTTGCAGAGTCCAAGCTTAAGATTGACCCAAAGCAAAAGGGTGTCTTCATTTCTGCCGGATTCCAAGTGGTAGGTACTCCTGATTCAGGAAAGGAATGTAGTACCAACACTCCTGTCCTACCAAAGGATCAGAAGTTGAAAGGGAAGTTGCTGAGAGAAGAAACCAAAGAAACAGCAACCTGCAAGTTCCCAGAAGACTAACATTGCATGCATAATGTGTGGTCTGCACAACCACATGGCTAAAGATTGTTACTACAATCCAGCAAGCACACATTATGCAAATAATGTTAGAAGAGAAGGAGTCAGAGAAGGTTTCTCAGTTGGACCATCTCAAATGGTCCAAATGATGAAGAAGGGAAAGTTGGTCTCGGAAGCCAAGTTGCTTTCGGAAGGAAGTACTCCTTCCGAAGGGAAAATGGCTTCGGAAGCAAAATCTTCTAAGGTTCGGAAGAACAAGAAGGCTCCCTTGAAACCTTCTCAGAAGAAGACTACCTCGGAAGAAAAGGTGGTGAAGGCTTCTTCCGAAAAGAAAGAAGCTTCGAAAGAAGACCATGCTGCAAAAGCTTCAACAAGCTCATCCTCAAAGATCAACCAAGGGATGGATTGGAAGATCAAAGAAGATGCTGCAGCCCAAACCTCTTCTTCAATGACCTCTATTGAACCCCAATGCATATCCTTTGGTTCAATTATGTCACTCTCTTTGGAAGAGCCCAAGACCTACAAGGCTTGGGCTTCCAAACAAAACTAACCATCTTATCATATGTGCAGGGACGTCCATTTGACAAGAACAATAATGTCTGGATTGTAGATAGCGGATGCTCTAGGCACATGATAGGGAACAGATCTCTCCTTCAACAATTCCAGAACTTTGATGGAGGGCCTGTCCAATTTAGAGGTGAGGTCGGAGGATATATTTCTGGCAGAGAAAGTATATCCAATGGCAAAATAAACATTGACAAAGTTCACTTTGTCAAACAGCTTGAACACAATCTGTTAAGCGTTTCTCAATTCTGTGACCAGAAGCATCAGATGCTTTTCACAGAACACGAGTGCATTATCCTCAAACCAGGGATGACAATTCCTCCGGAATTGGTGCTTCTTAGATCTCCCAAGAAAGGGGATATGTACAAGCTAGATATGAACAATGCTTCTCCTATGGGTGAAGTATCATGCTTTCTTTCCAAAGCTGACAGTGATGAGTCAACACTATGGCATAAACGCATGTGTCATGTGAATTTTAAAACAATGAATAAATTAGCTAAAAATAACTTGGTACATGGTTTGCCTAAAAAGGAATTTTTCTGCAAAGATAACTGTGTTGCATGCCTGAAAGGGAAACAATACAGATCATCTCATAAATCCAAATATGTTAACTCTATCACTACTCCATTACACTTATTGCACATGGATCTCTTTGGTCCCACAAGTATAATGAGCATTGGAAGGAAATCATACTGCCTTGTGATTGTTGATGATTTTACAAGATTTACATAGGTATTCTTTTTAAGAAGTAAAGATGAAACTGCTGAAACGTTAAAATCTTTTATTCTTAAAATAGAAAATCAAATTGATCACAAGGTTAAGATCATTAGAAGTGATCAAGGAACTGAGTTTAAGAACTTTGTTCTTGACTCATTCTGTGACTCAAAAGGGATTGCCAGACAATATAGTGCTCCCAGAACTCCTCAACAAAACGGTGTTGCTGAGAAGAAGAATAGGACACTTATTGAGGCTGCTCGGACCATGTTAGCTGATTCAAAGCTGCCTCTAACATTCTGGGCAGAGGCAGTCAGCACTGCATGCTATGTGCAGAATAGGGTTCTTGTAGTTAAGCCCCATGGAAAAACCCCTCATGAGTTATGGAACAAGAGGCCACCGTTCATTGGCTTTCTAAGGTCCTTTGGCTGCAGGTGTACCATACTTAACACAAAGGACAACTTGGCAAAGTTTGCTGAGAAGTCGGATGATGCTATGTTTGTTGGATACTCTTCTAGCTCCAAAGCTTATAGAGTATACAATATCAAGAATCAACAATTTGAGGAGTCATCCAATATAGTTGTTAATGAGCACACTCCTTGTGTTAGGGGGAATGGACCTGAATATATCTTTGATTTAGAATTGTTTCCAAACTATTCTAAACCATCTTGTGAGAATGTTTCAGCTGGAACAGGTGCTCAAGATGATGCTGATGCTGATGCAAGTAAACTATTTGAGCTTCCCAGACCTCTTCCAAATTCTCCAAGAGCTGAAAGGCAACAAGCTTCAACCATTCACAGATCTGACAGTGTAACTATCTCCAGGAATAGTGAAGCTTCAACAAGTGAATCACTTGATCAACCTCAAAGTTGTTCAGGTGATCCATTACAACACCAGGTTGAGGGAAGTAGTGTTCTGAAGGAACAGGCAACTGCTAATCCTACTTCACAACCAACCATTGATGATGTTTCTCAATCATTCAATCAGTCCTCATTGAATGACTTTGAAACAACAGTTGGACAGAGTGATCTAGTTCCTGATCAGAATATGTCTAACCTAGACTTATCTCTGCAACTGGAAGTGATTCCTCGTCTTAGGATTCACAACACTCATCCAACTGAGAACATCATAGGGAATGTCTCTGAGGGTGTGAGAACAAAAGGACAAACTCATCATGGGAATGTCTGCTTGTACTCATGCTTTTGTCTCAGATGGAACCAAAGAAGGTAGAAGATGCCTTAAAGGATAGTAGTTGGGTTGAATCGATGCAGGAGGAGCTGCTTCAATTCAAAAGGCAAAAGGTCTGAAATCTATGCCCACTACCATCTGGTCAAGTACCCATAGGCACTAAATGGGTATTCAGGAACAAGAAAGATGATAGAGGCTTGATTATCAAGATCAAGGCAAGACTAGTAGTTCAAGGGTACACCCAGGAGGAAGGAATTGATTATACTGATGTCTTTGCACCAGTTGCAAGACTTGAGGCAGTTAGGATCTTCCTTGCTTATGCTGCATCCAGAACTTCACAGTCTACCAACTTGATGTCAAGTGTGCCTTTCTATATGGGGATATAGATAGGGAAATCTATGTATGTCAACCTCCAGGATTTGAAGACCCACAGCACCCCAACTATGTGTGCAAACTGGATAAATCTCTATATGGGCTGCACCAAGCACCTAGGCTGTGGTATGATACCTTGTATCAGTTTCTCCTGAAGAATGGCTACACCAGAGGTACCATTGACAAGACTCTTTTCATCAGAAAGAGTGGAGAAGACATTTGCTTGTACAAGTCTATGTTGATGACATCATATTTGGTTCTTCAAACGACCAAATGTGCAAGGACTTTGAAAGCATTATGAAGCAGAAGTTTGAGATGAGTTCCATGGGAAAAATGGACTTTTTCCTTGGAATTCAGGTGAAACAGATGAAGGAAGGGTTCTTCATAAGTCAATCTAAGTATGTCTCAGACATCTTAGATAGATTTGAAATGAAGGATTGTAAACCAGCCAAGACACCCATACCCAGAAACCATAATCTTTGCCCTGACCTTAGGGGGAGGATACTGATCAACATCAGTATAGAGCAATCATTGGTTCTCTGATGTATCTCACTGCTAGTAGACCAGATATCATGTTTGCCACATGCATTTGTGCAAGATATTAGGCTGCTCCAAAGGTGTCTCACCTAGCTGCTGCTAAGAGAATCCTCAGATACCTCAAAGGAGCACCTAAACTAGGACACTGGTATCCAAGAAATAGTGATTTCAATCTCTATGGATACTCTGACAGTGATATGGTGGCTGCAACATTGACAAGAAATCAACATCAGGAGGATGTCAATTTCTTGGTGGAAGGATTATCTCATGGCAATGCAAGAAACAATCCTGTGTCTCTACATCAACTGCTGAAGCTGAATACATTGCTGCTGCTAGCTGCTGTGCTCAACTGCTATGGATTTAAAATCAGATGTTAGACTATGGATTCAACTTCATGACTACTCCTATCCATATTGACAACAATAGTGCTATCTCCATTACTGAGAATCCGGTGAAGCACTCCAAGACAAAGCACATTGATATCAGGTATCATTTCATTAGAGATATTCATGAGAAACATCTGATCAAGTTAATTAAAGTTGACTCAAATGAACAATATGCTGATTTGTTCACAAAGGCATTTGATGAACAAAGATTTAAGTATCTCATATCAGCTATTGGGATGATAAATATTGATTAACTACCTCTTTTGAAAAGCTTTTAAATGTGTAATGTCTTGTGTCAATACAATTTAAGCCCTGTTACAAAAGATCTTTAAATTATTCTAAGTGTAAATTCCTTCTGAAGAGGAATTAACTCTCAGAAGATATTCTTGAATATCTTCCGAAGCCAAAATTCCTCAATGGAAATTTCTTCTCGGAAGAGTTTTTGGTCTCGGAAGAGTTTTTGGTCTCGGAAGAAGCGATTGATTTCACATCAGATCTACTTCCAAAGCTTGTAAAGCTCTCCATTCGGAAAGGCAACTTTACCTTTGGAAGCAATGCCTTGCCTAGAAGAGAAAGTGCCTTCAAAAGACAATTTTACCTTCGGAAGCAATAACTTGCTTCGGAAGAGAAATTGCCTTCGGAAGAAAATTACCTTCGGAAATGTTTTACATTCAGAAGTAAAGGTTTTTATATGTAACGGATATCTTTTGGGCCCCACTCTATAAAAGGTAAAGATTTTGTTCATGATGTCAGACTATTTAAAATTATCCTTTGCCGCCACTGTCATTTCTCCTCCCTAAACCACCATACCAACCACAGTAACCCCAAACAGTTACCCTATTACTGCCACTACAACAATTCATCCCTTTTAAATAATCTTGACTGATCAATTTCATCTTCTTTTACCAATTTACTGCCCTAACTATTCCCTTCTCTGTAAAACCTGCAATTTCACCCAAATTCAAGCTTACCTTCTATTCAATGGCGCCAAACCCTCAGCACAACCAAGTCGCATTACTTGATTCGTCAAGGGATGCCGACTTCACCCAAATCATCACCTTTCTTACCGAATCCACATACCTTACTGCACTTACAGTTAACCCCACCATATACTCCAATCATATGTCCGAATTCTGGAGTAATGGTCAAACTGTAGTTCTAAATGGGGTTCGAGTACTGAGAACCCGCATTTGTGGCAAGAGTTGGTCATCACTGAACAGCTCATCAGGGAGCATCTCGAGCTTCATGATGATGGGGCTCCTACTGAGTTCCCCAAGGAAGACTTGGAAGGCACCTATATCCTCATGGGATATGGAGGGGATGTGAGCAGGTCTACCGTCTACAAGTTTAACTTCTCTTACCATTGGAAGTTCCTGCTGCACATTATCCTGCACTGCCTCTCCAACAAATCAGGGGGTTAGGATCAAATCCCATATGAACTAGGATGCCTAGTTCATGGGTTGGTGAGAGGTCTCCGATTCAACTACTCACGATTTGTGTTGACCAACCTTATCAGCAATCCGAGCAGGGATACATTCTTCATGTATCCCAGATTTATTCAACACATAATCAACTGTGAGCTGGAACCAAGAAGGCTTGTCTGCGCAGCTGCTCTTACCGTTCCACAAATGAGGCCTACCATCTTCAAAATACTGAAGAAGGTCTCCATCAACTTCACTGGAAGGTACACTCCATTACCTCCAGAGATGACTGAGCACATAGCTCCTGGTGACATCCCTGTTATCCCCACAGGTGATGAATCCACACCAGCAATCTCCACCACAATGCCAAAATCTTCTTTACCCATCAAAATTACATACCAGAGATGACCCAAACGAACCCTTGTTCAATCTACTCTGATTGAACAAGCTCCCACAGTTCAAACCAAAAGGGCTAGAGTGGAATCATGGGCTCCCACTCAGTCCGAGGTCACACCTTCCTTCACATTCGACCTCAATATGGGTTTTGAGCCTCCTCAGTCTCAAACCCAGTAGCCCGAACCCCAAGCCTTAAGCCCACAGGGTGAGTCTCTACACTCCCCTGTGCAGCCTTCTAGGGACAGCCCCACCATAGGCTCAATGCCTGTAGACATTGATCTAGGTCCCGGGTCAGTAGGTTTAACTTCCCTATCTTTCACTGACCTTTTACTCCGCACTGATGAAGAGATTACATCTCTCCATGGCCATGAAGTTGATCTATAACACCCTCTGAAAGGTCAACAGAGCTTAGAGGGATCCCTTGTCTCTAGCCCCCATCAGAAGCCAATTACTGAGGTGAGTCCCACTGATGTGGAGGGGACTCGTGTAGGCTCAGCTGCCACTACTCAGAGTCTCTCATTGAGCTCTCAGGACAGTGGTAACATCATTAGGACTGAGTCTACGGCAACTTTGCCCATTGACATCTCTGAAAGGGATGACTTTGAGCAAAGGTATCCAGGGTGCCAAGAAGCCACATCTGGTGGTGAGACTGAGCATACTAGGTATGTTATCTCATCTCCCCGTGATTCTTCTCATGAAGATAAGGGAAGTATGCAACTAACACTTCAGTACTTGCTTTCTAAGGTCTCCAACCTGGAATCACAGGTGAGGATCTTAGAATCAAGGACTGCCACTCAGCAACTTGAGATTAACAATCTCAAGGCTCAACTAGCTGAGAAACAGACGGAGAGGTCTGTTAGGCATGTACCTATTCAGGTCTCAATGACTTCTTCCTCTAGCTCATCTAGCTCTCAAGATGATGCTACCAAAAAGGGGGAGAAAGTTCAGAGACAAACACTTGAGGAACCACAGACCCAATCCCTAACTTCCCAACTCATCACACTACCTGAGTCATCTTAATCTTTTCTAGAGATTGACTCAAAGATGCTTCAAGATCTCTATAGACTTTTCATAAAGTTTGTATTGAGATCATCCCTAGAACAGCCCAGCCCCGACACCACACTTATATATTTTGGGGCTGAGGAGCTTCAAAGGCTGACTGCACCTTCTACCACTGTGGAAGAAGTTGGTCAACCTAAGGTCCACATGGAACCTGAGATTAGCTTTGAAGGGGAAATGGGGACTGATGGCCCAGCAACTAAAACAGTTGGGACAGAACTTGCAGCAGTCTCATCTTCCGAAGCTCAAGCTGAAGCTTCCGAAGCTGACATTGAAGCCTTGGAAGAACAAGACAAGTCTTCCGAGGCCGAAATAGAAGCTGCGGAAGGCTTATTCCAGATGTCTGAGGAACTGACCATCACAGATGTTATTGCTGAAATAGCATCTGAGGTGAGCAGGGAGGATATTTCTGACATTCCTCCAACCCAAAAACCAGCTGAACTTCTCTCTCAATCACAACCCTCCATCCAAGAACCACCACAGTCAAGCATTGCTAAAGACAAAGGAAAAAGAAAATTGACTGCGAAAGAGCTTTAGGAGGAGGAGAGGATTGAGAAGCTAAAAAAGAAAGGTAGGTTTCCTACTGAAAAGCTGCTAGCTGCTAGTTCTAAGGCAGCTGCAGCCAATCAGGAAGAGATCAACCAAAAGAGAAGAACAGCACTCATTGACCAGCTTATCAGCCTAGGAGCTGTCAATGAGGAAGTACTCCTGCTACCACTAGAGGAGTTGGTGTCTTTGGAGAGGTCAACCCGGCTAAGGCAAGAAAAAGAAACCAGGTTGGCCTTGGAGAGGGAAGAAGAAGAGCGAAGAGAAGCAGCTCTGAAGCTGAGAGAGGATAGGATCAAATTCCTACTCTCAAGAGGCTTCAGTCTTCCTGAACTGTCTCCTCATGATGATGACATGATCCTGCTGCTCCACAACAAAGAGCAGGATCAAATGGAGAAGGAAAGGAAGAGAGCTGCTAGGGAGAAGTTGAGGGAGAAGAAGAGGAGGGAAGAAGAGAAGGGGGTCACTGCCACCAAGAAGTCCAATTACAAAACCTGGATGAAAGACTATCTCCGGGCTCATGGCTTCTCTGGTAGGCAGGTGGGACCTATGTCCGAAAGGACACTCTAGCGGATAGTCAGTGAAATTAAAGCTGACATCTGTTTGGGGAAAAGGAGGGAGATGTACAGGAGGGTACAGGGAATGGTCTTCACCCCAGCCACTCAACCACAGCCAACCACTAAACCACAACCCACACCAGAAGAACCAACCCCATTCCCCATCAAAACCGAACCCACTGATGAAACCTTCACCCCTGAACCCACAACTCTACCCAAACATACCACATCACCTCAACCACCCAAACTACCCATCCTAAAACCCAAAACACAACCCAAAACCACTAAACCTAAGCCTACCCAACAAAAACCAAGACCATCCCCTCAGCCTCCTCAACATCTCTCCTTTGAGGAAATAAAGGAGTTCAAGACAAGGCTCACCAACTGCACCACTTTGAGCAGCATCTCCTGTGAGGGAGACCTTATCAACATCACCTATATTGATAACTCTTCAAGCTCCCTCACCCTAGGCAAATTTCTTGAGTTGCCTAGAGATACCTTGGGCCAAGCTGCAAGACTTCTTGGTCTCAACTCCGATACCCTCAATGCTGAGGAGAAGAGGCTAAGAAGGAGGCTGGTGATTCTACTGGATACAAGGAAGGAGGACAGGATCTCTAGTCAATCTCCTGGACCTAGGAATGCTATAATCCAGTGGAGGTTCGATGAACCTTCTCATAACTTTGATGTGGAAAGGGAGAATGGTGAAACCAACAGGCTTAATGCCACTTCTCTACTGCATCTCAGCAGATTTGATCTTGCTGAGCTTGCTGAGAAGCCATTCTCCAATCCCTCCAACTCTGAGACTGCTGCACACATCAGAAATCATATCAGCGGTCTCCACTTGGCTGAACAAAGTAGAAGAGCCAAGATTGAAGAAGAGTTGAAGCTGAAAAGAGCGGAAGACAAGGAAAGACTAACCACCAAAGGCACAACCTTTCTACAGATGGTGGAAGGTCCTGAATTGGAACCAATAGTTAGATGGGAATATGACTATAGTTCCCATCAACTAACTCTTTTCAGAGGGCCACAACAGAGGGTACACATAATCCAAGGTGACAGAGTAGAGGTTCTGTCTACCAAGGATTTGTACAAGATTCTCAGCACCACATCAGGAAAGAATAAAGACACTGATAAACACTTACTTTCCATGGTGCTGAGAGCTTTGAGAAGAAGAGGGAAGTGAAGTTTTGGTAGCATCAGCCTAGGGGGAGTTTGTTGGATCATGATGAGGCTGGTGCAATCAAAACCACTTCATAGTCATTTTTGGTGCTACATTGAAGGGCTTCCGAAGCCAAGCAAGAGATCTTCCGAGAGTCTAAAAGAGCTTTCGAAGACAAAGTCTGAAAGAGCTTCCGAAGACAAAGTCTGAAAGAGCTTCCGAAGACAAAGTCTGAGCTTCCGAAGACAAAGTCTGATGAAGGAGCTGAAGACAAAGTCTGAGCTTCCGAAGACAAAGTCTGATGAAAGAGCTGAAGACAAAGTCTGCTTCCGAAGACAAAGAAGACTCCAAGCCTCGGAAGAAGCAGTCTTCCGAAGTATAAATGGCTTCGGAAGAAGTTATTCTTCCGAAGTACTTTATCCTTCGGAAGACATTGCTATGACCAGCAGATAAAAGTATGGTCCCTGACAGTCCGCTGCAGACCTCTGATACAGCATGGCATCTTCCTAAAGAGCCATGTTGTTGACCATACTTTATTCTACTGTTCACCTTTTTATGATAGTACATGTTACCAACTTTAGTTGGTGACAAAAGGTAAGTCAGGAACATGTCCTGACTACCAACTCTCAGGCAAAATGTCTGAAAGACCTCACCTAGAGTCTTGTAGTATAGATGTAAGGTTAGAGGTGTCCAGCTGGTATCAAAGTATATCCGGCTGTAGGTAGTATATATATATCTTCTCCTTGTAACTCTTTAGATAAGTGATTTGAGTCCAAGAGTCTTGTAATCCTTTGAGTTGAGAAGCAATATATAAAAGTACCTTGAAAATTTACATTCTGTGTTCATTTACTACTTTTTACTTGTTATGATCAACTCTTCATAGACTCTTGCTGAGTGTTGTTCAGGGTGAGTTTGAGAGAAAAACCATCTGTTGAGTGACCCATAATCGATCCTGCAAAGTTATTTACGGGTCAGTGTACTTACCTTCTGGTATAGATGACTCGAGTATAAAAGATAGTATGTGATTATAGTTCCCCCGTGTACTATTGTCTTGCCACCCACACAAAACTCTACTTGTTTTTCTTCTATGATTCTTTTTAATCCGATAGAGTGTTCACTATCTACTCATGTATATTTATTTTGTGTGACTAAAATTCCTTGGACTTTGATTAACCGCCATACCATTCTCTTGATAAGGATTCTATTTTTATAGTTATTTTATTTCTTTTAGCCATATCTATACTTATCCATTCACCACTTTATTATTATTTAATTAATTCAATTGAATGTGTCATCACAATTTCACACTTGCACGTATATGTATATTATAATTAGTAATTTATTATTATTATTGTTATTATTATTATTATTATTATTATTATTAATCGTTTTGTTAAACGTCATTTAATGTAATAATAGTTTGGCTCAAAACTAACTCGTTTAACAATATTTAAAATGTATATTTTAAATATTTTATTTTATTCACAAAACGGGATGTTTCAACTCTCCCCCACTTATTTAGGTTTCGTCCTCGAAACCTATTTATACCTTGAATAATTCAGGGTAATACTTTCTCATTTCATCTTCGGCTTCCCATGTGATATCAGAAACACGCCGGTGTTTCCACTGTACTTTCACTTGATTTATTTCTTTATTTCGCAGTTGCTTAACCTTATGATCAAGAATTGCCACTGGCTTTTCTATGTAGTTAAGCTTTTCATCCACCTCAATTTCATTCAATGGCACGTATGTAGTTTCATCAGCCAAGCATTTTCGTAAATACGACACATGAAATGTGTTATGAATTCCGTTTAATTCATCAGGTAAATCCAGACGATACGCCACTTGCCCCACACGAGCAATAATTTTAAACCAACCAATAAAGCATGGACTTAACTTGCCACATCTGCGAAAACGAATCACACCTTTCCATGAGGAAACTTTCAACATAGCATAGTCTCCCACTTGAAATTCAATCGGGCGTCTTCGTTTATCAACATATGACTGTTGTCGATCTTGAGCCGTTTTTAAATGCGCTCTGATTTGATCAATCTTTTCATTTGTCACCTCCACCACTTCTTTATTAGCAAGTTCTCTTTGGCCAACCTCTCCCCAACATACAGGAGTGCGATACTTTCTGCCATACAACATTTCGAACGGGGGCATTCCAATGCTCGAATGATAACTATTATTATAAGAGAACTCTGCTAGGAGCAAATATTTGTCCCAACTGCCACCAAATACAATAATACTTGCACGTAGCATATCTTCGAGAGTTTGAATCGTTCTCTCGCATTGCGCATCGGTCTGGGGGTGATGTGCCGTACGTATTAATAATTTTGTGCCCATTCCTTCTTGAAACTTCCTCCAGAATCTTGAGGTAAAACGTGTGTCTTTGTCTGATATAATAGACAATGGCACACCATGCCTTGACACTACCTCATTAACATATACTTCTGCCATTCGTTCAGATGAATAGTTTTCACGTATGGGTATAAAGTGAGCACTTTTTGTCAGATGGTCGACAATTACCCATATCGTGTCATATCCTTTTGCAGTTTTTTGAAGTTTCATTATCAGATCTATCGTAATATGCTCCCACTTCCATAATGGAATTTCTAGTGGTTGCATTTTTTGTATGGTTTCTGGTGTTCAGCTTTGACTTGTAAGCAAGTCAAGCATTTTTCCACATATTAGCAATATCTCTTTTCATTCCTGGTCACCAGTACTCTTTCTTCAAATTATTATACATCTTGGTTGTGCCTGGATGAATTGAATATTTTGATTTATGAGCCTCATCAAGGATCATTGTTTTGACCTTACAAGTCCAAGGAATCCAAATTCGTCCAAAACAAACTTTAATTCCTTTATCATTCTCCTCAAATAGATGGACTTGACCAATGATCCTTTCATGCTTTAAATTTTCTTCTTTTAGGGCCTCCACTTGTGCAACTCTAATTTGATCAAATAATTCGGAATTCACAATCAGTTTATATGACTTTACTTTAATTGGAGTGTAACTCTCCTTCCGGCTTAAAGCATCTGCAATAACATTAGCTTTACCCGGATGATAAAGTATTTCACAGTCATAATCTTTGACCAGTTCTAACCACCATCGTTGCCTCATATTCAATTCCTTTTGGTCAAAGAAATATTTTGACTTTTATGATCAGTGTAGATAGTGCACTTCGTTCCGTACAAGTAATGTCTCCAGATCTTTAACGCAAATACAACTGCTGCCAATTCAAGATCATGGGTTGGGTAATTTTCTTCATGTGATTTCAATTGTCATGAAGCATAAGCTATTATCTTTCCCTTTTGCATAAGCACACAACCCAATCCGACACATGAGGCATCAGAATAAACTACAAAATCTTCAGTTCCTTCTGGTAGTTCCAGGACAGGAGCTTTAGTTAACTTTTCTTTCAAAAGTTAGAACACTTTTTCTTGTTCTGGGTTCCATTCAAATTTGGAATTCTTTCAATTTAGCTTTGTCAACGAGGAAGCTATTTTCGAGAAATCCTGTATAAAACGCCAATAATAGCCTGCTAAACCCAGAAAGCTTCTAATTTCAGTTGGGGTATTAGGAGGTGACCATTTCATAATAGTCTCTATTTTGGAGGGATCCACCAAAATACCCTTCTCATTCATCACATGACCAAAAAATTGGACTTCTCGAAGCCATAATACACAATTAGAAAATTTTGCATATAACTTTTCTTTTCTTAGCACATTGAGAACCTCACAAAGATGCTGAGCATGATCTTCTTCGGTTCGTGAATAGATAAGAATATCATCGATAAAAACGATGATGGAACGATCAAGCATAGGTTTACATACTCGATTCATAAGGTCCATGAAAACCGCTAGAGCATTTGTTAAACCAAATAGCATCACAACGAATTCATAGTGCCCATAACGAGTACGAAAAGCTGTCTTAGGTACATCTTCTTCTCGTACCTTAACTTGATGATAACCTGACCTTAAATCGATCTTTGAGAACCAGCTAGCGCCTTGTAGTTGGTCAAAAAGATCATCAATTCTAGGCAAAGGGTACCTATTCTTGATGGTCAGCTTATTCAATTCATGATAATCGATACACATCCGCATGCTACCGTCCTTCTTTTTAACAAATAATATAGGCGCGCCCCAAGGTGAAACACTTAGGCGAATAAAACCTTTATCCAACAAATCTTGAAGTTGAGACATCAATTCCTTCATCTCGTTAGGTGCTTGTAGATACGACGATTTAGCAACAGGTTTAGCTCCAGGAACTAAATTGATTTGAATTCGATTTCCCTTGTTGTTGGAATACCTGGAAGCTCATCAGGAAAAACGTCTGGGAATTCTTTAACTATAGGGACTTCATCAAGTTTCCTTTCTTTCGTTTCTTTATCAGCCACGTAGGCTAGAAACGCTTGATGTCCATGTCGTATGTAGCTGTTGGCTTTTGCCATTGAACATACAATTATGTTGCTATTTCTTTCTCCACAAATCCAGATTTGTTCTCTCATTGGCGACATAAACTGAACAATCTTTCAATTGCAGAGTATCGACGCGTGATGCTGGGACAACCAATCCATCCCAATAATCACATCAAATTCCCTTAACTCTATTGGAATTAAGTCGATATCGTATTCCTCTCCTTGAATATTTACTTTACAGTTTTGACATATTTCGGATACGACGAAACTTTTATCACTAGCAATGTCAACTTCTAACACATTTACTAGCTTACTTCAAACAAAAGAACTATGGCAGATAAACTTTATAGATACAAAGGATCTACTAGCTCCAGAATCAAATAAAACATATGTAGGAAGGAAGTTGACTAGAAAGGTACCTGTGACGACATCAGGTTCAATCTTTGCTTCTTCTGCGGTAATTTGAAAAGCCCTGCCTCGTGGTTTTGGAGCTTCCAACTGTTTCATGTTCTCTAAGGCTCTCGATCCTTCCGTAGTTTTGGCAACCCTTGTTTTCAGCTCTGGACAGTCATTCCTCATATGACCCGGCTTATAACAGTTATAACATAAGTTGACAGGGCTGATACACTGTGGTGCTATATGCCCTGGTTTCCCACATTTATAAAAAATTGGGTTCTTATAACGACACTCCCCAAGATGCCTCTTTCCACAGAATTGACAGTTACCGTACTCTTTGATAGAGCCTGAACTCTTTACAGGCTTTATAAATTTTACTTTCTTTGTAGATACTGCAGGAACCATAACATTAACCTTTCTCTTCCCGTCTCTTTCTTTCTGTCTCTTCAGTTCCATTTCTCGTTCGCGAGCCCAATTAAGAAGCTCCTCAAGAATTTCATATTTTGATGGAGAAATAAATTCTCTAATTTCTGTCTTAAGGATAAGATGGAACTGATTCATCCACATTTCTTCAGAAGTGAAAAGCGAAGGATAAAACTTCGCTTTATCATAGAAAATTCCAAAGATTTCATCCACCGTCTCATTGTCTTGACGTATATGAAGAAGTTCTTCAGTGATACGATCAATTGCAACACGAGGACTGAAATGTTTTAGGAAGACCGGTCTGAATTCTTCCCAAGACATACTTCTGGTTCTTTCTCTCCCCTTCTCCTTCTTCACCATATCCCACCAGTCTTTAGCTCTTTCACAAAACTGGTTGTCGCGAACATTACTTCATCGCACGGGGCGCAATGACACGTATCAAAAATAGTTTCCATGGCTATTATCCACCTGTGGCTCACCAAAGGGTCAATTTCACCTTTAAACTATAACGGTTTACATGCCATGAAATCTGTATACGTGCAGTGACGTTTTTCGACTTCTGCTATTGACGTCGCTCCCGTATTATTCGTAGGTTTTTCTATGGCCACTTCATTCTTTTCAATTTTTCTTCTAGCATAATTTCAATAGAATTTTGCATTTCAGCTAAAAGATATGGGATATTGGCTTCAAATGCCTTTCCCACTTCAATGGCAATCTGTCTACGAATTTCTTCAGGTACGAACGTTCTATTATTATTAAGTCGAGATGAATATACTGATCTTTCTGAAGCATTATCTACATGCTTTTCAGTGTTACGACTTCCCTCGCCTTGTGTAGCATTCTCCCCTCTTTCATCCGCCATATTTCTCTAAACAATTTATTTATTTCACGTTATTTTTTTTATTCTAATGATTTCTACACTGCAAGTACTTAATTAAGACCTTAATGCTCTTAACATTATTGTCAAGACTAACAAAATATCTAAGGTCAAAAAGTACTATATATGCATTTATAACATACTACACACATATCATTTTATGCATATATACTCCCCATCCCCACACTTACTCTTTGACGTTTCAATACAATATGATCTTTGGAAATTTACAATGATATGATATATTACCCTCATACTGGCCAGGTATGAAAATAATATTATACTCATCATAATTTTTCAACTACCATATGATATCTCAAATATATAAATTTCAGCGAATACAAATTTTTCATATTTTTCATTTTGCACCCATACAAATTCCCCATTTATTTGCTTCCTTGGACCGCTTCTGGACGAAACCCTCTCGTTTTCATATCAGTAGCACTATATGGTTCGAGTCTAAGCATTTCTTTTTATACTTAAATCTCTCGAACCGTGCTCTGATACCAACTTGAAACACACCAATTTTTTTAAATGCTTTTACCACATATATCAGAGTTTAGGTCGCAGTTCACATCAAAATTTGTCACTCGGAGTGACATGTCATTTCATTATATACATATAAAAAAACATTACAAGAAACATGAAGGTTTTACAAACTTTTATTACAATATTTATTATATTAAGTATTAAACGAGAGTAGGGTTCTTTTGTCAGTCCAGTCTCGTCCGTGAAGCTTAACCATTTATTGGTGCTTTTCCTGAAAACATTTAAAATATATTTTTATTAGCTTTCGCTAGTAAGTACCCTCTTTATTTTCACAAACATATTTTCTTTCATTGAAATTTAACATCCAAACTCTTTATTTATTTAATCCTCTTTACATCTTTGGAATTCAACGCCTGAATTCCTTATGAGTTTAGTTTTCACTCTTGAGGATTAATAACTCCTCTTGTATATATGTGGAGTTCAACACTCAAACCCCTTGGGATTTCAACGCCCGAAATCCTTACATATATTTAACTCCCCTTTTTATATATGTGGAGTTCAACACCCGAACCCCTTGGGATTTCAACACCCGAAATCCTTACATATATTAACTTCTCTTTAAACTATCAATACTCATACTTGGACCGTAAACATATAAATATTTTCTTCATAATCATGTTTATCTTAATAAATAAACATGTATCACATGTATTTAGACATGTTTCATCTCCACATAATACATACAAACTCATAATAAATAACACATATATTATGAAATTAAACGTATAACAAAAAGTTAGTTACGGGTTAGTGTACTTATCTTCTGGTATAGATGACTCAAGTATAAAAGATAGTATGTGATTATAGTTCCCCCCGTGTACTATCGTCTAGCCACCCACACAAACTCTACTTGTTTTTCTTCTATGATTCTTTTTAATCGGATAGAGTGTTCACTATCTACTCATGTATATTTATTTTGTGTGACTAAAATTCCTTGGACTTCGATTACCGCCTTACCATTCTCTTGATAAGGATTCTATTTTTATAATTATTTTATTCTTTTAGCCACATCTATACTTATCCATTCACCACTTTATTATTATTTAATTAATTCAATTGAATGTGTCATCACAATTTCACACTTGCACGTATATGTATTTATTATAATTAGTAATTTTATTATTATTATTATTATTATATTATTATTATTATTATTATTATTATTATTATTATGATTATTATTAATCGTTTTGTTAAACGTCATTTAATGTAATAATAGTATAACATCCCAGGTTTCCAGGGTCAGATGTAATTATTAAAATAAAATAAATACGAATTTATATTTGTATATTGTTAAAAGAGTAAATAATGAGTGAAATAACTATTGTAAATTTTAAGGTTTTTACACTAATTTTAGTGTCGTAAGAGACCGTTTAGATATATTTAAATATAATAATATATTATATTTAAACATGCTCTGTTTTTAACGAAACTTAGGTCGACTCGTAGAGAAAAATAAGCTCGTCCCAATGACGTATTTGAAATTTTGTAGAACGTTACATTTTACAAGTTATAAGAGAAAAACTAGTTAAGCAGCTAAATTAATTATAATAATAAAATAATAAAATAATATTATATTAAATTTGTGATTCACAGAATGTATATTGATACGTGTTTTGCTACGTGGAATGCATGTGTTAATGTATATCCATAAACATTGATACGTGTTGTATCATGTTTACATTAGATCGATTCTATGATTTATAAATACGTATGTGTTATTCGATTTTGATGATCATATATTTTCAAAACTTCTTATATCCTTATTCAGGTATGTATTTAAGTTTTTAATCTTTTAAGTTTAAGTAAAGTTATATAAATTTAAGGTTTAATATATATTAAAAGTAGAATTTAGGGTCATAATCGTGGTGGGTGTTAAGTAGCCTAACCTTGATTAGGCATGGACTGATCAACCATGCTTAAACAAGGTAAATGTTATCCAAAACCAATCATGATTATTACTAGGAAGTACGTTATTAGTTGCTAAGACTTGTTTCAATCCTAATCAGGAACACAACTCTGAATCTGTCTATCTGTCTTAATAATACTTAAATACCAAGGTGAGTTCCTCTGAACTGTTTTTCTAAAACGGGATGTGATGTTCTGATAACCGGTAATAATTGAAGAATTGACTATCAATAGCATCTATGATATGTGGCAATGCTTGATAGGATGCTTGAGGGCTGCTTGTATGATTCTGCTTTAGCCAGTGGAGTTTGTATACATAGCGTGGTTATGTGAATTTATACTGTGCTTACTCTGTTTCTATCTGTTTGCCATGGCTGTATATGCTTGATGCAATAGTCAATAATAACATGTTTTGAATTTTGAAGAATGCCATGTTTATGAACTCACAAGCTTTATGCTGAGTCCCAAATATTTTCTATTTTATGGACACACATCCTAGGTGCCAAGAGATTGCAGACATTGGAGATTACAGGCTAGTTTACGAGGAAATAGAGGTCTAGAGCGCTATTGAAGATTCCAACCTCTAATATAGTTAAATTGATGTAATGGTTTTATCTAAGCATGACAATATACTGTTTGTTTTGATGTATAATCAAAGTTAGACTTCCGCTGTGAATTTGGAGTACTATGTGGTCTATATATCCGATGCGTAACGCTCCCCAGGGTATGCCCTGGGAGGCGGGCGTTACAAGTTTGTATCAGAGCCATAGTTTAAGTGATTTAGGTATTATCAGTTAGTGTCTAAACTTAAACTAAGATTGGGAAGACTACATAGATTGGCAAACGAGTCAAGTAACGTGATGATAGATAAGAAGAGTTAGATATGTATTAAGCATATAGTGAAAGATAATTAGAATATGTAAATAATGTAAAAGGTTAAAAGCAGCTAGCTAATGTTATTAAGAATTTACATTCATAAATTATGTTTTAGTTTGCTATAGGTTATGTTTACCAAAACATAAGAATAGATTATAGCATTCATCAAGAACTGTAGAAAACGTACACCTCTACGGATAGTTTTACGTTAATTAGTTAATTAACCGAAGTGACTAGGCAAGACAAATCACGATTACTAATAGTCAATATATTATAAAATAGAATATTCAGGAAAACAAGCGAATATGAATGCTCAATAAGGATAACATTCATATTCAGACACTAATATTGATATATAATAAAGGAAAGCTAGAATATTGATGTCATGTAAATTGATGATTATGTTTGGATCCACATAATAGTAAATTTATAATGAAAAGAGTATCCTAATAAGATTCTAACATGTTGATTAGTGCCTATGTCTTAGTGGTGAAGCTATAGCTCCATATAACAAGGATTAGTGGTTTACTGGAATATGAACATATGGGCTAGATGTACATTATCACCTATTCAAATGTTGTATAGTATCCATCAAGAGTGTCAATCGATAAGATAAGATAACATATAAAGTGATGAATAGTATGTTGAGAAAGGATAATACCCTAAAATGTTAGAACTAGTACCAAGTAACCGAAAGCAAGATAGATTGTCCAAGGTGATCATGAATGTAGAACGATATAAAGAACTATGAAAAGCACAATTAGATAACAAGAGAAATACAAAAATTATCTGTAAGATGTCAAAATTATTGCTACCACTCAACCAAAAATTAATTTGAAGAAAATAAAAGAAAATTACAGAAAAGTTTCTCATTATCTAGAACTAAGATTGTAAACTAAGAAACTAAAGAGTAAGTACAAGAGTGTGCTTATAAGTCCTTCATGACTTATAACTCTTGTTGGTCCATCATGATCGATTCAACAGTGCAAATGATCATAAACACATACATAACCCACTGAAATTCATTGAACAATGAGAGAATCTAGCTCAACAATCAAAGTAATGATCAAACAATGATGAATAGAGGATATCAAGCTACAATGATGAAGAAATAAGCTCCTAGCACCTCTAGCCGTCACACACACACTTTAGGGTTTGAACAAAATGCCAAAACTATCTTAAAATGAGAAGAACATTACAATATATAGCAGATCATAGGTTCGCTGATAGATTCGCTGGATAGCGAATCTATCAGATCAACCAGCCTAGCTTAGCCGGGCACCAAGACAGGTTCGCCCGGCTACTACCTACAAAAGACTATACATTAAGATCCGGGCGAACCTATAGGTTCGCCCGTAGGTTCGCTAGTACATAAACAATTAAAATATAAAACAAAGACAAAAATACCGACAGGCCGGTGAGTCCAACCTACACTAGTCATCAATACTCCCCCTAGGTTGGACCTCACCTAAGGGGGTCTCTTAAACAGCTCCAGCCTTGACACTCATTCTTGATCAGCTCCGGCAGCTTGCTGAACAATCTGAATAATATCCTGAGCAATCACTTCAGCAAACAAATCTGAATAATATCCTGAGCAATCACTTCAGCAAACACATCTTCCTCATTCACCTCCTACACAAACTTGGCTTCTGAAATTACTGTATCAGGCATATCAATGACACTAACTTCCTCCTGATTTGTGATAGTATGCTCCTCAGATCTAACTCTTGATTCACTGGCTTCTCGATCAAACCTCTTTTCAATTGTACTATCCATTTGCCTAGCCAGATCATCCATGTCCATCCTTAAGTTATCAACTTGCTTTACCTTCTCCGCAACCTCCTCTATCTCAGCTCTAATTCCTCTGGCTTTGTTGGCAACTATTACAAACAGATTTGCTTCAGCCTTTGTTTCCTCTCCTGCTCCATGGTTGATCACATTCTCACATAACACTTTCAAATCTTCATTACAGAAAGAAAACACCTCCATTGGGTCAAACAATCTGATTTCAGGAGCACCTTTCACTCTAATCACTGCTTCCCCAGTGTTGTTATCATAGAACCATTTCTCAAAAGCTTACATTCTGGGGGGAAGAGGATCAGGAATCCTAATTCGATTCACAGTCTTTGCTGGCTTAAGTCTCAGCACAATCTTTCCTTTGCCGGTTACCCAGTCAATGTCTTTCTTCGACCTTTTTCTGTCCATTTTCATGAAGCCAAAGGTCGTGAAGTTATCAGATAAACCCTTCTTAATCTCTAATTCCAGTAGCTTTTCCCGCTCACTCTCATCAGCTCCAAGTAAAGGGATCTCAGCCAATCTCCTTAAATCCCACCTTGGGAGAGTTTTGAAAGCTTTTCGCTTATGAAGATATGAGATCCCTCCTCCTCTTCTCTTAATCATGAATAACTTGAGCTCAGAGTTGTACTTCCAACTAAAGATCTTCTTGTCACACTCCTTTCTAGTTGGATTTTGTATATTCTGAAATAGTGGAGTTATCTCTTCAGCTTCCTTTTCTTGGACGAACCATTCAGATTGGTTCAACTCCACTGTTCCACTTTTGGATGACCCGGTTTCTGCCACATAAGTCACTGGTCGTTCATATATCTCATAGAATTCGGGCTCCGAACTATAATCCACCAGTTGTTCTTCGACATCACCCTCTTCATCTATCAAATTAAAGTCCACTTGAATTCCACCAGCCATTTCTGGCCCAGTAAATGCATCCATATCAAAACCCATCTGTTCATCTAAACCTGCACCCTTATCAACAATCTTTTCTTTTTCCTTTGACATGATAGGATCCTCTGAACCACCGTCCTTATCTCCTTCAGTTTCACCTTCATCAGTACCAGACAATCCTTTGTACACATAAAAAGAGTTTCGAGCAGCTTCTTTCAACATTCTCAGCTCGTGTTCAGACATAGCAGGTTCCATCCCAGCTGAAGCCCTCATTTCATTCAGTTCTGTGAAGGCTCGGATTAGCAGACTCTGATGATCCTTAAGCATTAGGGCCATACCCTTAATAACATCCCCCTTCTCTTTATCCCTTCTTTCAAGCTCAGCATATTTGGCTTTCAAATTTGCTAGCTCAACATTTGCATCCGGTGCAGAAGTCCCAGCAGGTTTGATAGGATCTTCATGCCTCCTTTTCGTTCTTCTTTCTTCTACATGCTGAGAGCTAGACCCAGTCTCAGCTCTCTTCTTGGTCCTTCTCTCTCTTTGTGCATCTAATTCTGCCTGCACTTCATCAATCTCCTTTTCAACACTGTATTCTTTGTCACGAGCATATGGCTTTCTTTTATTCAGCCTTATCTCACTTTGATCAACATTCTGTGCCTGGTTTTTCTTCTCAATCTCCATTAGCTTACTAATATGGGTCCATCTTTCAGGCGGATACATGTTTTCCCATAAGTAAGCTATCTTTCCCACGCAGTTGTACCTTACCGACTTACAATCACCAAAGATCCTGATGTTCATCTTCCAAATCTTCAATGTATCACCAACTATAGGCAAGTTTGGTTTTAAATCATTCAGTATTATCTGGATGAATCTGGGATACAACAACCATTTGTCCTTTCTTTGAGCATGGATATTCTGTACCATGTAATCATAAATCAGCTTGGCTATATTACCCTTCTTGCCTTGATAGAATAACACCATTGCCCTTGCCCATTCCAGGTTCAACCCGTCGGTTCCTCCTTTTCTATGATCCAAACACATAATGAATATGTGCACAATGTATCTCCACTCTCTGATCAAATAAGACTTGATAAACTCCATTTTCTTTTCTCCTGGCATAGGACCTTCATACCCTGCCTTCCTGAGTTCCTTGTAAACTTGTTTACATCCAATAGAACCTCATCACCAACATCCTCAGTCAAATGTAATATCCTAGCCAGATCATCAGAGGAAAACGAAAGTTCTTGATCTAGGACTTTAGAAGTAATCCTTGAAGGAGTCACACCGACGTCAACCACTGCATTTCTCCAGAAATCACGAACGTGTGTATCATAGACTTCAGGGGAATGAGAAATAGCATGGTGAATATGAGATGACTTCAACCATTTGATGCAGTCTTTATAGGCAGCAGCTTTCTCGTGCGTTTCATCCAACAAAGCACACATGTTGTGCTTGTCAATGAATTGAAGAGTCGACATTGTATCTGAAACACAAACGGAAGTTGATTAGATTGATATCAAAACAGAAAGATATGAAAAACAAAAAAAAAGATTGAAAAAGGTAAAAAAAAATTAGATTCGCTAACAGCGAATCTAATTTGCCATGAACCTATAGGTTCGCAGACAGGCAGCATGCAAAAAGTGCCACGTGAACTTATAGGTTCGCTGGTAGCTTCGCGCGAATCTATTTTCTAATAGCGAATCTGATTGCCATGAACCTATAGGTTCGCAGACAGGCAACAAGAAAATGTGCCAAGCGAACTTATAGGTTCGCTGTAAGCTTCGAGCGAATCTGTTTGCCACGCATGAGCAGCATGCCTGCACAGATTCGCTCAAACAGATTGAACTTTCGTTCAGATTCGCTGATAGAACACTAGGTTCGCTGAAAACCTAGTTTTGAAAATCAGAATCAAACACTGATTTTAAACCATGTCAAGCATAACACGACTTAATAGGGATCAATGCGACTAAAACCAAACTCCTATTTAATGCACAAACGGTCTCAGGATGATCTATTTGGATCTAAAACCCTCGATGAACTTTCGGGTTAGATTCGACATGACGAACTGATTTCTGATGTAATGCAATGATGAACTACATGCGACGCACTTACAAATGCTCAGAACAATCCCGAAATCAACGAAATAAACAAGGAAAATAGCAGAAGCGATTCTAGGGTTTGTGTATGCGATTCACAGTGCAGCGATTGAAATGCTGCGCGAACCTGTGAATCGCATATATAGGCCTTAGATTCGCTGGCAGTGAATCTACTGATTTGCCCGGCAACACTAAGTCAAAAGACTGACTTCTCCAAAGATCATTGTCGGGCGAACCTATAGGTTCGCTCGCAGATACGCTGAAAACCTATTTTTTTTTAATATAATCTAAGTCATAAAAACATTTGCCCTTTTTGAATACTGAGACACCCCACAATACCTAAACTTAAAAAATAAAATTTAAAAAAAATTAAAATAAAATAAAATAAAATTGAATAAAGAAAGACGAAATTAAAGGATATCCGGAGAGTCATTTATTAGCGAGATTGCAGATATAATTGTCCACTTAAACTCATGCCTAATTCTTTTCAACAAGTAATCTGCAGCTTCCTGTTATCATGTTTTTGTAGATTTGAGGAATCTCTGGCAATTCAGTCCCCACAGACATTTGGCAAAGAACGTATCCTGTCATCAGGGCTTATTGAGCATGAGTGATCATTTATCTCTGTGCTAGATCCTAGGGTGTGCATACACAATGATCATTTCTGACACATTGAATGCAAGGGCTTATAATTGAAATAAACATAGACAATGATCAATTGAGAACCATTATGAATGTGAACAATCAAGGTATATTAGGGAGTGGCTTGAGACAATGATCCCAATTTTGAGAAGCATTGTGAGAGAATAATTGCTTTAGATGCTCGATAGGCTTTGACAATCCATATATTTTGATGGATGTATGACGTAGATCTTTGATCTTCTTTTTCTTTTGAGCATTTAGGGTTGCAGATGATGAGCGCCCAGGTCTATACTCACGTATAACAGAGGAGATGATCATCTGAGCATGCTGATGAGAGCTCCAGGTCTATACTCACGTATAACAGAGGAGATCATCATTTGAGCGTGCTGATGAGAGCTCCAGGTCTATACTTACGTATAACAGAGGAGATCATCACTCCAGGTCAGTGCTTCCACACAGCAGAGGAGATAAGCACGAAAGGGATTCTGAAGAGCTAACTAGATTAACTAGAAGCGTCATTCAGGGCTAGTGAAGGGGTGATTTGGAGTTTTACAAAGGATTACAACAGGATAGTAAACTCTCAACCCGTTTAGACAGAGACTTGTATCTTTGTGCAGGCCAACATGTCATGGAAATAATCCTTATCACCGTGATCCTTTGAGCTTTATGTTTGGCCACATAATTACTGTTTACTTTGATTTTAGGCTGAGCCTATCTTGCACATCCCAAGCATAATACTTCTGACCTCCTTCTAAGTCTCATTTTCTGCTCGAATAGCCTGAAAAGTAGCAAAATTTTGATACTTAGCAAAAGATGAAATTAGACTTATACTCCCCTAAAATTTCTATTTGATAGCTTATCTAATAGAGAATTTTAACAAGCAAACAGAAGATAAGTGAGAAAAAAAATAAAGGAATAAAAAAAAGTAAAGAAATGTGTGACAGAAGGATCCTCAAGGGCAGAAGATAAAAGAGAGTATTTACATATTTACATCTTAAACAAGTGTTTTTCTCAGAAAAAGGTTTTCAGAATGATATTAATCCTAGCATGATAATCAATTCATAAAAACGAGGTTTATCAAATGTTTTTGTGAAAAGATCTGCTTTCTGCTTCCTTGTTTCAATAGGAATAATATCAATGAACCCCTTTTCCTGTGCATCACGGATGGCGTGAATTCTTGTTTCGATGTGCTTGGTTCGAGTGTGATGAATTGGATTCTTGGCGATTCCAACAGCGGCTTCATTGTCACAGAAGATTGGGGTGTGAAGGAAGTTGATGCCATAATCCATCATCTGGTGTTGAATCCAGAGCACTTGGCAACAGCAGCTTGATGCAGCAATATATTCAGCTTCTCCTGTGGATAAGGACACTGTTGTTTGCTTTTTGCTTTGCCACGAAACAAGACAGTCACCCAGATATTGACATCCACCGGTGACCGACTTTCTGTTAATCCTGCAACCACCATGATCACATCAGAAAACGCATGTAAATCAAAGTTCCCTCCTTTTGGATACCAAAGCCCCAAACGAGAGGAACCCTTAAGATAACGAAAAATGCGTTTAACAGCTATCTCATGTGATTCTTTAGGATTGGCTTGATAACGAGCACAGTAGCACACGGTAAAAGTGATATCTGGACGGCTTGCAGTCAGATACATGAGAGATCCAATCATCGAACGATATCGATGAGCATCCACGGACTTCCCATTATCATCAGGAGACAAGCATGTCTGAGCAGTAAAGGGAGTAAGTTCTGGCTTTGAATCATCCATGCCGAACTTTGTGATGATTTCCTTGATGTACTTCTCCTGGTGAATAAGAATACCATCCGGTTTCTGTTCCACCTGCAATCCTAAGAAGAAGCACATCTCCCCCATCATGCTCATTTCAAAGCGATCCTTCATCACTTCTTCAAAATCTTTACACAGCTTTTCATTTGTTGATCCAAAGATAATGTCGTCTACATACACTTGAACAATCAGCATCTCACCATCAACCTCTTTCTTGAAAAGTGTTATATCTATAGTACCACGGGAGAAACCCTTGCTGAGGAGATACTGCGTCAAGGTTTCATACCAGATTCGGGGAGCTTGATGCAACCCATACAAAGATTTGTCTAGCTTGTACACTTTATCTGGAAAATCTGGATCCTCGAAACCTGGTGGCTGACACACATAGATCTCCTCATCAATGTTTCCATATAGAAATGCACACTTCACATCCATCTGAAAAACTTTAAAGTTCTTGTGAGCTGCATGTGCAAGAAAAATTCTGATGGCTTCGATCCGAGCAACTGGAGCAAACACTTCAGTGTAGTCTATCCCCTCCTCCTGAGCAAATCCTTGAACAACCAATCTGGCTTTATTTCTGATAACAATACCACGATCATCTGGCTTGTTCCGGAAAACCCACTTGGTACCAATGGGACATTTGTTTGGAGGAAGATCAACTAACTCCCAAACTTTCAACTTCCTGAACTGTTGTAACTCAGATTGCATAGAGTCCACCCAGCTTGGGTCTTCAAGTGCCTGCTTGTAATTCTTTGGAACGATCTGAGATAGAAAAGCTGCATAAAGGCACTCATTTATCAATCCACTTTGACTCTGAGTCCTCACTCCGTCTGTGATAGATCCAATGATGTAGTCATGAGGGTGATCTTTTAAGGTTTTAAAATCAGTGTTAAGTAATGAAGGGTTATGTTGTGGTGTGGATGTGGAAGTGGATGGTTGTGCGGGAGGAGATGAATTTGTGGGAATTGGATCGATGGGAGGATTTTGAATGGATGAAGTGGTGGATGGAATGGTAGATGAGCTTGTAGGATTAGATGATGGAGGTGGTGGTGAAGTTGGTGAAGATGGGATATCAAATGAAGTGGGAGGTAATGAGGTGGTGACAGACGGTTGCGGTTGTGGTGGAATCAGATTCACAGGTGAGTGAGGAATAACGTCATCATCATCGGAAATTGGCAAATTGAATGATTTGAAGACAGTGGTAGAATCATAAAACCAGCAGGCTCACTTCCAATGCTTGTTGAGTTGGATTCTTGCCAGTCGACATAGTAGGACTCTTGCACAATCTGCGACCGTTTATTATACACACGATACGCCTTTTGTGTTTCTGAGTACCAACAAAGAAACATTCATCAGAGACAGCACCAAACTTCGTTTTCTGGTCTTGGGTATTTAGTAGAGTACAGAGCAACCGAAAGGGCGCAGAAAATCAATAAGAGGCTTAATTCCCTGGAACAACTGGTATGATGTCTTCATTTTGCTCTTGACAATCAATACCCGGTTAAGAACATAAGCAGCACAATTAACTGCCTCAGCCCAAAAGATAATCGGAAGCTTTGACTCGATCAACATCGTTCTAGCTGCTTCAATTAGAGTTCTATTCTTATGTTCAGCAACACCATTTTGTTGAGGTGTTCTGGCAGCACTGAACTGTCTGAGAATACCCCTTTGTTCACAGAATGAATTGAAGATGTGGTTTCTGAATTCTGTTCCATTGTCGCTCCTGATGGCTTGAATCTTTCTCTTTCCAAGAACCTCAATCAGTGGGATCAGCTTCATCAATTCCTCAGCAGTCTCACTTTTGTTAGATAGAAATCTCACCCAGGAGTACCGAGAGTAGTCATCTGTCACAACAAGACAATAAGATTCTTAGCAATTGATTTAACACTGATAGGGCCAAATAAGTCAGTATGTAACCATTCTAGGGGATGCTCAATCGAGTTTTGAAGTTTAAGTTTATGTGGCTTTTTGTGCTGTTTTCCTTTTGCACAAGCCATACATTTTTCTATCACAGAATAATCTTTCAGTGATAGTCCCCTGACCAAATTGTTCTTAACTAACTTATTTATCAATTTAAAATTGATATGCCCTAATCTTTTATGCCACTGAAAAGATTCATGGGAAGAAGCTTTTGATAAAAGACAGGTCACGGTGGAAGACGATTCTTTCGATCCCATATTTAACAAATAGGTATCATTTCTCCTTGGAGCTCGCATGATCACCATCTCTTCAGGGATTGAGAACTCTGGTTTCAAGAACAGACATTCGTTGGCAAGGAACATCACGGGAATATCTTTATCACAGATTTGTGATACGCTGAGAAGATTGAATGCCAATTCTGGAACATAGTTGACTTTCTCCAAAGTAAGGAAACCATTTGAAACATCTCCTTGGCCAATCATCTTTCCACCCTTCTTGTCTCCAGCAAAAGCAACATAGCCACCATCAATTATTCTAAAATTTGTCAGCAGGTCCTTCAACCCAGTCATATGTCGAGAACATCCACTATCTATATGCCAATAACTATTTACAGCGGCCTCTGAATGTTCCTGACACATAAAAATTTGGTTAGACCTTGGAAATTGGGACCCAAGTCTTAGTGTACTTAGGTCTTGGAGGAACAGATTTTCTGCAAAAGAAACCATTCACAAAAGCTGTCAATCTAGTTCCAAAAGATTTATTCTGAATATTAAGACACCTGATTTAGGACATTGCTTTATCAAGTGATCATCCTTTCCACATCTAAAGCAATGGGATCTCAACTTTGTTTTGGAACAATGTGATGAAGGAATTCTATCACTAGACATTTCTTCATCACATTCAGACAATCTTGAACCTGAATCACTGTTTGAGTCATATGACTCGCTTGACTTCCCTGTCATAACTTCCGCTTTAATTGAATTTTGTTCAATTTTATCTTTGTTATTCCCAGAGGAAGAAGACATTTCTTTATCTTTTGGTTTAGAAATCCTTATCGGTGTAAAAGATGGGATTGGATGAGAGAAGAATTTGTTAAAGCAATTAGTTTTTGTTTCACTTTCAGTGACATGACCTGAAAGTTGAGCTGCATCATTCATACACACATTAGCATCAACTACTGAATTTAAAACATTCAAGTCATCACAAGTGTTTGAAACAGAACATCCTAAGTTACTATTACATGCCATAGAGTTTGAATCCAAAATGGTTCCACCAGACACAAAATGATTACTTAAGCTAAAGTCTACAAATGACTTCTTGGAATTCAAAACATGACTACTAGAGCTCCCAAGACCAACACTGCCACCATAATCATATCCTTCTCGCAACTCCTTAGAATTATCTCCTTCTAAACCTGCAACGGAGCTGTTAGTATCATTCTGTATAATCTCTTGTATCAACTCATTTGATGGATGAGGAGTGGGCATAGGAGAATAACAGAAAGTACTAGGTGGAGGATATACTAATGCATCATTTTCATTACCCAAACCGGTCTTGATCCTTGCCCCCCTTTGTTTTTTGCATAATTCCTCCCTCTTCATGCTCGAAAGAGACCACTGTTCTAATTTATTTTTAAGTTTTCTGACTTCAAATTCAGCAAGTGTGACTTGTTCAGTTAAATAGTTAACTTCACAATTCTTTTCCAAAAGCGTCCTTTTTAAATGTTCATTTTCTTTCAAAGCTTCTCTTAATTTAACAAAATACTTTGACTCATTTTGTTTAAGCTCTTTATTGATTTTCTTTAATTCATTTTCATTCATTATGAGCAACCTATTAGCTTTGTATATACCAATCAAACGAATTTTGCATGCAGAGGAACACATATCTTCAACAATTTCATAAGGGAGACCCATTACCAGTTTTTCTGCTGCGAGAGCACGATCACATTGGCAATAAGGAGTGTTCCTCTTGTACTCCTCCACAGCTTCTTTCTTGGCTTCTTCAATCATTGCACTCATTTTCAGCTTCTCGTTTTCATCAGCTTCCTTTCCAGCAGATTCACAACCCAGTTTAACCTCTTCCTTAACAGCTTCACACACCAATCTAGTTTGAATAATCTCTTCTTGAACCACAGCTTTCTGAACCACACCTACACATTCCTTAACCTTTTGAATTGCTTCAGACCCAATAGATTCACCATTGCTATCATCTTCATTTTCAGCTTCACCGTAGAACTCCTTGAAAGGATCAAAACTGTCAATGTCCCCATCATCAAGAGCATGTTCTTCCACTATCTCAGCAATTAAGGCATGGTTGATTTCCTCCTTTGACTCCTCAATTTCTGCACTCCAATCAAAGTTGGTCAACAGAGCAGTTTCTTTCTTGGGCTTAGCTTCTTCAACCTTTTCGATGACTGGGATGGTTCTTGAGTTTCCAGAATTAACAGGTTCAGTGACAATGGGAGAAGGACACTCTCTTTTGAAGTGACCGAGCTGCTTACAATTGAAACATCTGAGCTTAGACTTGTCATATCCCAGAGCATTGTTCTGACTCTGGTTTCCAAAATTCTTTCTGCCAGTTCTTTCCATGAACCTCCTGGCACGAAGAGTAAGCATGGCCATTTGCCACTGAATGTCGGTTTCTTCAAGGTCATCAGGATCAACCTGATACATATCTTCCACTGTCATGCCACATCCCTTCAATTCTCCAGCCACCAAAGCCTCATAACTGTGCACAAATAACCCAAACAGTGCCATCGTATCGTGTGGAATTTGAGTAGAAACTAAGGCATTTGAACTTGACCCAGCATCCTTACAACCACCACCTGAGTTGACAATTTTACCATACCCAGAGTTAGCGAAGCCACCATTACCAGATGAACTCCCACAAGCTGCACCATAATAGTTAGAGTTTGCAGCGGATGAAATTAGTGCAGCGTTTTGAGGAGAGACATTGGGAGACATCATGGTTTGATTATACTCTCTTCTCTTCACATCAAGATCAAATGATTTTAACTTGTTGATTACATCCATCAGCTTGTAGTCAGCAAAATTTCTTTCTTGTTTGAGTAGTTTGATTTGCAGACTCCACTGAGCAGGAAGAGAGTCTAACAATTTACTCACTTGCTCATGATTTCCAAGCTGTTCATCATACTTCTTCAGATTGCTTGAAACTGACAAAAACGGTTTGTGATATCAGTAAGTGTCTCATGCTTATATCCCACAAAAGAGTTAAACTCCTTCTGAGCCCGAGCTTTCTTATCTTTCTTCAGATCTTCGTTCCCGTCATAAAACTCACATAAGGCATCATACAATGCCTTAGCGGTAGTGTGCTCAGCAAACCTGTTATAAATATCCTGATGCAGACACAGAATCAAAGCCCCAAGAGCTTTCTTGTCACGATCGAGCAACTTGATGTCAATCTCAGTATAAGTGCTAGGATCCAGATTTGGTGAAGTGACAGATCCGACAGTTGTTGTTGGTAGGTGAGGTCCATTAGTGATAGATTTCCATTGACCATGATCAGTGTAGAAGAAGAAAGCTTTCAAGCATCGTTTCCGTCCTCAAAATTCTCTCCGTTGACAAGCCTCGGTGGCCTGTTTGGTTGAACACACTCCATATCAGTCAAATTCATACTTATAGCAGACATGATAAGTTCAGAAATTGAATTCACTGAAACTGATGTAGATTCGCTCGTAGATTCGCTTGGCGAACTTATAGGTTCGCTCGGCAGTGTGAACGAGAGAACAGATTCGCTGAGCAAGTTCGCTCGACAGTGTGAGAACTTTCGTTCAAAAATAGATTCAGCAGCAACTTCGCTTGGTTGTCAACCAAGAGTAGTGAACTTTCATTCAAAAAGGCTAGACTCGCTGTCCAAAAGGTCAGCAAAGATTGAAGAACAATTTTCCTTAGATTCGCTGGATGAGCTGATAGGTTCGCTGAATGAATCAGCTAGGTTCGCTGGATACGAGACACCCTTTTCCAACAAGAAATCAGCCCAGTTTGCTCAAAACACAACCAATTGATGAACAGTTTGTTTCAATAGCTTCCTAATACCAAAATCTACAATCCCCAAGCAGTTTCCATATCATAAACACACTGAACAAGCTCGAAATGAATCAAAAGAGTCTTTGCCTCATAAAACCCCAAAACAACACAAAAATCAAACTATCAAGAGCACTATGGCTCTGATACCATATTGTTGGTCCATCATGATCGATTCAACAGTGCAAATGATCATAATCACATACATAACCCACTGAAATTCATTGAACAATGAGAGAATCTAGCTCAACAATCAAAGTAATGATCAAACAATGATGAATAGAGGATATCAAGCTACAATGATGAAGAAATAAGCTCCTAGCACCTCTAGCCGTCACACACACACTTTAGGGTTTGAACAAAATGCCAAAACTATCTTAAAATGAGAAGAACATTACAATATATAGCAGATCATAGGTTCGCTGATAGATTCGCTGGATAGCGAATCTATCAGATCAACCAGCCTAGCTTAGCCGGGCACCAAGACAGGTTCACCCGGCTACTACCTACAAAAGACTATATATTAAGATCCGGGCGAACCTATAGGTTCGCCCGTAGGTTCGCTAGTACATAAACAATTAAAATATAAAACAAAGACAAAAACACCGACAGGCCGGTGAGTCCAACCTACACTAGTCATCAACTCTCTAACCTTTGATAACAACAAGAGATCGGTAGAGGCACATAAGTGAAGTCAAATGAAAGCTGTCTTAGACTTATGAGTACATGTAACCAATTAGATCTAATTTGCAGTATAATCATTTCAATCAAAAAGATTACGTTGGTGCGAATAAAAAGCCTAGTATCAACTATCTTTAGGCCATATATGAATTAAGAAACTCAAGCTTTACACCATATCTTCATAAGTAGGATGAATAATGGGAGACAAAAGACAATAGCTGACATCATTAAGAATCGTATGATAAGATTGAATGGTAACTTGATTCCTATTGACTTGATACCTATGGAAACCTAAAGAATTTGAGGTAGTTGAAGGAGTTGACTAGCAAACCTTTAACTAAGTATAAGTCACGTCTGATAGAAGAATGGTATAACTTAGATTGCCTAAAAAATGGTAGTATATGATGACTGAGCAGGAAACATTATTACTTGACTCAGGTCCATAAACTTTTAAGAAAATGATATTATTGTTCTAGCATATGCCATGAACTCTATGAAGAAACAGAAAGTTTAAAGCATTTTTAAGAACATTATATGATCACTATGAATTATTGGTGATCTACTCGAATTCACCAATGCATCAGGGATATTCATGGATTCATGGAGCATATGATAAAATTTATAAACACTATCTGCATAAATTCATCATCATTTTTCAAGGACATTCTGATATATTCGAAAGACTGAAGAAACCACAAGGATCATGTTAAAGAAATTCTAGAATTACGTAAGAAATGACAACCTTGCACCAGATTCTAGGAATATAAATTTTAGATACGTAAAGTTTAATTCTTAGGACATATGTTTAATGAGCAAGACAAACAAGTAATACATGTTAATAACAAGCAATAAAAAAATCCACATGATTTTGAAGATTTTGAGTTTTGAAGATTATTATTGGAGATTAATTTAAGTTTTTCTAAACACTAGTGAAAATGAAAGGAATTGTTAAGTAACTACGACTATGATATACAATACCATACAGGAAAGAACAAAGTTAATCGCTGGTGCATTTATAAATAAGAATCAGCCCAATCATTAAAATTGAAATATCTACAAATGATATTAAGATAAACCTCTTAGACTAAATTGAAATGCACAAGAAAATTCCTTGATGGAAAATCACATTAATAAGCAATGAAGGATTGGTAGACGAAAACTATTAAGAGATAGAAGTGATAGTATTTTAGGACTCCACAATCATATATGATATCGAGTCTTAGCATATTACATGACATGATACTAAATGAAGCCCATAAATCAAAATATAGAGCACACACTGATAGTAATAACATGTAATATGATTTAAGAATTATTATTGGTATTCCGAAATCAAAGATCAATCACAAGGCGTGCAGGGAAATTTCTTTATCTACTTAAGGATTATGATGAAACATTAGAAATTGTCTAACTAGATACAACAATGTTAAATCTCATAATGGAAATCAAAGATGACCAATAGACTTTGTTAATTTTATGATTAAATTATGAATATGACGCCATCTAGTTACTGGATGGTAGGTTTACCAAATTAGTATACTCTTTATCTATATGGCAAAAGTATACTCTTTATCTATATGGCAAACTATAAGAGAGAAATGTTAGCCAAACTCTATTAGTCTCACATTAAGATTTGCCTATCTTGACTATATCTGATAGACTTTATCGTTTCACTTCAAAACTATAATAAGGTTTCCAAAAGAAACTAAGAACACGAGTAAACTGGAGAACCTTATGTTTCACAATAGTAGTAGACTTTCTTTGAAAATTAAAACCTTAAGCAATATAATATATGAATATATTAGAGTTCGTATAACAAGAGTTTGATATAATTTAATCACTTTTGCGCTAAAGAAATTATAAGAAATAAGGATATGTTGGTTAACAAAAGAAGCTATTAATCATACAATATAATAATTTTAGCTCAAAAGATAATTTCACTAGTATTGGTCGAGTGATAAGGTTATAAAAGAGTCTGAGAAAACATGGAGATTGACAGAAGAAATAAAAGCCAAATTTCCTCAACTCTTCGGGTAACCTTCGAATTTCGAGGACGAAATTCTTTTAAGGGGGGAAGAATGTAACATCCCAGGTTTCCAGGGTCAGATGTAATTATTAAAATAAAATAAATACGAACTTTATATTTTGTATATTGTTAAACGAGTAAATAATGAGTGAAATAACTATTGTAAATTTTAAGGTTTTTACACTAATTTTAGTGTCGTAAGAGACCGTTTAGATATATTTAAATATAATAATATATTATATTTAAACATGCTCTGTTTTTAACGAAACTTAAGTCGACTCGTAGAGAAAAATAAGCTCGTCCCAATGACGTATTTGAAATTTTGTAGAACGTTACATTTACAAGTTATAAGAGAAAAACTAGTTAAGCAGCTAAATTAATTATAATAATAAAATAATAAAATAATAATATATTAAATTTGTGATTCACAGAATGTATATTGATACGTGTTTGCTACGTGGAATGCATGTGTTAATGTATATCCATAAACATTTATACGTGTTGTATCATGTTTACATTAGATTGATTCTATGTTTTATAAATACGTATGTGTTATACGATTTTGATGATCATATATTTTCAAAACTTCTTATGCCCTTATTCAGGTATGTATTTAAGTTTTTAATCTTTTAAGTTTAAGTGAAGTTATATAAATTTGAAGGTTTAATATATTATTAAAAGTAGCATTTAGGGTCATAATCGTGGTGGGTGTTAAGTAGCCTAACCTTGATTAGGCATGGACTGATCAACCATGCTTAAACAAGGAAAATGTTATCCAAAACCAATCATGATTATTACTAGGAAGTACGTTATTAGTTGCTAAGACTTGTTTCAATCCTAATCACGAACACAACTTTGAAACTGTCTATCTGTCTCAATAATACTTAAATACCAAGGTGAGTTCCTCTGAACTGTTTTTCTAAAACGGGATGTGATGTTCTAATAACAGGTAATAATTGAAGAATTGACTATCAATAGCATCTGTGATATATGGCAATGCTTGATAGGATGCTTGAGGGCTGCTTGTATGATTCTGCTTTAGCCAGTGGAGTTTGTATACATAGACTGGTTATGTGAATTTATACTGTGCTTACTCTGTTCCTATCTGTTTGCCATGGCTGTATCTGCTTGATGCAATAGTCAATAATAACATGTTTTGAATTTTAAAGAATGCCATGTTTATGAACTCACAAGCTTTATGCTGAGTCACAAATGTTTTCTATTTTATGGACACACATCCTAGGTGCCAAGAGATTGCAGAAATTGGAGATTACAGGCTAGTTTACAAGGAAATAGAGGTCTAGAGCGCTATTGAAGATTCAGACCTCTAATATAGTTAAATTGATGTAATGGTTTTATCTAAGCATGACAAATATAATGTTTGTTTTGATGTATAATCAAAGTTAGACTTCCGCTGTGAATTTGGATTACTATGTGTTCTGTATATCCGATGCGTAACGCACCCCAGGGTATGCCCTGGGAGGCGGGCGTTACAAATAGTTTGGCTCAAACCTAACTCGTTTAATAATATTCAAAATGCATATTTTAAATGTTTTATTTTTATTCACAAAACGGGATGTTACAGATACCTACTTGTAAGGCCCCGATCCCGGTGACCTCACAGTTGTTCAATCATAGCATTATTACATAAAATATTACCCATTTCATAAAAAAATTTGCAGCGGAATTAAGTGAACAAAAATCATTCATGCATATAATTAATATTGCAAAATAATACATCTTGTAAGTTAGGGTTACAAAATGATTAATTACTTGCATTACAATACAACAAAATCATTAAGCATGAATGGATGCCAGTCTAGCCCTGACGAGTAGCTTCCCCATGTGCCATCCTCAACAATAGTTACCTTCTAACTGAAAATGCATAAAAGTCAGGGTTGCTGAGTGAGTTCTAGTTTTAGAAGTATTAAAATACCTTGTATTATTTATATATGAAAATATCATTCTAGAATAAAATACATTACTTTCATATGCGAGCACACATCACACGTACATCCAGATAATATTCATTATTATCATCATTATCTTTCTCATTCTTGCTTTCATTATTATCTTTCACTTTCCTTTCGGACTGATGCGGTGTGAAAAGTATGTATATTTTGATAAAGGTTTCTCGCATAGATTCAGTTTTAATTGGTTATTACTACTACTAAACTACACACATAAAATGCAAGTGTACATATCGTGAGGCAATATAGTGATTGTAAGAACTGAGTATCAATCCGTGGACACACCTAGCCTACTCAACAACCTTAATGATTGACTATCAGATTTGATTTTGTTTAGGAATATGATAAGCTGCATTGATGTAAATTAGGGTTTTTAGGGTTTTAGAAATAGAAATAAAATAAAGTAAAACAAGGTTGAAACTTTTGGATTTAAAATCAGGGGATAAAGGCTATCATCCTAATTAGATTACACTTATGTAATTGTGATAAAGTGGTGGTGTGATTAATGATATTGTTTAAAGTAATCGTGTTAATGTTTATAAAGATGAGCTGGCGTGATTTCTCGTCTATCCGCTCCGTATTAAAAGGACCACGTCAGGTTGAGATTTACTACTTAGGTTAAAGCCCTAGTAACGTAGGTAAATCTTTTGTGACCTTTTCAACATATGCTTTCTGAAAACATAACTTAATGTAAGAAGAGATTTGATCAAGTTCCTTTCCAACATACCATTAATTTTAGAAAACCATAACAATTACTGTAGATTTCTCAGACTAATAAAAGGGAATCTGTAAATGATTAGAAAGTTAAGTGATATGATTTCAAATAACCATCTCTAGTTAATTAGCCATAGATTTGTTATGAAGATCAGTTTCACGAATAAAAGTTGATCATACGTTTTTCAACCGTGTATGACAATCATAATTACAATACATAAGTTTATAACTCCCCATTCAAATGTAGTTTCCCAAGACCACTATAACATTAACACAATATAAAACACACCATTAGTTCATCACAAATTACATAAGTTTCATCCAATTAGGATGATAATGAGAGTTTAGCTCATAATGAGCTTGAACATAACAACACATAACATAGAAGATAGATATGAATTCATCGGTGAAATGGAACAATCAAACCGGTGATCCATAATAGATGATGTGTAGACAATCCCAAGCTTCTTCCAAGTGTTGTATGCACCTCCCGAGCCTCTAAATGGTCTTCAAGACTTGATTCTCGAGAGAATTATACAGAGTAACACCCCACCAAAAGCTTGCCAAAATGGTGAACTTAGACCTCTATTTATTGGCTTTATGGAGTGTTTAAGCACGGCCCCGTGCCCAAAAGGCACGACCCCGTGTTAGTACAATGCTTACGAAAGTTGGTCGGCTCGTACGCGCAGAAGTTGTCGGGCATGGCCCTATGACAAATGGGGCACGACCCCGTCTTTGAGATGGGGCACGGCCCCGTGCCTCCTGGGGCACGACCCCGTGTTCACTTTTAGGGGACAATACTTTTTGTCATGTTAGATGTCCAAACACGGGGGTGTGCAAATTTAGCACGACGGTGTGCTTCAGGCAAGGCATGGGGGCGTGCTTAATGAGGCATGACCCCATGCTTGGACTTGAAAGCTCGGATTTCTTCAATTTCTTGTTAAATATGCTTATTTTCTCCATCTTGCCTTCTACAACACCTGAAAACATGATTAAACGATTTTAAGTACATAATCATCATTTTAAGAAAGATATTAAGGAACAATTGATGTGCTTTTGATAGTGTTTTTATGTATAATTTGGAGCACATCAAATATCCCCACACTTGAACTTTGCTTGTCCTCAAGCAAAATTCACTTAAAATGACAATTTCACCAAAAACCAAATAAATCAAATGATAAATATGTCTTTCGAGAAATATGCATGTAAAAATTATTCTATCCAAATGTAAATATTTTAAGCATGTATTGAATGATATCTTAGCATAGTAAAGATTATAATCATGTAAAAATCCACACTCCTCACAAGATGCACTCACACTCGGCTAAATATATGGAGTCATAATTAGGGTTAAGTATGACTAATACGCTCAATTGCCTAGTATGAATACGTGTGAAATCATATGCTTCTTAAGGGATCAAATCTCCATCTACTTAGATATTTACTTGCATAACTCATTAGGTCTGTGATGGGTTGTAACTTGGCTCGACCTCGGGTATGGAATATTTAGAAAAAGTGGCTAAATGCTAAACACGACGGTCTTGGCTTATTTTTCTAACATAAACTACAAGGAAAGCAGTAAAAGGCTTCCTATACAATACTCCAAGTTAGAAGGGATATGCTAACTTGAGGACTCGTTTAAGGTTAGATTGTCAAGACCTTTTTTTGCTTTCAAAAACCTTACTTCATCCTTCACCCGAAGACATACAAAACTCTTCTTTCGTAAGGATCGCTCGGCTTGAAGCCTAATAGCACCCAATCGGATCAGTTCTGTATATTCGTATTAAGACTCGGTTTGGCTCTTTTTGTATTTTCCATTGTGGGACTAATTTCCACAGTTCGGGCATCTTTGGTATCTTTTTGTCCGCCTCTTTAAAGCGCTTTTTGAGATTCGACAAAATGGTGGGACTTGTTCCTTTTTTCGCCATTTCTTTCTTGCGTCGTATGTGAGATTGAAAATTTATTCGCGGATTTCTGGGGAAGTCCCGGTTTTGCGTGATGAAGACAACAAAGCAAATTAAAATCAAAGAATGCATTTCAATTCTTTTAGATCTGCCGGTAAAAGACCAAATTTTTCTTTTTCTTTATGTTTTTTAAGCCAAAACCGTGTCTTTAACAAAAATGGGTTTTGTTGAAGTCTTTTGGTTAAGTGACTTGGTGGTTCGGGAGATCAAAATAGAAACGTTTAAGCTCAACGGGGCTAACTAGGGTTGACGTTCGGATAAGGAAATTTAAAGACAAATAGTTGTGGCTTGAATGATTAAGGTTTCCTAATGTCTAACTCATTTTTATGCAAAAATACTAATTAAGGTCTCGAAATGCATTTCCAAAGCAAGTTCTAATCACACGTATCATAAGTCACCCTCAATTAAATCCAGAATGAAAGAAAAATTAAAAAGGTTATTTAAGGCTCAAAAATAAACTCATATACGAATGGAAGTTGGTAAAAGTGTTTCATTTCACATGATTGAATATTTTTACTAGATTATTGCCTTTAACGATATCACAAAAATTTTCAATTTATATTTGGATGTCACTTATTTACTTATTTATTTCCCGAAAACGTATATTTATAATTTGGTTTATTAAAAATTGTTTAATTTTTTGGTTTCGTGTCACAAAAATTAAGGGTTAAGTGATTTTTAGCAAAATTTTTGATTTAGACCTGTTTTTAGTAAAGTATCAAACGTGTATCTTAATTAACCCCATCCCCACACTTAAAATTCACATTGTCCCCAATATGATCAATAATATAAAACGAGGAATGGTAACGAGATACTCTCCTAAAAATGATAAAGTCGACTCATGTCTTAAATCGTGAGACTCCTCGTGATCACCTGAAATATCATCCATTTATTGAAACCATTAAAATCCTAAACACACATTAAAAATAAAACGACATAAATTAAAAGATACATTGGCACAAAACAACTGTGCCCGGGCCTTGAAAGTGATACCGTTTTTCAAGGGCTTTGTGGAGGGATATCCCCCGACTCATGATACATTCGGTTTCTGATGTATGCGACGTCATTACTTAGGTCATCTGTCACACCCCAACCTTAATGGCGGAAACGTCGAGACGTAAGGGTTAAGATTGTTCATGACACACAACGACTATTAAAGTGTCATTATTATAAAACATCAATGTTCATAACACACATGTAGAAATAACATAAGTCTTCCAAGGATAATAAAACATAGAAAAGTTGACATAAGAATAATAAGTGTCTTTTGATTATTAATCTAGGTCCAATCCTAGAATGCAATGAGTCTTCAAAACAAGCTAAGTATTACCATTTCCTGAAACATGTTAAAAATAAAGGGGTCAACATAATGTTGGTGAGTTTTCCATAGTTTTCATACATAATTATATATAAAAGATGACAATTCATGTCGTAAATTAGTGAATAAAGTAACTATGGGTGTATGAACAGATGTAACAATCAAACCTTGATAGATTACAAGATTTCAAGATTACAAGATTAAACGATTAGTTAAGTGTACATGGATTAACCAAGCAGGCTTATCAGGTCCATAGATCTATGACGTCGTCAGGCTGGTAATAGTTAATGATTGTACATATAATAGTAATCACATGGTAATTACTAAAGTTCAACTAACCACGACAAACAAGATGAATTGCCCAAGTGTTTACAAGATTCAAACGAGTTTACAAGTACAATGATAATAAGATTAGTATGTTTCACCCCAAAGTGTAAAAATAAATAAAAGGGGTATGGAAAAACTCACATGATAATAAAGGATGAACAAATAATAAGCCTTGTATATAACGCCGAGGATTCGATTATGTTCAACCTAAACGAAACGTCGTATTAAATTAATCATGGTGTTTTTGGTGTTATGTCTATATCCATTTGTCCATAATTTTTCATGTTTATTAAACAGATGTAAGTTATTATTATCTTGACAATTAAATAATTTAAATAAGAATTTTGTTGGTTGACACTAGTAATAAAAGTTAAACTTTTATTATTATCAAATGTTTATTATTTACTATTTAATAACATGGTAATTTTATAGATTTAGAAGAGTAAACTAATCATTATAATAAGTGTACATTCTAAGTATGTACATATTTATATTAATTCTTTTTCATTTATACAATTAGACTTATAAATATATCATTAAAAAATTGAAATTCTTGGGAATTAAAGAAGATTTCTTTCTTTACGAGTTAAAATTAACAATAAATTATATTTATAATAATTTATATAATTCCAAAATAAAAGGATTAAAAATTTATCAATCAAGTTTCTAAGAAAATTAAAAAGAAAATAATCTTATTTGGTTTTTGGTTAAAAATGATTTTTATATAATTAATTATAATATTAAAATGGTTTCTGCATTTAAAACTAATAAAAAACATTTTAAAAATAATTGCAGGGGCTTGGGTTCGAACCCGGGTCCCCTGCCACACAACACCACATTCTAACCACTGGGGCAAAGCCCTGTTTGGTGTTATGTTTCAGAACTCCAGTTTAAAACCAAGTTCTCAGAGAAATCCTCAATTTCTTATAAAACCCTAGATTTGTAATCGGTTAAATTGAGCCCAGATTTGTTGTTGTTACCCAAATTAAACATGGGGCTTTTGCTTCCCATGCAAAATCGAGTGTAATCCCCATGTTAATTACCTGAGTTGCATTAGTCTTGTCGATTTCAAGTTCGAACGAAGCTTGCGACTGTTCTTGATTCCAATTCGTTGTGTGTGTGCATGTTTCGAGCAATTGAGGGTTCAGAGAGTTTAAAGGGGCTGTAATTATCCTTTGCCCTCTGTTTTGTAGTTCCAATTCATTCGAATTGATGTCCAACGGCTATGAGCTTAAAGTCGGCCGTTTCAGATAGATTAATCGATTTACAAGGTTGTTTCAAGTGCAATTGATGTTTCCAATAACTTCAAAATGATTACCCGAGCGTTTCTGTTTGTTTAATTTGTTTGTTATTGTGATTTAAGTGTATAACGGCTTTGAGGTTCGATGATCATTCGGTTACAAATAGAAACCATCAAAACTTTGATTAAAACGCGATTAATGAGCATTCACAGGTTCAAAACGGTTCTATGGTTCGATCGGGACCGGTTTGGAGTTCAAAACACGTTTTAATCGAGGTTTTGGGGGCCGCCGGAGCTCGGACGGAGCTCGGCCATGGCCGGCGCCGGAAAAGCGGCGCGGGAGGGAGAAGGGAAAAGGGGGGTGGGGTTGGTTTTAAATAAAATTACAGTTTTGGTCCCTGTAGTTTAGGTTTTATTTATTTAAGTTCTAAAGTTTAGGTTCTAGTTTTAACAATTTACATTTGAGTCCCCGAGGTTTTAAGGTTTTATTATCTTATGCCCAAACATTTAATTACAAGTTTTAAGATAATAAACTTTTATTATTTTTCATTTATTTCAAAGATTAACACTTATTATGATTATCTATTATTATTAGAATTATTATTATTATTATTATTATTATTATTATTATTATTATTATTATTATTATTATTATTATTATCATTATTAATTACTTAATTATTTAGGAATAAAAGAGATCAATGTACGATACATTACAAAAGAGTCCTCGTATTTGCATTAATGACAACTAAACTTTTACAAAAGATAACTACGATTACAATCGTTAAATAATAAATTACAAGAGGTCACATCATCCACTCAGGAGTGTAGATTTTCGACTCGGTTGAAGGCTTGTTACGCGTATTTGAAAGATCTCCTTGCGTGATCGCTGGTGGTTTGGATTGCTTCATAAAGGTTAACATGGTCGGGAATTCTCCAGCGTGTGAGCTGGAAGCACTGGCTTCTTCATGCTGTGGTGGTATATCAAGGTCCATGATGATTTTTTCGGGATCCGTCGGATCCCAGATTTGTCCCTCCCTATCTATGAACCTCGGTTGCCCATTTGGTAGAGTTGTTATCATGTACATGCTTGTGCAAATGCTAAAGTCCAACAATCCTGGCATTACTCATTCGGTCCCCTTCGTGTCATACCCAAAGCTCTCGTATAAGTTCAGAATACAGCTTCCTCCAAACATGAGTGTCGGAGCACCTGCAGTTGCATTCCTAAAAAAACAGATTACAAAACAAGTACCCAATATTGCATGGAAATCGATTAGTCATACAATATAAGATAAATAAGTCCCTCAAGCTAACAACTCCCTCGCTTTAACCACGAGCTATTATTGAATAGTTGAGCAACCGATGTATGTAACGCATCAGCGGGTCTCGAATCTGACTGCTCTTGGTTTTACTCGAGTTGAACACCCCTGTTCCAATTCTTTACAAAAATGATTTCCTCATAGCACCACTTTCCACGTCCCTACTCTCCTCGTCTGGAAATGTGTGGTATGCTGGCATCCCTGATATTGCTTCCTCCTCCATTTCTTGTTTGGTATATATACCAAGATAAACACCAAACAAGGCGATGGATGTTTTTCGCCAATGCCCATCTAGTCTGAAAGAATCTGCCTCATCATCCATGGGTTGGAGTCTTTCATGCTAAATCTGAAAGATGCTAAAAATTCAAGAGTTAGTTCATAAACAGAAGGTTTATTTTGTGAAAACAAACGCTTCCATTGAATACTCAATAAATTGTTATATCTTTCGAGTTGTCCGACAGCCGCCAAGGTTTCTTTATCGGCTTGAAAATATGACATTTCAATCCTTTGTAAGAGTCTTTGCAACCGGTCACGACACCATCTTTCACGGTTTCCTCCAAATTGCAAGTATGGATGGTTCATGATCCTGAAATTTTGACAAATCAGTTAAAATAGACAAAACATTTCTTTGAAATAGTTTACTTATTTTAGGGACAAAAATGGGTTTCAAGAGACATGGCACCCTTTTTGTGAAAGTCATGTTTAAAAACAGTTAACACGTTTGATTTTCACGAAAAATTTGTTAAACATGGGGTTGTGTCTTTTGAATCGTGGGGGTGTGGTTAACATTTTGAGGTATGAAATTTCAACTCGAGCACGCGTGGTTTTGATTGTAAAACTTTGATTAAGTATGGGTTTAACATTTTCTTGTTTGGAAAACCAAAGATTACACATAGGGGTGTTCAAAAAATCTGATATCCGAAAATATCCGAAATCCGATTCGTATCCGAATCCGAATAAATCAATCCGAATCCTTATTCGGATATTCGGATCGGATCTCATCCGAATCCGAATTCCTTATTCGGATTTCGGATCGGATTTCGGATATCATAAATTTTTTATTCGGGTTATTTGGATTATTCGGATATCCGATTAATCCGAATAAGACTTCAACTATGTTTCTAGCCCAATACTCATTACTCAACTATATATATTATGTTTTAAACTCAATACACAAGAATCTTTACATATTCTAGACATAATCCTAAATAATTATGCAATAATCGACCGTCGTTCTAAATTAGAGAAATATTCGGGTTTATACAATTACCTATTATGTTTTAAAATTTGAATTTGTGTACAAGTACAGTTATATTATTTTAGTTTTATATCTTTTAATATGATTTCCAACTTAAAAATAGAAAGAATAAAAAATAACAAAAAAATAAATATATAGAAAAAAAAGAAAAAAATGTTATTTGGTTTATTCAGATTATACGGATAAATTCGGATTATTCGGATATATTCGAATCCAATCCGAATTGAATTCTGATAGATTCGGATCGGATAGAAAAATTCTTATCCGGATCGGATCGGATTTCGAATAGGGTCCTGAAATTTTCAAATCCGAATAAAATCCGATCCGAATAATCCGAATAATCCGTTATCCGATCCGATGAACACCACTAATTACACATGTATCATTTTAATAATGTTAATAATTCAAGATACTCAAATATATATAGTGTTTAATCACTACATGTTTGGCAATCAAATTCTTGTAACTTGAATATGCTTAACAATGATTCAATCAAAAATTATGAAGATAGTCTTGTTAATGATAAAAGGAAAAACACACTACAACTAACTAAACATGGTAATTAGCTACTAATCAACTACAAGGATGAACATAAACAAGAAGGTTTAAAGCATTCATCATTCCATGAACTTTGAATTACAAGGCTTACATATAACTTGTTAGGATTTTGATAGTTTAGAGACCTAATCACCTAACTACATGTATATGTCCATCATTATGATAGTAATTAACAACACTAACCTTGTTGAATAATTATACCTTGAAGGATTAGAAGAACTCTTGAAAATAAGAAAGAAAAATGAAGAAAATGATGGAAAATGGAATGAATACGTGTTGTTCCAGACTTTCCTTCGACATTTATCAATGGGAATTAATGGGGAACAAGACAAAGGGCTGCACAAAGTCAGATTGTATCATCTTTTGTCAAGCACGGGGGCGTGCCTATGTAGGCACGGGGGCGTGCTCCCCTTATGCAGTCCGGTTTTAGTCTTTTGTTGTTTCATTTTTTAGTTTCGCGCGTTACGCAATTTACCCGGTTAAGTTTTATCATATCCAAATCATCGGAAAAACTACACAATTAGTCCTAGATTTCATTAAAACAAGCCAAATGACAATTATATTTTCCTAGTTCCTATGGTTACATAATACGTTAAAAGCCGAGAATCCGAAACTGCAAAACTAGACTCCTTAAAGCGCACTAGCGCTCATAACACATCACGGAATGCTTCTAGAAGAAGCCTCCATACATTTCGTGTGGGAGGTTCGGGATGGGATAGTGTGAATTGCGGTTGCTAAGTTCCCTGAACTGATGATTGACAGAGACGAGTTCCTCGCCCATTTCTTGAACTTTTTAGATAAGTTCATCTAGGCGTTGAGATGCGATTAGGTTCATCTCAGTCAATTCTTTGATCAGTTCATGAAGCTTGAAGAAGTATTCTTGCGTTGTTGGTTCTCGTGTTTCAGAACGCGATTTCTTCGCAGTATTCCAGCTGGAGTTTCCGTGACTTGATTCTTTCATCTTTTCCAAAGGTTTTAAGCAGAAATGAGTGTGATGAAAGTTTGGAACAAGTGCGATATTTATACACAGGTCGTGAAAGTTGGTCACGGGGCGTGCTTATATAGGCACGAACCCATGTTTGTCAAAAACCGTCATAAATTTGACCTGCAACGTTCTAGAGTCGTCAGCGGAGATCGTGGAAAAAGTTTTGTCAGAGGCACGGGGCGTGTTCCATGGGGCACGACCCCGTGTTTGTGCATATGAGTTCTAAAAAGTTAAAATTTAAAGAAAATCTATGTACAGGTGCCGTGTTTCAGTTTCGGGTCTTCGGCACGACCCTTCCCCACACTTAGTCTTCATCGGGGCGGAGGTATAATTCCTCTGAGAAAATCTTGGTTGGTCCATCGTTATACGGTTTTAGAAGATGCCCATTCACTTTGAAACTTAAAATGTCATGGTTGTCGATTTCAGTGGCACCATTTGAAAACACGTTTTTAATCGTGTAAGGTCCAGACCAACGTGATTTCAGCTTTCTGGAAACAGACGTAAACGAGAGTTATACAGTAAGACACGTTCCCCCACATGAAATCGTTTAGTGTTCCTTAATCGAGAGTCATAGAATTTCCTTGTCTTTTCCTTGTAAACCCTAGCGTTTTTGTATGGTTGTTCTCTTAGTTCCTCTAGTTCATGGATTTGTGGAAACTGATTCTTTCCTGCAAGGCCTTGGTCTAGGTTTGCTGCTTTGAGTGCCCAATAGGCTTTGTGTTCCAATTCCACAAATAGATGACATGACTTCCTATAAACGAGTTTGAGCGGCGTTGTGCCAATGTGAGTCTTATAGGATGTTTGAAAAGCCCATCATGCATCGTCTAGCTTGGTAGACCAATCCTGGTGATTTTGTCCTACGGTTTTCTCAAGGATTCAATTGATACATTGATTAGTGACTTCAGCTTGCCCATTCGCTTGTGGATGATAAGCATTTGTAAAGTGATGGTTCACTCTATAACGGGCGATTGCTCTCTCGAGCTGGTTGTTACAGAAATGGGTTCCTCTATCACTGATTAAAGCTTTGGTAGGTAAGGCTTGAACTTCGGCCTATTTTGAGATATAATCGACTGCTACCAAGATGTAACGATTGCCAAATGACACAGGGAATGACCCCATGAAATCAATACCCCATACATCAAATACCTTGCATACTTAAACAGGTTTTCGAGGCATCTCATCCCATGTTGAGATGTTGGTTGCCCTTTGACATGCATCACAGGTGCGTACCATGTTATGAGCATCCTTGAAGATCGTGGGCCAATAAAATCTAGAGTCAAAGACCTTCTTGGCTGTTAGGGTTGCTCCATGGTGTCCTTCTGTGGGTCCTTCATGACAGTGCCTTAGGATTTGTTCCGCTTCACTTCCGTATACGCATCTTCGAATGAGTTGGTCTGCACCGATTCTGAATAGATACGGGTCTTCCCAATAGTAATGCTTAATTTCAATAAAGAACTTTTCCTTTTGTTGATAAGTCATTCCTTTGAGTACGATCCCGCTTGCCAAGTTGTTTACGAAATCGGCAAACCAAGGATGTTCATCGATTGAGGATTGGGCGTTGATAAGGAATTCGTGAGGAAAATTATCGTTTATTTTGAATTCCTCGATTTGTGAAGGGTTTGAATCTTCAAGACGCGAGAGATGATCGGCTGCCAGATTTTCCGCTCCCAGATTTTCCGCTCCTTTCTTGTTGCGAATTTCAATGTCGAATTCTTGAAGTAGGAGTATCCACAGAATTAATCTTGGCTTTGCCTCTTGTTTGTTGAACAGATAACGAAGGGCTGCATGATCAGTGTAAACGATTGTTTTTGAAAGGATCAGATACGAGCAAAATTTGTCAAATGCGAAAACTACCGCAAGAAGCTCTTTCTCAATAATGATGTAGTTTTCTTGTGCGTCGTTTAGGGTTTTGCTCGCATAATGAATTGGGTGGAATTGCTTGTCTTTCCTTTGTCCTAACACGGCTCCTACCGTAAAATCGCTTGCATCTCACATGAGTTCAAACGGTAACGTTCAATCAGGGGAAACCATGATTGGAGCAGTGACCAGTCTTTCTTTTAGCAATTGAATGCACTGATGCACTCATTGGAAAACACGAATTGTGCGTCTTTCTCAAGAAGTTGAGGCATTGGTTGAGCGATTTTTGAGAAGTCTTTGATGAAACAACGATAGAATCCTGCATGACCTAGGAAGCTTCTAATTTTTTTCACGGTTGTGGGATGTGGAAGTTTGGAAATAGTGTCGACTTTGGCTTGATCTACTTTGAGGCCTGCTAGAAAGATCTGATGTCCTAACACTATTCCTTCAGTAACCATGAAGTGGCACTTTTCCCAATTCAAAACAAGGTTAGAATCTTCACATCTAACCAGCATCTTTTCCAGGTTTTCAAGACATTGTTCAAATGAGTTTCCAAAGATGGAGAAATCATCCATGAAAACTTTCATTGAGTGTTTGACAGGATCTAAGCCTCTAGTTTGATCAATTAGATTGTATTCGCAGCAGATTTAGTACAAGAATTAGAACAAACAAGTAAGAACACAATAGATTTAACAATAAAACATTAAGTTATAGAGAAAGATGGAAGTTCTGCAAAAGACAATATTTCATTCAAAGCTTCGACTGTGGCTGTAATTAGCAGCGGCTACAATTAGGTCATCTTCCTTATATAGGGAAGAATAACCTAATGCTGATGTCACTTGACAGTGACATCAACTGTTATTAACAAACTACTGATAATAGACTAAACTACTGAAGATGTCACAACAGCTGACATCTTCTTATAAAATGCTAAGTGTCAAACTATTACAAGAACTGAAAAAAGAAACTACTGAAAAGGTACAACGACTGAAGAACAAACTCTTCAGTCGTTTACAACTACTGAACTATAACAGCTGAAGAACAAACTCTTCAGCTGTTGTACAAACTACTGAAAAGGAAAAGTACAAACTACTGAAAGAGAAAAACCAACACAACAACTGAAGACAACTTCTTCAGCTGTTGTGACAAACTCTGAAGCTTCAGCACTTGGTCTTCAGACTTTGATCTTCAGATGTTTCATCAGCTGATGACTTCAGTAGTTGTCATCAGCTGATGTCTTCAGTCTTTGTCATCAGACTTTGTGCATCAGTTGTTGATCTTCAGTTCTTCAGTTCTTCAGCTGTTGATCTTCAGCACTTGAGTCATCATTACTTGAAGTCTTCAGTACTTGTATTCTTCAGTACTTCAGACTTCAGTACTTGTCTTCAGTACTTGGGATCTTCAGCTATTGTTCTTCAGATCTTTGATCTTCAGCTGTTGAGTCTTCAGTCTTTGTCAAACTGCTGATGAAGCCTTCAGCAGTTGTTGTGATGTCATGTGGGACTTAGAGGTTTTCCTGATCTTGGCTCATTGGTTCTTTTGGTCCAACAAACTCCCCCTGAACCAATGCAGCCAAAACCTCTAAGCAATTTATTGTCCCACTTATTGTTGGCAGAAAAGTTGGTCTATTTCCTTCTGGATCAGATCAAAAGTTGACCCAATTAAGCACTGGCCTGGGAAGAGGTCTCTGAGATTTGATTGGCTTAGTATGGATGGAACCCTAACTTGGGGAACTGGACACAGGGCTGTTGTCCCATCCATGAGACCTACTTCCCATATATGAGACGGTAGGATTCTCTGGTGTAGGCTTTGAGGAATATCATTTGTTCTTCCATGGACAGATCCTCAGCCTCACCTTCAAATAACCCTTCCCACCCATATAGCTCCGAGACATACTTGGCCTGTCTACCATTTTTGAGCTCAACTGTTGTCATCTGCCTATAGGCGAATTCATCAGGATGTTTGCCTTCAAGTAGCAGGTTGAGCTCATCTTGTCTGAAGTTCTCAAGCCTCTTGTAGACTAACCCCTTCTTGACCACCCTATTCTCCAATAACTTTTGGGGTGGCTGGTTAGTCTCGTAGGCTGTCTTGAAATCTTCTACAATCTCCCAGGGTGTTATTACAATGGCCACTGTGATCACTTCATCTACGATCCTCTTAACTTGGCCTTTGTATCTCACTGGTATATCTATCCTTTTAATCCGGTGAGCCACCCTAGGACCAGGCCAAGTCCTCACACAATCTCTTTGATATTGGAAGGTTTGTTTGAGAGTGTAGAGTCTCAGAGCTTCCTTCTTCATGTTGATTATAGAAGTAGAGGCAGCATAAATTTTGTCAATGCTTTTCAGCATTTCTTCATCATGACGTTTCTGCTGCTCTTCTTCTTCTTCTATCTTAACCCTCACAGCTTCCATCTGTGAGGTGGGAGTGATGGGCTTAGGTATGTCTCGCGGCAAGGATATGACTGCAGAAAGAGGCAGTCTATCCTCCTCATCCTCCTCCTCTTCTTCTTCTTGCAGCCTCAACACCCTTCTCTTCTTCTGCAAGGGTGGATCATCGGCAATAGGTTTTGATGGTGAAGGGTTGGTTTTGTGGGTTGTGTTTGGGTTGTTGGTGTGGGAATTTGGGCAGGCTTTGCTAGCAATCTAGAGATGAGGGCAGTTTAGTCTGTTTGACTAGCAAAGTCCTGTTCCCAGCACCGGCTTCTGATAGGGCTTCTGCGACCAGTCCCTTGGTAAAATCACCAACCGAACAGATCTTGGTGGCTATAGCCAAGATTCTGTCCCTGGTCCAAGCCTTCACATCTAGGACTGGTCTCCCCAGATACTTTGAAATAAACCTACTCATAGCCTCGAGTCTCTTTCTTTCCTCTTGGCTATAAGTGGTCCATCGGTATTCTATCTCCTTTATCTCCATCTTCCTAATTTCCTGATCTAGCATAGCAATGTCCATGTCAAAGCCTTGCCTGAACAGCTGATCAATGACAGAGTCCATTGATCGGCTATACTCAGCATCAGCCTCCTTGACTAGGACTGCTAGATTAGTATCCACCTTCTCTACCTTCTCTCCCTCCTTCTCTCCTCTCTTCTTTTTATAAGTGACACTAAAATCTTTTTGGATTTCAGCCACTTCTATCTGTTCAGCTCTCTCCTCCCTCACCTTCTCCTTCCCCTTCACCTTCACAGTCTCCTCAATCCTCTCCCTCTCGTTTTCCTCCTCTCTCCCTACTTCTTTCTCCTCCTCTACCCTCTTCCTCTTGGCTTGCACTGATGTCTCCTCCTTTTTGGGTGCATTGGTTGGGGTTTGACTATCAGCAAGCGTCTTAGCTACAGCAACCTCCACCATGGGTTGTATTTGTGAGGGAAGCCTCTCATCAAGGGTTTTCATCACAATGTCTGTGATTATTGATGTGATGTGAGGCAGGGATTTTTGGAAGATAGCAACTAGTTACTCAGGAGGGTTCTGTTCTTGAGAACTAGTGCCAGAAGCAGAGGCAGGTGGCTGAGTTTGTGGGAGTGGTTGAGTATTTATGAGACCTTCAGGTGAAGGTGCCATCTGTTGGTTTATAGTGGCAGATGGACTTGCATCCTGAGACATTTTGGCAAGCAGCTCTTTGAGTCTGCTTACCTCATCCTCTAGGATGGTGTTTTGAGCGACCACATCGAAGAAGAAGCTCAGGTCATCATCAGTTTGCACTGAATCACCTGACCTCCTGACAGTGTCAGGATGTACATGCACTAAGTGTGGCTCAGTAGTTGCATGTGCCCCTATGTCTTGGTACTGGGGACTTCCAGCCTCCGGATTGGATCCATCATCGGCAGTTGCCTCTGGTGAGGTCTTAGTGATGGTACCAGCTTCTTCCTGCTGAGATGTTGATGCAGGGAAGTGGCAACCTCACCAGATTGCCTTATCTCCGTGGCCACACTTGGAGATATGACATGTGATTCTCTGTGTTGTGGGCTCCCATCAACACTTGGTTCCACCCTCTCCATGGTTAGGGATATCCTAGTTGTAATAGGTGCCTGGGGAGAGGGTGGAGTGTTTAGATGGGTCAACACTTTGGTGATTATTAGGGTAGGGCTTTGTGGGGCGGTTTCAGTGGGTGATGGGCTAGAAGCAGAGTGCACATGGGGAGGAATGTGCTCTTCAATGGCAATCTTCTCAATTGAGAAAGATTCCAGATTTGTGGCAGCCCCTGAAATGGTTGCATCAGGCTCCTGTTGAGAGGAAACCTATGCGGTTGTGGTAGGTGGAGTCGTGGTGACTGCTGGGAGAATCTGACCAGCAGTCACTTCCTGCATTTGTGTTGCAGGGGCATCCTCAGGGGACTCATCTCCTGAGTAGCCTTTGTGGGTTTGTTTTTGGGTTTGGGCTTGGTGGGGACTTTAGACTTGGAGGTGGAGGCTGTGGGTTCCAGCTGCGTGGGTTTTCGTAGCTTGGCAGCCTGTTTGAGTGTCTGGTCGGTGTTGGGCCTGGAGTATACCTCAGCTAGAACAACCATGGCAGGACCCCAGTGCCAACAAGTCCCTCAGCATTAAGCTGGTTCTCTATCATGGCCATAATGAACCGAGGATATAAAATCCAACGGTTTGCAAATGGTTTTGAGGCCATGTCTTTGAGTTCCAAAAATATTATTTCAGTACAATTAAGTGGCTGTTTCTCAAAGATAGAGTACAATACCTATTGCCACCTTGTGGACATCTGGTCCCATGAAGATGTTTTCGGGGCCAGACAAACATTCACACATGAAATATAAGGCGTTGAGGATCTGGGAAATGTTTCTTCAACAAAGTAGAAGCAGCGAGGTCACCCTGATAGTCATTGGCAGTAAAAGAGAGATCAAGGGTGCCTTTGGGGTAAGAGGTGGGAAAGTGGCATCCTCCAGCTTTAGGGTTTGTCGGATTATAGCTGGAGTAATGACCACTGGGTGGTTGTTCACGGACGACCGGAGAGAGACCTCGCCATCGTTCTCTCCGGTTTGAACGGTTTATAGGTCCAGAACTGTGCTAATGAATCGGCGTAGATGATGGGATTTAGTAAGAAGGCCGTTTGGTAGGGTGAGTCGACCATCAAATCTATCGCACGATGAAATTTGGTCCAGAAGGGCGATTTTGTGAGGTACGCGACACAGTTGTGTCGAGGCTTGAGTTGCATGGTCGCCATTAATGATGTATGGGAAGTTTCAGAGGTTTTTGAAATTTAGGTCAAGTGAGAATGGAAAGCTCTGAAGGTTGGGTATTTATAGGGTATGGCAAAGGCTGAAAGAAAACTACTGAAGGTTTTAGTGTTAGTCATCAGTTGTTGAAACTACTGATGACGTGGTTTGAACCTTCAGTGGTTGTAACATCTGAGGACTTGGTATTAGTCTTCAGTAGTTGAAACTACTGAGACCTTGGTTTTGTCCTTCAGATGTTGCAAACGGCTGAAGACTTGTTGTTAGTCATCAGTAGTTATAAACTACTGAAGACATGGTTTTCATCTTCAGATGTTGTAACAACTGAAGACTTGGTGTTAGCCTTCAGTAGTTGTAAACTACTGACATCAGTAGTTATGAACTACCAAGGACATGGTTTTGCTTCAGTTTGTAAACAACTGAGGACTTGGTGTTAATCATCAGTAGTTGTGAAACTACTGAAGACATGGTTTTGTCCTTCAGTTGTTTGGGTATGAAACAACAGATGTTGGTATCAGCTGAAGAGTAAAGTTACCCATCAGCTGTTTCCGTCAATTCAGTTGTTTCATTCTGACCTCCACATTTACTCATCAGCTCTTTGGCTGACTTTCAGATGTTTCATTGGACCTAAGCTCTTGTGAATATTTTATTTCTCAGCTCTTGTGATCAGATGTTCATAAGTGCTGATGAATATTTTCAGAGCTGGTGAACAAATTGTCTTTCAGTACTTGTGTAAGATTACACATCAGTACTTGTGAACAAAATTTGTTCTTCAGTACTTATTTGTTTGAAAATTGTTCATCAGTAGTTATAACACATCAGTAGTTGTAACTACATCAGCTGTTTTCAACAAATAACGTACTTCAGTACTTTGAATTGTTTTAGTCTTCAGTAGCTGTGAAAATGCTGAAGACTAAATGATTCATCAGTACTTATATTTGACCTTTGTATACCAATGCCCATCAGTACTTGTGAACTGAGAGCATCAGTATTAGTCAAATTATTCTAGCTGCAGCATACCAAGCCTTAGTACCAAATTTTGGAATGTGGCACTATCTAAAGGTTAGTAAAGATGTCTGCAAGCTCATCAGCACTAGGCACAAACTTTGGATCAATCAGACCTTTTTCATAGCAATCTCTTATAAAATGATGTCTGATCTCTATATGTTGGTCCTAGAGTGCTGGACTGGATTTTTAACAATACAAAGAGCTGAAGCACTATCCATTAGTAATGGAGTCTTAGTCTCTGTAATGCCATAATCCAAGAGTTGGTTCTGAAGCCAGAGTACCAGAGAGGTACAACTTGCAGTAGCAATGTACTCAGCTTCAGCAGTGGATGTAGCAATTGATGTTTGTTTCTTACTCTGCCAAGAAACTAAACAATTGCCTAGGAATTGGCAACCACCAGAAGTGGATTTTCTGGTGACTTTGCATCCTGCATAGTCACTATCAGAGAAAGCAACTAATTTGCAAGAATACCCAGTTGAATACCAAAGACCTAGTGATTGGGTGCCCTGCAGATATCTAAAGATCCTTTTGACTGCAATCAAATGGGATTCTTTAGGTGCAGCCTGAAATCTAGCACAGGCACATGTTGCAAACATGATGTCTGGTCTAGAAGCTGTAAGGTACATCAAGGACCCAATCATATATCTGTAAAGGGTTTCATCAACCGCTTTACCTTTGATCAACATCCAGTTGTGTGATGCTGCTCATGGGAGTAGAACAGGCTTACAGGTTTGTAAATCAAACTTATTCAACAACTCTTTTGTGTATTTGGACTGATGAATAAAGATTCCATCAGCCCTTTGTTTGATTTGCAAACCTAAAAAGAACTGTAATTCCCCCATAGCACTCATTTCAAACCTTAGCTTCATGAGCTTTGTGAATTCATCACACAATTATGGATCAGAGGATGCAAAAATTATGTCATCTACATAAATTTGAACAAGGAGCTTATGCTTTCCCACAGTCTTGATGAATAAGATTTTATCAATGGTGCCTCTAGTGAACTTATTTCTAGAAGAAAAGTTGAGAGTGTCTCATACCAGGCTCTAGGAGCTTGTTTCAGCCCATAAAGAGCCTTATCAAGCTTATACACCCAATCAGGATGTTTATTATCCTCAAAACCTAGTGGTTGACACACATAAACTTCCCTTTTATTTTACCATAAAGAAGGCACTTTTGACATCCATTTGATACACCTTAAGACTATGAAAGGCAACATAAGCTAAGAACAATCTAATTGCCTCCAGTCTGGCTACAGGAGCAAAGGTTTCATCATAATCGATGCCTTCCTCTTGTGCAAACCCCTGGACAACCAGCTTGGCCTTGTTCTTGACAATTTGGCCCTTTTCATCTATTTTGTTCCTAAACACCCACTTAGTGCCTATTGCACACTTACCTTGGGGTAAAGGAACAAGCTCCCACACTTGCTGTTTTCTGAACTGAAGAAGCTCAAGCTGCATTGCTTCAACACATCCATTGTCTCTTAATGCAACATGAAAGTTCTTTGGCTCTTGCTGACTGATGAAGAGAGCATAGAAGTAGAAGTTGGACAATTGATTCCTGGTTGAAACTCCAGCATTGATATCACCAATGATTTAAGATGTGGGGTGATTCTTCAGCTCTTGATAGACTATAATATCAGTGCAATGTTTGTAGGACTTTCAGCAGCAACAGATGGTGATGAAGATTCTTGAAACCATGTAGGAGATGGCAGCTCAAATGAAGTAGAGCATGCAGAGATCTCATCAGCATTTGTTGTGGATGGGGCTGCTGAAACTACAGGAGCATCAGGTTTAGTGGACTCAGGCAGGTGGTCACTAAACCTGAAAAGGTGAGTACTGGCTACGTCATCATCAGTCCACCAGGTGGAGAACTATTGACAGGCACAACAGCTGGAGGTTGATAAGGAACATATTGCAGTATGTCCAGATCAAACAACTCCACAGGGTTTTGTGGAATCTTGTCCTTTGGAGATTCATTGAACTTGACTTGTAAGTCTCTTCAACCATCTTTGTCCTACAGTTGAAAACTCTGTATGCCTTGCAAGTTGATGAATAACCAACAAAATACCCTTCATCCACCTTACTAGCAAACTTCTGGAGTGGATTGCTAGTGTTGAGAATGAAACATGGACACCCAAAGGCTATAAAGAAGGAAATCAGAGGGCCAAATGATGAAGTACTTCATAAGGAGTCTTCATCAACCTCTGATTCACTAATGCTCTATTCTGCACATAGCAAGCTGTGTTGACAGCTTCAGCCCAAAAGGTCAGTGGCAATCCTGAGTAGCCAGCATTGACCTTACAGCTTCAATGAGAGTCATGTTCTTTCTCTCAACCACTCCATTCTGTTCAGGAGTTCTGGGAATACTGACTGCCTTTTAATTCCCTTAGACAGGTAGAAGTCATCAAGTGTGTGGTTTCTAAACTCTGTTCCATTGTCACTCCTCACACACTTGACCTGCAGGGAATACTGCTTCTCCACAAATAACACAAAGTTCATAATAGCCTTGGCAGCTTCATCCTTGGTGTGCAAGAAGAAAGTCCATACATATCTGGAGTAATCATCCACAATTACCAGATAGTATTTCTTCTTTGCCATGCTCATCACCCTGACAGGACCAAAGAGATCCATGTGCAAGAGTTGCAAGCAGGCAGTGGACTTTGGTTCTTCTATTGGAGGGAATGAAACTCTATGTTGTTTTCCCTTTAAGCAAGCAGTGCAGTTGTCTTCACACTTGAACTCCTTCAAAGGCAATCCTCTTACTAATCCATGGTTATCAGCTGATTCATGTTCTTGAGATTAACATGTCCCAGCCTTCTATGCCATAGAGTAGACTCTTGGGAGAGCCTTGGAGAATAGGCAAGGATGCCTTTTAGATCTTCTTTTGGAAGGTCTCTGAAAGGTCTAGGCATACTCTTCCTGTCCTGTTGGCCTTCAGGAGAGTATATTCATCCAACACCTTGTCAATCAAATTAGAACTTTGGATGACAGAATCCGACAGTTCTGGCTTGTGAAAAGGGCACATGGCCTTTATCACACATTTGACTGACACTCAAGAGATTGTACTTGAGATTCTCCACATGGTTAACATCATCAAACCTTATTTCCCCATTGGAAACAAAGCCTTTTCGATGATGTAACCTTTGCATCATTGCCAAGGAGACAAATCCCTTCTTTCCTTGAGAGTAGTCATTAAGAAGAGAACTGCTTCCTGTCATATGCATGGATCCTCCACTGTCTACATACCAGATGCTTCTTTGGCATGTTGAAGAACCCTGCAATCATAACAACAAGTTAGTTAGTTTTAGAGACCCAAACCTTTTTGGTTTTGGGTCTGTTCTCAACAACAGGTGCAACACTAACAGGTGTGTTATGTGTGACAGCCTGAGGTGAAGGAGATGGTGTAAAGAGGAACCTTTGGCTTGGATTTCCTTTTCTGTGGTTTCAACACAGGAGCATCTAATGGTTGACTCTTCCCATTAGATGCTGACCATCATCACAATTGTGTCTGACTTTGTGATAAAGCTTTCAGCTCTTCAGACACATTGGGCTTGCTGATGATGGATTCCTGTGTTGCACCATCTTCTTTTGAGCAACCTCAGCTGTTGCCTGAGTAACCCCTACCTTCTTTTTGGATTTGCTTTTGGGCTTAGGGGTTTCAGGCTTTGATGTTGCTAGTACAAACTTGGTCTCAAACTCATTTTTCATTGTATTCATGTGCTCTTTAATTTTCCTCCTTTTGTTTGAGTTTGGAACCTCTTTTGTACCAGCAATCATCAGTAAGATGATTGAACAAGCCACATATCTCACATGGCTTCTTCTTCATCTTATGTTGATCATCTATTGAAGAAGATGAAACTGCTGAAGACTTGTTCTTCAGCTGTTTGCTGTCAGTACTTGCAGTTTTCTTCCTTGTAGTACCTGCTTTCCTGACATCCTCTTCATTAGGCTTCAAACCCTTTCTACTTGCAGTTTCTTCTCTTCAGTACTGCAGTAGTTGGGGTTTGAACTTCAGGTGTTATCACTTGCTCTCCAGTACTTTCAGTACTTCTAGAGACAACACCTGAGTTGATCAACTTGTTGATCATGTGACAGTCAGCATTTGAACCATCTGTTTAGCATCAGCTGATTGGTTTTGGGAGTAATGCTGACCTCTACCTCTGATGATGCTGTATCAGATAGTAGTCACATGATGAGAAGGATGGTTATTGCTCTCCCCATCAGATTCAACTTCTGCTCTTGAAGTGAAATCTGTAGGAGGAGCAGTGTGATTATAACCAATGCCAAACTTCACATTGGAAGCTGATTGCTTACTAAGAAGCATTTCAAAACCCTTGCAGGATTGCACCCATCGATCACACTCTACTTGGGTGGTTGCAAGAGTTTCCTTGAGGTCTCTGTACTTCTCTAGAAGTACTCTTCCCTAGCCTTATCATCTTTTATTTGGCATTTAAGCTTATAAATCTCATCATTTTTATCATTAAGTGCAGCCTCAAATTCAGCTTTCTTTTGGAAATGGTTTGCTCTAGCTCAAGTTTTTTATCAATAAAGCTACATTTGCCTTCTCTAATAGAAGCAAATGCTGCTATGCATGAATCAAACAAAGCTTGGCTTTAGCCTCAGAGGATACCTGTGATGAGCATTGGAGGATGACCCATCAGCAGACTCAAAGGCCATTAGAGCAAGATTCCCAAATGATGATCACCACCATGTTGACCAGCACCTTGGAATAGTTGTTCTTGACCAGATAATCATCTGGTAAACTACCCAGTCAACAACTCCTGGGGTGAAGAAGCTGTGTTTTTGAGGTTGGGGTTGATGATGAGATTGGGAAGATTGAGGCTCAGGGAGCATGTGGTTGCTGAGCAGGGGTGCTTGAACTTGACTTGGCTGAGGCATGTAGTAACAGGGGTATGGGTATGGCATATGACCCTGAGGCACAAAGTATGCAGGTGATGCCTGTGCTGGTGATGGATGACTGGAACTGGTGGAGTTTTGCCCTCTGTGCTGTGAGCTATTGCTTGGAAAGTCACAAAGGGTGCAGAGGAGTTAGATCCAGATGATCTACACTCTCTAGCAAAGTGTCCAAGCCTCTGGCACTTGTGACACCTCAACTTGCTCTTGTCAAAACCAACTTTGTTTTGCCAGAGAGACCAGGAAATTCCTCCCAGTTCTCTTGTAGAACTTTTGAGATCTGATATTTATCATAGCCATTTGACTCAAAATATCCATCTCTTCCAGATCATCATCTGGATGTTCTTCAAGTCCTCCATCAAAAGCACAAGTTATCACTGCTACCTCCTGAACTACTATCACACCAACAAAAGCATGTTCAGAATTGCTAGAAAATCATATGCTCATCATAGGCATCTCAGATGTAGCATATTCTGACTCTTGACCTATCAAGGCAGCATTGCCTAAGAAAAGTCATCAGTGAGCTTGCCAGATGATGACAACTTCCTTTTCTGTTCTATCTCTCTTTCAAATGTAAGCAGTTTCCCATGAAGTTGGGTGAGAGATAGAGTGTCCAGATTTGCACTGGAGCGTAGGACAATGGTATAAGTGTCCCATCTCTCAGCAGGGATCTAAGAAAGTGGTTGTTCATCTGACTATTGGAATACTCTTGTTTAACCATTTTCAGCTCAGAAATAACAAGAGAATCGCTCATACTGTTGAGTCAGTGTCTCACCCTTCCTATGAGAGAATGTCTCATATTGTTGGGCGAGGATTTCCCTAGTATTTGCTAAGACCTCATTGGTTCCTCCGAATTGTTCCTTCAGAGCAACCCAGAGATCATGAGCATTTTCATGATGTAAAAGCCCTGAATAGATCTCATTTGGAATTGCCATAGCCAAAATTCCATGGCTTTAGCATCATCTCGAACACTTAAGATCTTCGTCCGAATATTGATCAGTTTCTTTGAAACCTGCTCATTTGATTCAGGAACGCTCACCATAGGCTTGTATGGTCCATGCACCACTGACTTCCAACAACCAGCACTGTTGACAGACAAGTGGTGGAGCATACGACGTTGCCATATGTTATACTCACTCCTCACAAGCATCGGAGGCTTTGTTGAGGAGCCAGTATTGTGAGGATCGTTAGTTGTGTTCATTTCAGATTTCAGTCAATTCAAGGTAAACAAACAAATCTAGCTCAAAAACCACGAGAACCTCAAGTTTAACATCAAAAGCAGCAGAAAATCAATCTCTATAACTAATCTTGCAAATTGCTAATTCGATCAAACGTAGATGTCAAAAGAGCAGTTTCAAATGATCAATTGTTAAATCGATCATGATTAACCACTCTGATACCATTTGACAGGATCTAAGCTCTAGTTTGATCATTAGGTTTTATTCGCACGGATTTAGTACAAGATTAGAACAAACAAGCAAGAACACAATAGATTTTAACAATAAAATAGTAAGTTATAGAGAAAGATGGAGTTCTGCAAAAGAGAATTTTCATTCAATACATACTTCGACTGTGGCTGTAATTAGCAGCGGCTACAATTAGGTCATCTTCCTTATATAGGGTAGAATAACCTAATGCTGATGTCACTTGAATAGTGACATCAACTGTTAACAAACTACTGATAACAGACTAAACTACTGAAGATGTCACAACAGCTGACATCTTCTTACAAAATGCTAAGTGTCAAACTATTACAAGAACTGAAAAGAAACTACTGAAAAGGTACAACGACTGAAGAACAAACTCTTCAGTCGTTTACAACTACTGAACTATAACAGCTGAAGAACAAACTCTTCAGCTGTTGTACAAACTACTGAAAAGGAAAAAGTACAACTACTGAAAGAGAAAACCATCACAACAACTGAAGACAACTTCTTCAGCTGTTGTGACAAACTCTGAAGCTTCAGCACTGGTCTTCAGACTTTGATCTTCAGATGTTTCATCAGCTGATGACTTCAGTAGTTGTCATCAGCTGATGTCTTCAGTCTTTGTCTTCAGACTCTTTGCTCAGCTTGTTGATCTTCAGTTCTTCAGTTCTTCAGCTGTTGATCTTCAGCACTTGGTCATCAGTACTTGAAGTCTTCAGACTTGTATTCTTCGTGATCTTCAGACTTGCCAGCTCTTGTCTTCAGTACTTTGTTGGAATCTTCAGCTTTGTTCTTCAGATCTTTGTCTTCAGCTGTTGAGTCTTCAGTCTTTGTCAACTGCTGATGAAGCCTTCAGCAGTTGTTGTGATGTCATGTGGGACTTAGAGGTTTTCCTGATCTGGCTCATTGGTTCTTTTGGTCCAACA
>CM044010.1:77298782-77468782 GCA_024085815.1 Flaveria linearis
GGTGAAGCACTCCAAGACAAAGCACTTGATATCAGGTATCATTTCATCAGAGATATTCATGAGAAACATCTGATAAAGTTAATCAAAGTTGACTTAAATGAAAATACGCTGATTTGTCACAAAGGCATTGATGAACAAGATTTAAGTATCTCCATAAGCTATGGGATGATAAAATTGATTAATACCTCTTTTGAAAAGCTTTTTAAGTTAATGTTTGTGTCATACAATTTAAGCCCTGTTACAAAAGATCTTTAAATTATTCCAAGTGTAAATTCCTTCCGAAGAGGAATAACTCTCGGAAGATATTTTGAATATCTTCCTAAGACAATTCCTCAATGGAATTTTTCTTCTCGGAAGAGTTTTTGTCTCGGAAGAAGCGATTGATTTTACATCAGATCTACTTTGAAGCTTATATAACTCTCCATTGGAAAGACAATTTACCTTCGGAAGCAATGCCTTGCTTCGGAAGAGAAATTGCCTTCGGAAGACAATTACCTTCGGAAATGTTTTACATTCGGAAGTAAAGGTTTACTATGTAACGGATATCTTTTGGGCCCACTCTGTAAAAGGTAAAAGATTTTGCTCATGATGGTCAGATTATTTAAAATTATCCCTTGCCGCCACTGTCATTTCTCAGCCGAAAACCACCATACCACCCACAGTAAACCTCAAACAGTTACCCTATTACCGCCACTACCACAATTCATCCCTTTAAATAATCTTGACTGATCAATTTCATCTTCTTTTACCAATTTACTGCCCTAACTATTCTCTTCACTGTCAAACCTGAAATTTCACCCAAATTAAGCTTATTTTCTCGAAATGGCGCTAAACCCTCAGCACAACCAAGTCGCATTACTTGATTCATCAAAAGATGCCAACTTCACCCAAATCATCCTTTTTACTGAATCCACCTACCTCACGGCGTTTACTGTCAACCCCACCGTGTACTCCAACCACATGACTGAATTCTGGAGTAACGGTCAAGCTGATGTCCTCAATGGGGTTCGCGTCCTGAGAACCCGCATTTGTGGACAGGAGTTGATCATCACTGAACAACTCATCAGGGAGCATCTCGAGCTTCATGATGATGGGGCTCCTACTGAGTTCCCCAAAGAAGACTTGGATGGCACCTACATCCTAATGGGATATGGTGGAGATGTGAGCAGGTCAACCGTCTACAAGTTCAACTTCTCATACCATTGGAAGTTCCTGCTACACATTGTTCTGCACTGCTTATCCAACAAGTCAGGGGGATGGGATCAAATCCATATGAACTAGGATGCCTAGTTCATGGGTTGGTGAGAGGCCTGCGCTTCAACTACTCAAGATTTGTGTTGACCACTTGATTGGAAACCTGAGAAGGGATACATTCTTCATGTATCCCAGATACATTCAACACATAATCAACTGTGAGCTGGAACCGAGCAAGCTTGTCTGTGCAACTACTCTTACTATTCCCAAGTGCGGCCTACCATCTTCAAGACATTAAAAAGGTGTCCACCAACTTTACTGGACGGTACACTCCATTACCTCCAGAGATGATTGAGCGCATAGCTCCTGGTGACATCCCTGTTATCCCCACAGGTGATGAACCCACACCAGCAACCTCCACCACAAATGTCCCACACCTTCTCTACCATCAAAATCACTTACCAGAGACGACCCAAACAACCCTTGTTCAATCTACTCTGATTGAACAAGCTCCTCCAGTTCAAACCAAAAGGGCTAGAGTGGAACCATGGGCTCCCACTAGTCCGAGGTCATACCATCCTTCACATTGACCTCAATGTGGGTTTTGAGACCTCAGTATCAAACCCAAGAGCCCGAACCTCAAGCCTTTAGCCCACAGGGTGAGTCTCTACACTCCCCTATACAGCCTTCAAGGGACAGCCCCACCATAGGCTCAATGCCTGTAGACATTGATCTAGGTCTGGGTCAGTAGGTTTAACCTCTTATCTTTCACTGACCTTTTACTCCGTACTGATGAAGAGATAACATCTCTCCATGGTCATGAAGTTGATCTACAACACCCTCTCAAAGATCAACAGAGCCAAGAGAGATCCCTTATCTCTAGCCCCCATCAGCAGCCAGCTACTGAGGTGAGTCCCACTGATGTGTGGGGACTCATGTAGGCTCAGCTGCCACTACTCAGAGTCTCTCATTGAGCTCTCAGGACAGTGGTAACATCATTAGGACTGAGTCTACGGCAACTTTGCCCATTGACATCTCTGAAAGAGATTACTTTGAGCAAAGGTATCAAGGGTGCCAAGAAGCCACATCTGGTGGTGAGACTGAACATACTAGGTATGTTATCTCATCTCCCCGTGATTCTTCACATGAAGATGAGGGAAGTATGCAACTCACACTTCAGTACTTGCTCTCTAAGGTATCAAACCTGGAATCTCAGGTGAGGATCTTAGAGACAAGGACAGCCACTCAGCAACTTAGATTGACAATCTCAAGGCTAAACTAGCTGAGAAACAACGGAGAGGTCTGTTAGGCATGTACCTATTCAAGTCTCATTGACTTCTTCCTCTATCTCATCTAGCTCTCAAGATGATGCTACCAAAAAGGGGGAGAAAAAGTTTAGAGACAAACATCTAAGGAACCACAGACCCAGTCCTTTACTTCCCAACTCATCACACTACCTGATCATCTCAATCAACTTTGAAGATTGACTCACAGATGCTTCATGATCTCTACAGACTTTTCACAAAGTTTGTATTGAGATCCTCCTTAGAACAGCCTAGCCTGACACCACACTCATATATTTTGGGGCTGAGGAGCTTCAAAGACTGACTGCACTTCTACCACTGTGGAAGAAGTTGGTCAACCTAAGGTCCACATGGAACCTAAGATTAACTTCGAAGGAGAAATGGGGACTGATGGCCCAGCAACTAAACAGATGGGACAGAACTTGCAGCAGCCTCTTCTTCCGAAGCTCAGGCTGAAACTTCGAAGCTGACATTAAAGCCTCAGAAGAACAAGACAAGTCTTCCGAAGCTGAGATGGAAGCTGCGGAAGGTTGTTCCAAATGTCCGAGGAACTGACCAACAGATGTCATTACTGAAATAACATCTGAGGTGAGTAGGGAGGACATTTCTGATATACCTCCATCCCAAACACCAGCTGAACCTCTCTCTCAATCTGAACCCTCAATCCAAGAACCACCACAGTCAAGCCTCTGCCAAAGACAAAGGCAAAAGGAAATTGACTGAGGAAGAGCTCAAGAAGAGGAAAGGATTGAGAAGCTCAAGAAGAAAGGTAGGTTTCCCACTGAGAACCTGCTAGCTGCTAGTTCTAAGGCAGCTGCAGCTAATCAGGAGGAAATCAACACTAAGAGAAGGACAACACTCATTGACCAGCTCATCAACTTAGAGCTGCCAATGAGGAAGTACTCCTACTACCACTAGAGGAGTTGGTGACTTTGGAGAGGACAACCAGGCTAAGGCTAGAAGAAGAAGCCAAGTGGCCTTGGAGAGGAAAAAAGAAGAACAAAGGGAAGCAGCCTGCAGCTGAGAGAGGCTAGGATCAAATTCCTACTCTCAAGAGGCTTTAGTCTTCCTGAACTATCTCCACACGATGATGACATGATCCTGCTGCTCAACAACAAAGAGCAGGATCAAATGGAGAAGGAAAGGAAGCAAGCTGGCCAGAAGAGAAGTTGAAGCAGCGTGGAAGCGGAGGGAGTAAGAAAGGGGGGTCACTGCCACCAAGAAGTCTAATGACAAAGCTGGATGAAAGACTATCTCCGGGCTCATGGCTGCTCTGGTAGGCAGGTGGGACCTATGTTCGAAAGGACACTCCACGGATTGTCAGTGAAATAAAAGCTGACATCCGTATGGGGAAAAAGAAGGAGATGTATAGGAGGGGACAGGGAATGGTCTTCACCCCATCCACTCAACCACAGCCAACCACTCAACCACAACCCACACCAGAAGAACCAATTCCATTTCCTATCAAAACCGAAAACTCAGATAAAACCAACACCCCTGAACCTACAACTCTACCTAAACCTACCTCATCACACCTCAGCCACCTAAACTTCATATCCTTAAACCCAAAACACACCTAGAACCACTAAACCTAAACCTACCTAACAGAAACCAAGATATCCTCTCAGCCTTCTAAACATCTCTCTCTTGAGGAAATAAAGGAGCTCAAGACAAGGCTGATCAACTGCACTACTATGAGCAGCATCTCATATGAGGGAGACCTTATCAACATCACCTATGTTGATAACTCTTCAAGCTCCCTCACTCTAGGTCAATTTCTTGAGTTGCCTAGAAGTACTTTGGGCCAGGATGCAAGACTCTCGGTCTCAACTCTGATACTCTCAATGCTGAAGAGAAGAGACTAAGAAGGAAACTGGCGACTCTACTGGATACAAGGAGGAGGACAGGATTCCTAGTCAGTCTCCTGGACCTAGGAAAGTTATAATCCAGTGGAGGTTTGATGAACCTTCTCACAACTTTGTTGTGGAAGGGCGAATGGTGAAAACTAACAGGCTTAATGCCACTTCTCTACTGCATCTCAGCAGATTTGACATTGCTGAGCTTGTAGAGAAGCCATTCTCCAACCCCTCCAACTCTAAGACTGCTACTATCATCAGAAACTATCTCAGCGGTCTTCATCTAGCCGAGCTAACTGCAAAGGCCAAGATCGAAGAAGATTGAAGTTGAGAAGACAGGAAGACAAGGAATGACCTACTACCAAGGGCTCAACCTTTCTACAGATGGTGGAGGGTCCAGAATTGGAACCTATAGTTAGATGGGAATATGACTATAGTTCCTATCAACAACTCTTTTCAGAGGGCCACAACAAAGGGTACATATAACCAAGGTGACAGACTGGATGTTTGTCTACCAAGGATTTGTACAAACTTCTCAGCACCACATCAGGGAAGAACAAGGAGATAGATAAATATCTACTCTCCTTGGTGCTGAAAGTTTTGAGAAGAAGAGAGAAGTGAAGTTTTGGTAGCATCAGCCTAGGGAGAGTTTGTTGGGTCATTATAACGCTGGTGCAACCAAAACCACTTCACGTAGTCATTTTGGTGCTACACTCAAAAGGGTTCCGAAGCCAGGTATGAGATCTTCGAAGTCTGAAGAACAACAGCTGAAGTCATCGGCTGAAGAAAGAGCTGAAGACTATCTTCCGAAGACAAGTCTGAAGATTTCTGAAGACAAAGTCTGAAGACTTCCGAAGACAAAGTCTGAAGAAAGAGCTGAAGACAAAGTCCGAAGACTTCCGAAGACAAAGTCCAAAGAAAGAGCTGAAGACAAAGTCTGAAGATTTCGAAGACAAAGTCTGAAGACTTCCGAAGACAAGTCTGAAGAAAGAGAGCTGAAGACAAAGTCTGAAGACTTCCGAAGACAAAGTCTGAAGAAAGAGCTGAAGACAAAGTCTGAAGATTCCGAAGACAAAGTCTGAAGACTTCGAAGACAAAGTCTGAAGAAAGAGCTGAAGACAAAGTCTGAAGAAGAGCTGAAGACAAGTCTGAAGAAAGAGTTGAAAACAAAGTCTGAAGACTTCCGAAGACAAAGTCTGAAGAAAGAGCTGAAGACAAAGTCTGAAGATTTCCGAAGACAAAGTCTGAAGACTTCCGAAGACAAAGTCTGAAGAAAGAGCTGAAGACAAAGTCTGAAGACTTCCGAAGACAAAGTCTGAAGAAAGAGCTGAAGACAAAGTCTACTTCCAAAGACAGGAGAAGACTCCAAGCCTCGGAAGAACCAGTCTTCGAAGTATAAGTGGCTTCGGAAGAAGTATTCTTCTGAAGAAACTTATCCTTCGGAAGACACTGCTATGTCCAGTAGACATAAGTATGGTCTCTGACAGTCCGCTGCAGACCTCTGATACAGCATGGCTCTTTCTAAAGAACCATGTTGTTGACCATACTTATTCTACTGTATACCTTTTTATGATAGTACATGTTACCAACTTTAGTTGGTGACAAAAGGTAAGTCAGGGACATGTCCTGACTACCAACTCTCAGGCAAAATGTCTGAAAGACCTCACTAGAGTCTTGTAGTATAGATGTTGGTTAGAGGTTTCCAGCTGGTATCAAAGTATATCCGGCTGTAGGTAGTATTATATAATCTTCTCTGTGTAACTCATTAGAAAGAGTGATTGAGTCCAAGATTCTTGTAATCCTTTGAGTTGAGAAGCAATATATAAAGTACCTTGAAAATTTACTTCCTGTGTTCATTTACTGCTTGTTACTTGTTATATTGTGATCAACTCTTCATTGAATCTTGCTGAGTGTTGTTCATGGTGAGTTTGAGAGGAAAACCATCTGTTGAGTGACCAACAAACGATCCTGCATCTTCTATTGTTGATGCTCCACAGTCATGGTTACTACTGCTTGGACCTTGGTATGGTGGTTTCTGTTGTTGGTAAGGTGGCCTTTGGTTGAATCCGATGATGATTGGTTGTTACTAGTTTCTCTGTAATTCGAGTTGCTCCTCTAATTGAGTTGTTATTATATGAGTTGTTTGTGCCTCCTACGTAGTCAACATCTTCAACCATCATAATGCCTTGTGGGCATTCATTGGTCTTGTGTGAATTTCTGCATGTGTTGCATCGTGTTGGAGTTTTCTTCAGTTTGGCTGCAACTGTTTGAATCATTGGTTAGGGCTTCTAACTGGGCTATAATCAATGTTTCAAAGTCTACTTGATGAATCCTTTAGAACCGAGTTTGTTTCTCAAGGGATTATAAGCAAAGCTCTTCTTAGCTGCTTTTTCTAGGCTTGGTATGCCTCTGTTGGTGTGACACTTCCGAAATCTCCTCCCGCACTTTGGTCTATAGCTTGTTTGTGTGCTCCGCTGATTGCATCGTAAAAAGTTTGAGACTACAGCCACAGATCAAGTCCGTGATGTGGGCATCTCCGAAGGAGACCTTTGTATCTCTCCCATGTTGCGTGTAATGATTCATCATCATCTTGGCGAAACCTTGTGATGGTGCTTCTCAATTTGGCAGTGCGATCGGGTGGAAAGTATTTCAAAAGGAATTGTTCAGCTATTTCCGCCCATGTGGTGATGGAAACAGATGAAAGTGAATCAAGCCAGTCAATGGCTCGGCCATGAAGTGAAAATTGAAAAAGTCTTAGTCTAATAGCATCGTCTGAACAATTATTGATTTTGAAAGTTGCACAGATACGAAGGAATCGTGAGATGTGAGCATTAGGGTCTTCGTCTTGCAATCCGTGGAACTGAACAGAGTTTTCTACGAGTTGGATAATGCTAGACTTAATCTCGAAATTGTTGGCCGTTATTGCTGGTTGGACAACACTAGACTCGTAACCATCGATTGACGGCGTGGCATAGTGTGTCATCTTCATTTCCTCGTCTTGGTTAGCCATGTCTTCTTGAATGATCGTTTCTTTTTGTTGTGGTCTCTCATGTAACCGTTGTCGAAAAAGTCGCTCGGGTTCAGAAAGAGGTGAAACAAGTTCAGAACTAGATGAGTCGGACAGACACTAACTTAAGGAAGCATAAACTAACTAAGGCTTAGAATGAATTAGGCAATTGTAACTAAACTAACTAAAGCAATCTATCTTTAAAAATAAATTTTGAACAAAAGTATATTAACAAGATATAAACAAGATAGTCAAAAATTTAGATTGTCTTTCAAAACTATCGTGTGTCCCCGGCAACGGCGCCAAAAACTTGATACGGTGTGAAGAATATATTTTGATAAAGGTTTCTTGCACAGATTCAGTTTTAATTGGTTATTACTAATACTAAACTACTCACATAAAAGGCAAGTATACCTATCGTGAGGTAATATAGTGATGGTAAAAACCGAGAATCAATCCGTGGATAAATCTAGCCTAGTCAACAACTTAATGATTGACTACTACATTTGATTTTGTTTAGGAATATGATAAGTTGCATTGATGTAAATTAGGGTTTTTAGGATTTTAGAAATAGAAATAAAATAAAGTAAACAGGTTGAAACTTTTGGATTTAAAATCAGGGGATAAAGGCTATCATCCTAATTAGATTACACTTATGTAATTGTTATGAAGTGGTGATGTGATTAAAGATATTGATTAAAGTAACTGTGTTAATGTTTATAAGATGAGTTGGCGCGATTTCTCGTCTATCGCTCCGTAGTGACTAGGACCACGTCAGGTTGAGATTTAGCGCTTAGGTCAAAGCCGTAGTGATGTAGGTAAATCTTTTGTGATATTTTCGACATACGATTTCTGAAAACATAACTTAATGTAGGAAGAGAGTTGATCAAGTTCCTTTCCAACGTACCATTAATTTTAGAAAACCATAACATACTGTAGATTTCTCAGACTAATAAAAGGAAACCTGTAAATGATCAGAAAGTAAGGTGATATGATTTTTAATAACCATCTCTAGTAATTAGTCATAGATTTGTTATGAAGATCGGTTTTACGAATAAAAGTTGATCATACATTTTTCAACCGTGTTGACAATCACAATTACAAATCATAAGTTTACAACTCCCCATTCAAATGTAGGTGCTACCCATCGAAAGTTTTTCCCAAGACCACCATAACATTAACACAAATAAATCATACCATTAGTTCATCATAAATTACATAAATTTCATCCAGTTATGATGATAATAAAGTATAGCTCATAATAAGCTTGAACATAACAACACACAACATAGAAGATATATATGAATTCATCGATGAAATGGAACAATCAAACCGGTGATCCACAATGGATGATGTTTAGACAATCCCAAGCTTCTTTTAAGTGTTGTTGCAACTCCCGAGCCTCCAAATGGTCTTCAAGATTTGATTCCCGAGAAAATTCTACAGAGTAACACCCCACCAAAAGCTTGCCAATGGTGAACTTAGGCCTCTATTTATAGGCTTTTTGGAGTGTTAAGCACGACCCCACGCCCAAAAGGCACGACCCATGTTAGTACAATACTTACGAAAGTTGGTCAGCTCGTACGTGCAGAAGTTGTCGGGCACGGCCCCGTGACAAATGGGGCACGACCTCGTGTTTGAGGTGGGGCACGACCCCGTGCCTCCTAGGGCACGGCCCCGTGTTCACTTTTAGGAGACAGTGCTTTTTGTCCCGTCAGATGTCCAAACACGGGGGTGTGCCAAATTTAGCATGGGGGTGTGTTTCAGGCAAGGTATGGGGGCGTGCTTAATGAGGCACGGCCCCATGCTTGGACTTGAAATCTTGGATTTCTTCAACTTCTTGTTAAATATGCTTCTTTTTTCCATCTTGCCTATACAACACCTGAAAACACAATTAAACAATTTTAAGTACATAATCATCATTTTAAGAAAGATATTAAGGAACAATCGATGTGCTTTTGATAGTCTTTTTATGTATAATTTGGAGCACATCATGGACCAATGTGCAATACCCCAACATTAGGCACAAAGCTGATACTAGGACGAAGTCTATAAATAGACCTCTAAAATTGTGCACGAAGCGTGACCCACTACCTAGGGTATGCTACAAAGGTCATGTCAATCTCAAAGATTGACACTGTATGCATCCTTCGGGTTAGCTAAACCGCACACAGTTGAGCTAACGACAAAATGGTCGTGCACCTCCATTCAATTTGCTTGAAAGACTTTCATTCGTTCATTATGTTTCACTTTTCATTAACATTAATCTTTCACTTGATTAATAATAATACTTTACGTATACAAGCATAAACACATCACGTAAAGTCACATAATAATATAATATGGAACACAAGAACAACCGAAGAACATGCATAAAATAAACATATATAAACACCAAGTCAAACCAAGGTCAAACCTTGAAATTCTACATTTCCTAAGACTTCAGAAACTTTTCTAAGTGTTCTAAGCGCATGAGCACTATGCACGCGCATGAGTCCTGCTTTGAGTCCTGCTTGGGCGCATGAACACTATGTGGGCTCATGAGTCAACACTTAGGCGTCTGGGCACTAATTTTAGGCGCATGAGGTACTGTTCACGTATGATTGACCCTTAGGCGGCTGAGCAAAATGGTTGGGTGCATGGGGTACTGTTTGGGGCATAGGTTAAAACTTAGTATTTTCTGACAAATTCCTAAGCGCATGAGGACTATTGAGGCGCATGAACCATACTTATGTTTTCAAAGGCAAAGTTTCAGGCGCTTGGGCCCTGTTTGGGCGCATGACTAGTTGTTATACATAATTCTAAATCATTTCAGTCCCAATTTGCTTTCTAAATACATTCAACATAAACTTGTCTTTTAAGCATCAAAACAACCTTACAACCATAAAACATAAACATTCAAATATACACACAAACCACGTTCATACAAGAATCATTTAAAAACACTTTAACATGCATTTTCAGCCTCAAAAAGTTTAAAACAAGTAAAAACGGGGGTTCTAGAACTCACCTAAAGTAGTTTTCAAATAAAAACTACACCGAACTTGAAGTTACTAAGAGTTCAAACATCTAAAACACACCAAAATAAACAACAAAACACATAGAACACTAAAAAATCGGTTTTATGGTTGAAAGCTTAACAAAACTGAGCCAATTATGCAAAGAAACACATACCACAACCAAAATCGGCTTCTTCCTCTTCTTGAAACCGATAAAAAGGTTTTCGATTCTTCTTTCTTTCTTCTTTTAGTCAAAAAGCTGGTTATGGAAACATATATGGCGGGCGGCCGTACTCTAAAATATATTAAAATTTTTGAGTTTTGTACTCTTTACACTTTGGCCCCCTCCATTTTTGTTTCTTTTCCCTTCTTGCAAGATACTTTATTTCCTCTTATTATTTTCTTCTCTTTAGCTTGACAAAAATTTCGGGTGTTACAAGTTATTGTTCTATGTTTTACGTTTCACGTGTGAAGTTCAATGCTTTTACGTCTACTTTCTGTTTGGTTAAATTTTCTCGTTTATATTTCTTTTTTAATCCGAGTTTTCCTGGTGTTGGTGGTCACTGATGTGATGTGAAATTTGTGCTAATTGGCACGGTTTTACACTCCCCTCCGCAACGCGAGGGCTTAATGCTAGTTCAAACTAAATAATAAATGATGAACACATAAGTTTTAAAAACAATATATATATATATATATATATATATATATATATATATATATATGATAGGGTCAAATGTTACCCTTCTTTATTGCGATAACTCATTAACCCAACTAGTGGTCCACAGTAAGTCACGTCGCCAATGTAACTTAGAGTTACAGTGGTAAAACTAGTAGTTCAAAATGAATGTTAAATTTTTTTTAAAAAAAAATATAGCAAGACTATACTCAAATTAAAGATATTAAATGATCTATTTAATGATGTAATTGTTTAAAAAAAATAACATTATATAAAAAAGTTAAAAAGGTTTTAAAAAAGGGGTGGGGGGTTTTTAAAAATAGAGGGAAAATTTGAAAAGTGAGGAAAAATCGTTACATCAGTGGTGTAACGCGACGTAAAAGTTAGTTACACTGGTGTAAGAGTTCGCTGCATTAAAGTTAACAGGTTATCGCAATAAACAAGGGTTAACAAAGGAACCTTACCACACACACACACACGCACACACACACACACACACACACACACATATATATATATATATATATATATATAAAAGAGTATAAAAGACTTAAATGTTTATAAAAACATAAAACCCTCTTGCACCAACTAATTGTTAAATAACATGTGATACTTTTAAATATTTAAAACAACTAGATAAAACAAAATCAAATATATAAAACCATGTTAAGTCATATTAAATCTTGCTAAATCACCTAATAAGACAAAAAGGTATCATGAAACCTATATAATTTTTATTCATCTTAACATAACACTTATATATACACACACATATGACACATGCATGCATACATTCCTACACACACACTTGATATATAAATATACATAGTCATATACATATACAATTATAAGTTACTATATCACACTAACACCACTAGATATAATATACTTCTTGCAAATGTTACTTACACATACACATCACACGAGACACACACACATATATACATACATGCACATACATACACGCTGTATCTATATATATACACATACATATCATATGGCATACACACGTATATACATATCTACACATCAAATTTTTTTTAAAAATAGAGAGAAGAATAAAGTTTGACTTCTCCCATCACGACCCAAATGAGCCAATTCATGATCAACCTTCTTTCATCTTGCTAATTTGACCCACTAGTCAAGATCACCCAACTTCTAACAAATTCTAAAGAAGTCCAAGACTTGATGATCCTCAAATTCTCCCTCCTCTGCTTCTCGGCCGCCCCTCCCTTCACAAACCCACACCCACTCTTCATTTCACTACTCAAACTCATCTTTTACAAACACGCTAAAACTTCTCTCTTAAAGCATCTAACATATAACCCGCTTGCACTCTCAAGAACACTCAATATTTTAGCACTTGAAGGTCCCAAAATCAACCAACACAAGCAACCACAACTCCCTTAAGTTAAGGTAATATTACACGAACACACACCTACACACCTTCAAGTTTACATCTCCCATTCAATCATCTTATAAGCTGAACTAATCTAATAATTTGGACAGCCTTCTTCCAATATTTCAAGTTCATCCGCAGCCCACACACTCATCTCAACCCCTCTCACGTTAAGGTAACTCATTATTACCCAAAAACACGAGTAATATCACGTTTCATCACGTTAGTGACAAACCATCCCCATGACACGTCAACTTCTTATAAAATCTTAAAGCAATTCGTTTCAGTAACTAAGAAATATATAAGCTTTCTCAAAACTCGATTTGATCACAAGCACGGTTTTGGTGAATATAGCTCATCCGAAAAACCGATTTTCACATTATATAAAAAGTATATTATCTAAGTCTAAAATTTATAATCTAAATATTTCTGAAAGTTAATATTAATCATATAAAGTTTCATGATTTATGTATATGCACATCACATACTATAACTAATACAAAACTTAAAGATATGTGATTTTGAGAAAAATAAAGGGAAGAGTTGGGGGCTTAAGCTACTAAAATTATGGGGTTACTTAGAAGTTGTTTATTTTATGAAAATATTGGAAAGGATAAATTATACTAAAATGCTTAGTAATCCAAAACCGAGAGTTAACGGATACTTAACAGGACTAACCGAGTAATGTAACGAAAATGGTACAACTATGAAATTTTGATTATATAAAAATTAAATTAGACTTATAATATGAATAAATGCATATAATTAAATTTCATAATTTTTAGAATGTATTTCCTTAGTAAACGAAAATACAAAAGATATTCACTTGAAAATAGGGAAAATTGTTAAAAACGAGCTTAAAAGCAATATTAGTGAAAAATACAGAACCTAAGAGTGATAATAAGTGTACTAAAGATATATATGTGAGAATTTGACCAAAGATGATACAAACCCAAAAACCCTTAAAACCCGAACTGTTAATGTTTAATGTCCAAAACCGACAAAACAACTTAAGATCCAAAATTTCTAGTAACTAATGGTATAATAATTGTAAAAATAATTTAAAAACTAATATTTATAATTATAGAGTTCTAGAGGACTTTACAAAATTTATCATTTATATAAAATAATTACCGGCTTAATAATTGAAAAAAAATCATAAAATACATATATAATCTCTAATCTCATGAAATTGATGTTTTTCCAGTATAATATGACCTACAAACTTAAAGCACAAGTTAAATTTAATAAAGTCAATGGATTTAAACTTACATTACAAACTCACTCGAATCGCAAACACAACAAATAACCCACCAATCCTGTAGTCATAACTTAAACACTCCAGAGGTTAATTAATACCCAAAATAAATTATAATAAATTATAATCATCATTTGGACCACTCAACGATCTCAAAATAAGAAACCTCTTATATATCTTCTTAAAACGCTTAGACCGAAAACAAGCTCTTGAAACCGTTAAGAAAGACCAGTGACATAAAACAACTTATTACAGTAACTTATTCCACTTGAAACAATAAAATCATCATAATTAGTTAAAGAGCAAAATTCCAAACTTTAGGGCTAAAAATCTCAATCTAGCAAAAGTTAAAGGATCAAACTTGACATCTATTGAAACCTTACTGATTTAGGACCATAGGTCACTTACAAGAACAATAATAATTTGCACCTATAATATATTGATCTAATTTAAGCAAAACTTAAAATATTAACTCAAAACTCAAAGACTTAAAACGAAATTACACATGGGTAATATAAAACATCAAGCCAAATAAGTCAAATCCGAAAACATGAGGTTGGGCCTAAGTTGACCACTTAATGAAGTACTAATTCATTGAAATAAACATAGGAACCCTCCCGGTCAGTAGCATCCAAACTTTCCAAGTTAACCATGTGATCAACCCACAAGTGAGTTTCATGAACCCTCTTTTTACTTTAAAACTTTTGGGGTAAAATACATACTCTTTAGTTATTATTTTATGGTGCAATACTACATTCTCTTGTCCCCAAATGGAGCATAATCATTACCTTTATTAGGAGCCGCGTGATTTGTGAATAGTACTATTTGGGAAATCTCCCGCACACAATGGGCACTTTATGCAGAGAAACCCCCTATTGAGATTCAATAATCATTATGTCACAAATTAGTGTTATTTAACCGTGCTTAGCAGGGCACATGTAAACAAAACAATCTAGTAGTAACGGGTTAGAGATATTTTAACACTCGAGTGAGTAAGTCTGGGCCAGGATTGATTGTGATACATTCTATAGTGAATCATAGATATTATATTGTCATTACTATTTCAGTCTTTAACAAATTTATTGAATATTATATGTCTCATGAAAGGTAACGTATCATAAATCATGAGCTCACCAACATTTATATTAACGTATCTTGGGTGTGTATTTCAGGAGAAGCTTGATTGACATGTATCAAGAGGATAGGTACCGCCTTAGATGGACCTTTGGGGAATTAGCCACTGCCATGTCTACCTTATCATTTATGAACAATTAGAATAATATGTTTTATTTGGATATTTAGACAATTTAACTTATGGATATCATTAATAATATGATGCCACATAGACAATTGCCTTGGATGATGTAATGATTAAGTTGAATGTATTTAGTTCCGTTGCATTATGATGATATCAGTCGTTCACAACCAGACCCGGGTGTGACACATGTGGTTGACTCACATTTTATAGCCTTTTTGAACCATCCAAGGTTCCTGTGGATCCACCTACTCCATAAACATTTACATTTTTTAAAACTAAGGTATGTTTCCTTTACAAATCACCCTAAACCGGATTTTATCATTTCAAATGATATGTAACCGCCTTTTTCATTCTATGACATGAATAGATATTTGTTCTTTTGCTATTTATTTGTTTGGAAGAAACTTGACCCACATATAAACTAACCGTTTGCCTTTCAAAAATCCCATTCAATTCTCTTTGTCTTTCCCTTCAAAGCCTCCTCAAAGCTCTCTTGTTAGATTATCATTCTCTGAGTCCGATCCAATTCCAATATCATCATGATCAATATGAGCACCCTCATCATCCCCTCCTCACTATGTTCTTCTTGATCACCACCTCCTACCCATTCCTCAATCATATCAACATTTTGCATGAAAGTCCTGATATCTATTTCAACATCTTCTAGTAAATTTTATTTATCAATTATGAAATCACTATTATCACTATCATTGTCCTCATCTTCTTGCAATAACAAAAAAACATATCAACCGATAAATTTAGGACTTGCAAAGTCAAAAAAAAATAAAAACGATAAAAACAAGCGTCTGACCCAAACCAATTGACTTGAAACCGTGAACCAAAATCGAGTAGATGATGAACAGAAACCATACTAGTCATATGGTCGGTTCAGTTCTTGAAAGGTTTTCATGGTCTGAGTATATAAGATAAAACCAGACATCACACACATATCAGTTTGTTCATTAACACACACATAAAAACAAACACAAAAAAACAAACAAACAAACATACATATAGATATATACATATAGATATATACATATAGATATATACACATGCAATAACATTCTGCTAATATGATTAATCACAAATCACACATATTATACACACATAAAAAACACATATATAATAACATAGGATTAATCATAAAAACAAAGTGATTTGTATACTGTGTGCAACATAAGTCACACATACATATACTTAACAACACACATATACAGCATATATATATATATAAAATGTATGTGTGACAACACACACACACACATATATATATATATCACATTGTATATATATATTTATCAACATACACACACATTGCACTGCATGTGTAACAAACACACACACACACATATACATATATATATACATATATATGTGTATATATATACATATATATATGTATATATATGTGTGTCTATATATATATATTGTTACTTATATATAACACTGCTGTTACTTATATGTAACACTGTTGTTACGTATATGTAACACTGTTGTTACGTATATATAAAATTGTTTTTACGTATACGTATATTGCTCTTATGCATAGGTAACACTGCTGTTTATTTAATTATGTTTGGTGACATTTCATTTGTATTTGTATCGAATTTAACCTGATTTCACGTCATGGTTCTTATAAAGTTATGTATTTCACATTATGTATCTTTTTATTTTACATATGTATTCATGCATTTATTTATGAAATAGTTACGTATATGTAACTTAGGATTTGTTTCCCATTTTTAAATTCTGGTGTTTTTGTAATTGTTACGTATATATAAATTAGCATATGCACATACGTGTAACTTACTCAACGGGTCTTTGATAATGAATTACATACGTGTAAATTACATACGTGTAACTTACTCAACGGTAACTTACATACGTGTAAATTAGGAAAGTAAAGAGTAATTAAAATCTTCAAGTGGGCTTCTTACATGAGAGTTCATCGTTTTGTTCTATTTTGTTACTGTTTTATTTGATTGAATAGAGGTTTATTTGATAATGAATTAAATTAGTGTTGTCGATCCTATTTGATTGACATTCCACGATAAGCATTGATAATCTTTTATTTTTATATTAAAAGATATATTAAGCTCATGTAATTTACAATGACAAAAATGCCCTGGAGTTAACAGCATAAACTAATTCCGTTAACATTTTGGACCATGAATGTAAGAAAAATAGATTATTGGGGACCAAATCGAAAAATTTTAAACGTTAGGGGACAAATCCAATGTTTAAATGAAACCACAGGACATCCGTGTAATTTACTCAAAACATAATTTCAACTTCTTTACCTATAAAACTAACCTCCAAACGAGAAACATTGGGTTTCTTAATACAAAACATGTTAATAGAGACGAAATCAAATTTTCCTGTTATGTAATTTTAATTGGACCTCAATTATACATAATACCATTTGTAAGTTATGTCTACAATATTCGAACTAGAGTGATTATGTTTGCCTTTGAGTGTCTACATGGTGTCTACCTTTTAAGGAAACCAACCGGAAAACTAAAAAGAAATAAGCTCACCATTATGAGAAAAAACACACATGGTAAATAACACACAACTCGATTGTTTAATTAGTCCATGTCCATCTATATGATATACATTCTTGATGACTTCATCATTCACGATGATCAGCGAATGTGACAATCTGTGTGAATGATAATAGCAATAGGAATAAAGAAAATGTAGGGTGTGTAAGTTACATGTGAAATTGACATCTAACGGCATAAGCCGGGTCGTGCATAAGGTTTAGAACTATAGATTTATTCTCACCAAAATAGACGAACACACACTTCTCTTTTTTGGTTTAGATTATTCTAGTCATCTTCTCTGACCAAATATTTTTTCACGTCCCAGAGTTGTCACAATAAAACCCATATTCCTATGGCGAGCCTAACGTTGTTATTTTGAAATTAGTAAATCAGAATTGGTACAATCTTACTTGTTTGGAGTGGAAATTCATTAAATGAAGTTGCTTAGTTCTTATTTGTTTCTTGAGATACACTCTACCTTTTTGTGGCCTGAAACAAATCCATAAATTGAGGCCTTTTTCTAAAAATAAATAGGTTAATAACTAAAATGTCTTAATTGTCAAAGACAAACATGGAAGCCCAAAATTCTCTCATATGATGTGTCCCTTCTCATTACATCACCTTGCACCACACATGTGATGGTATTCTAGAAAACTTTATATGAAACACCGTCACAAACTGAGAATACAAAGATATAGAAGAAATTGTAAATCTTTGTTTATATCATTGTACACAAACAAGAAGGAAATTGTACATTATATATTTTTAACCAGGGTAATATTTTTAACCAGGGTGGAGAAGTGGGTGTAGTGGTAAATTGTGTTCTCATTCCAACCAAAGGTTGTGGGTTTGAGTTTTAAGGGTGGCAGTGACATTTTATCCTAGATTAGCTAGATGTTGTCCATTGTTGTAGTTTAGGAATAATAGCGAAAGTAGATGGGTGTGACTCAATATTTAAATAAAAAAAAGAAAAAAACTGTATACTTTCTAACCTCTAACAACAATAGACTAATTAGATCTAGAGCAACCATCTTAAGAGCATCCACACTAGCTTCCTCATTAAGGGTGTTCAAATTTGGATAGTGTATTTCACTTTCTGAACCTACCCGAATTCGAAATTTCGTATACGGATTCGGATATTCGAGTTAAAAAAAATTGTATTATTTAATAAATTTTTAAAAATATATTCTTTTTTTAGGAATTTTTTCGAATATCCAAAGTTTTTATTAAAATATCCGAAATATCCGAATATTTTTAATTTTTTCTAAAAAATAATTTGCATGTTCGGATATCAAAAATATCCGAAAATTCTCAAAATCAATATCCGAATCCGAATCCGAATCCGAAAATTCGGATATCCGAATTTCTGATTTTCGGATATTTCAGATTCGGTTCGGATCGGATATTTTGAACACCCTACCCATCATCATTTTTACACTAAAACACTAATTTTTTTACCTCTTTTAATTAATAATATATTTTTTATATTTTTGTCATTATATTTTTTCTCTTCTCTACTCACAACCATTTTTAAAAAATATTAAAACATTTATGGAGTTGTACCGTGTTTCTCAAAATATGAGGAATCATGGTATAATACGTATAAATTTTCTCTTTCATTTAATCACAACCTTTTACAACTATCTTTTATAATATATGACATAAACTCACATTAAATGAAGAATCTGCTGTGAATGTTTTAATAGAACACCGTTTAAAAGTCCATTTTACTTGGACTGGAATCATCTTTGATTCCTTTATGAAGTTCAAGATCTGCTCTTCTTCGTTAACCTTTATTTCCACTTACAAATAATAATATTTGAAGTTCAAGATGTGTCATTACTTCTTTATTTCCACTTACAAATAATAATCGAGAGTTTAAAAGATTAGCTTTAAAAAGATGAAAGCATTACTTCCTCCAAGCCCAAGTTGACCACTAGACTTCTTTCCGCTAGTTCTCAACTTTCTCCAAGTCAGAAGCATGTTTAAGAGAGAATACATGTACAACTAATCAAAATATTTACTAGAAATTCTATTAAAACTACAATGAAATTAAGGCTATCAATACCAGGTAATTTCATTAGGGTTTTTAAGGTGCGTGCTGTAACAACCGATAATGTTGTTATTTTATGACCTTAATGTTATAAGTTCAAGTTATAGAAAACAGTCTCCTTTATAAAATGGAATGTAAGACTGCGCATATCAGATTATGAAGCAATCTACTCCTTCTCAAACCCAGCGTAAACGATGGCGGACCAAGAATCTTTTTTCATGAGGGTCGGAAATCTTTGGTGGTAGATTTATATCGTTAAATAGTACTTTTTTAGTTTGGGTTGGCACTAAGCGGCTCCATCAACAAGAATTCTTGCAAACACTGGGCAGTTGGGATTTAAGGCGGTAGTGGCGATCAAACTATTCAAAATCAGATATGTGATTGAACTAATTGTCTCTTAAATTGCCATTAATATTGTAAACTACAAGTGATTTTATTTAAAATTGTTAATGGATGGGTCATTGCTTCAATCGTCTTTTTTTTCCGAATAATTATTGAGTATTGGTTATTGGATTTATAAGAACTAATAGAGTAATGTGCTTAAAAGTTCTAATTGTTGTTAGGTTTATAAGAAAAATTTAAAATATGTGTTGATTAGTTTATAACTGATATTAAACTCCTTGCTTTGTAGCTGGAGGTGTAAAATTATGCCTAGTAGCACCAATGACATACCACCTCCAGTGACCGCTAACACCAAGAAAGTTCTATTAAAAATAAATAATAAATAAATAAATAAAACCGAACGAAAAGACGTAAAAACGTTAAACTACACACATGAAACTTAAAACATATCAAACAATAAGTAAGTTGATGTAGGACCAGCTCATTGGGAGAGGGATGTTAAACGAATAAAAAAATAAGTGTAATAACGTTGAAGCACACATGCACGCTGCGGCGTGTTAACTCGAAAAATTAAATCTAAAATAAAACAAAAATTTTGTAAAATATAAAAGATGGGTACAACTCATTACAACACATTGTACAACTCATTATGCATACTAAAGTTTTAATTAGTATATATAATAGATATATATTTGTAAAATGTTAAATCTTAAATTGATTTTTTCGGAGTTGGCGTCAAAATCTCTTAAGTTCCACCTGAAAAACATTTAAGAGTTGGTGCAAAATTTCTTAGAGACCATCCGGTATTGAATAGTATATACAATAAAGAATTAATAATTTCATGGGGTATAGATGACCCCACCTACACCACCTCATAAATACTTATTTTTATGTCTTCCTACCGAAGCAAACATGATTTCATGCCACATGTGGACCTTTATTATTTGTAGAGTAAATTATACGGATCGTTGATGAGATTTGTTTAAATTTCACTTTTCGTCTCTGCAATTGAAAAATTACAGGTTTAATTTTAAGATTTGAAAAATAAAACATGTTTCGTCCATAGGTCAAATGGCCGTTAGCCTTTTACGTTAAATATGTGTAAATTGATTATTTTACCCCCCCCCCCCCTTCTTCTTCTCCATGGGTCAAATGGCCGATTGATGATGAGGAGAAAGGGGTATTGCCGTTTACCTAGCGGAAGATGGCGGTTGTGGTGTGGTGGTGATCAGCAGATATGATGGTGGTATGGGGGTCGCGGGAAGAGGTTGCGGTGGCGTGGGGCTCACCAGAAGTGGTGGCGGTGGTGTGGGGATCACGTAAGAAGTGGCGGTGGTGTGGGGGTGACCGGCAGAGGTGGTGGTGGTGTGCGGGTCGCCGACAGAGGTAGCGGTGGTGTGGGGGTTGCGGGAAGATGTGGTGGTGGTGTGGGGGTCTCCAGAAGTGGTAGCGGTGGTTTGGGGGTCGTGGGAAGAGGTTGTTGTGGTGTGGGGGTCGCCGGAAGAGGTGGCGGTGGCGTGGGGGTCGCCGGAAGAGGTTGCGGTGGTGTGGGGTAGCCAAAGAGGTGGCGGTGGTGTGGGGGTCATAGGAAGAGGTGGCGGGGGTGGGGTCGTCGGACGTAAGGCCCCGTTCCCGGGACGCTTACAGCTGGTCAATCATCGCACATAAAACATAGAGTTTCATCTTCTTACATAAAAGCATTGCAGCGGAAACATTTAAACATACATTTCATTTAAACATAATAGATTTTGCAAAACAATACGTCGTTAACGAATTACAAAATACATTTTTATATTCCCTTACAAAAGCATTATAACAATGGATGTCATCCCAAAAGAACTGAGTAGTCACCCCGTGCCATCCTTAGCAACATACCTGACAACTGAAAACACATCAAAGTCAGCGTTGCTGAGTGAGTTCTAGTTTTAAAATAAAACGTACTTTACTTCCTTTTATAAAACCATTCGTTTACTTTCGTAAGCGATCACATAACATACATACACATAGATAATATAATTATTATCTCCTATTACATTCGTTACATTCTTTCATTCATTAATCATCACACGTTACTTTACCATCTGCTTCATTCGTTCATAACATCATCTCTTCCGTTCGTTCATTTCATACATATCGCAATTTTCGCACAAATCGCACATTCACATCTTCGTACCCATAGTACATATCGCACAATTCGCACCAACGGAGTGGTCACTAGGACAGACTCCTCCTGTGTGTGTGAGAACTCGTAGGGTTTAGCCAAAATCGCACGCCATCTCATGGGTTAGCCAAAATCACACGCTACATAACCCACATGAGGTAGCCAAAATCGTACGCCACATAGCACACAGTAAATACCACATCGCACGTATCGGAGCAGTTACCAAAACTGAACTCCCTACTGTGTCTATGATCCTTATGACATCCATCGTACATATCGCACATTTCGTACTTATCGCGCCTTTCGTACATTATTTATTATCTTTCACTTCTATCTACATCCTGTCAAGCTTTACCCTCCTCATGGCACGTAACCACGATTTTGAGGTCGAATGACAAGGATCCCATTTCGTACTTTATTAGTATATTTGTTAACTTTCATTTCATGCTTTGTCACTTTGTTCGTCTCATACTTTATCATCTCGCTTGTTTCGTACTAACTCTAGATCCTGTCAGGCTTTTCCCCCATCGTGGTCCGAAACCGCCATTCCGAGCACAAAATACCTTTACTAATTGGCACGAAGCCCGTGGCCTGAAGCCACCATTCTAGGCACAAAGCCTGTTGGCATAAAGCCCATGGTCCGAAACCACCATTCCGGGCACGAAGCCTCATTTCTAATTGGCACAAAGCCCGGGGTCGAATGACAAGGATCTCGTTCGTACTATGGGTTCAGTCACCTAGACTGGTCCCCTGTGTGTGAACCCTCATGGGTTAAAATCGCACATTATAACACACAGTTGAGCTAACAACTCTCAATGAGTTGTGAACCTCCTTTCTTCTCTTGCAAGCCATCCTTACTTTCATTCATTCGTTCATGCTTGCATTCATTCATTACGTTCCTCTTTTCATTATCTTCCACTTTACGTTACATAATACTTTCATTACATTCATTAACGTTCATCGCAACCACGGAAGACAATCGTAAATAATAATAATGAACATAACAACATACAACATCAATCACACAAGGCAATATCGCACACCCATAACATACATCATGCATAACATACAACATGCATAATCACGCAACATCAAACCTCACACGAATCACGCGCATCACATCATATAAAACCATACGGCATCACATATCATCATGCATCGCATCATCATCATCAGCTCATCATCATAAAATCATCTTACATCATCCATGCCCATCACATCATCTACAACCCCAAAGGTCCAAGCCAACGTCCGAACTTTCCCAAAAGTCATACAATACTATGGTCATTCGGGCGTATGGACCCTATTCGGTCGCATGGTCTTCCATGCGTATGAGAACACTCAGACGAATGAACCTCCAGTCGCATAGCCTCCAATCGCAAGCTTCCCATGCGAATGAACCTCAGTCGCATGACATCCGGGCGTATGGACCTCAATCTCATGACCTTAATGCGAATGGCCCACAGTCATGCACCTTTCTTGCGTATGAACCTCAATCGCATGACTCACAGGCGTATGGACTCCAGTCGCATGACCTTCAGTCGCATGACCTACATCCGCATTTCATTCAGTCACATGACCTTTATCCGCATCTCATTCAGTCGTATTACTTTCATGCGAATGAACCTCAACCACACTCCTTTCGTGCGTATGGACCCAGTCGTTTGCCATTCGGACACATGGACCTCCAGTCACATAGCCCTAGCTGGGTGCAGAATGCAGTTCATCCCGAACTGCAGCTGCCAAGTTCGACCTCCAAACTCTTCCAAACCTCTTTTAAGCTCAAATCAGCCATTCTAAACTTAGGGAAGCATACCACGACACCATTCAAGCACAACCAAGCCTGAAATCAAGACCCAAATGAATCATACACATACATACACAAATGGGTTTACACCCAAAATACCCAAAAACAATTTTCAGATGTGTTCCAGCACCAAATCATTCAAAAACATGTAAAAGAGGGGTCCTAGAACTCACACAAACAATCCCGTCGAGTAGAGCTTCGATTTGACCCGCTACACTTCAATTTTCACGCTCGAATCCACCCGAACCAAGCTTTTCTCCATTTTTCCTTTCTCTTCTCCTTGGCTGAGTTTTTGGTTAGAATGGGGAGGGTGTGGGCTGCCCTCCCCTTTTATACCCACACTTATCCAAGTTTCTTCCCGTTTGGAAAGTTTGGTCCCTCGACTTTAGGCTTTATTTCTTTTCTTCTTTCGTCGGATTCAAAGAAAATAACCGGGTGTTACAAGTCCACCCTGCTTATATAGGTTTCATCCCTGAAACCTATTACTTCTCAAACAGTTGTGGGTAATACTGTCTCACCTCTCCCTTGATCTTACACGTAGGCTGAGATCCCTTTAGGCTCCACTGCCTCTACACAAGTGAAACCACCATTCTCCTTAACCCTTCTCTTCCCTTCTATCTGAAACAGCCACCAGTTGCCTCTTGTAGTTGAATACTTTATCCATCACTATATCCTCCAGTGGCACGATCATACTTTCATCGATCGAGCACTTTCTTAGACAAGATACATGGAACGTCAGATGACTTCCACTTAACTCATCAGGTAGCTCCCGATAACATGCCACTGTTCCTTCCTGATCAACCATTTGGGATGGTCCCATATACCTCGATGCGCACTCTCCTTGCTTTCTGAATCGAATTATTCTCTTTTCCAAGGCGAGGCCTTCATCATTACTCCATCGCCGTAGGTTGGCACCAACTCTTTTTGGACGTGTTTGATCAAACCACTTTCCTACAACACTCGGTGATTGCCTTATTGGTTGTCAGTTCATTCATATTATGGTGTACGCCTATCCACCCAAGTCTGTCCTGAACAGTCTAGCAGGAACAAATGCTTTCTCAATTCCATCACGCAGTCCTCTAGGGTATCAGGTAACCTATTGGATTTATTAATAACATTTCCTACATCGAAGGGCTCATCGATGTTCCTGCTCCTAACGTGCAACTTACAACAGAAGGCAGTAGGAACGAAACTAATACTAGCACTGCATTCAAAGCATAGATGCACAAATATAAATTACCAGAAACGTACCTGACGTCAAGTTGAAGTCCACTCTAGCCTCCTCTTGGTCATGGCAAAAGCTCTAGCCTTCACCCTCTATTCTCCTTCCTTGTACCAGAGTTTCCTGCCCTTGACTTCTTACAATCCCTGCTCAGGTGTCCAGTCTCTCCACAGTCGTAGCACTTAGCTATGCGGCAATCCCTCGCCCTGTGGCCTTCCTTCCTACATTGGAAGCAGACGTTCAGTCCCACTTGCACTCCCCCTCGTGGCCTCTACCACACCTCTTGCATACCTCTCCTCTCCTTTCTATTCTCTTCCGATCATCATCCCTCAATGCTTTACCTTTAGACACAAATCCACCATCATTGTCTCACCTTCCTTTCCCTTCTTAACATAGGCTCGCTCCTCCTCTTCGTCTGTTATCGCCATCGCCTCCCGTTCGTCGTACAACCTTCCCGCTAGGTCGACGCTGAACTAAACGTGCCTGGTCGGGTAGTGATCAGATGTCTGCGAATATCTGTCGGTAGACCTTGAATGTACCTCTTGATCTTTCGTGACACAGGCGTAACTTGGTCTGGCACCAGCCTTGCCATCTCATTAAACTTTGTCGTGTACTGCTGGTGTGTCATCGTTCCGCCTCTAGCTGCAGAAACTCTCTCTCACCCTTGTCCATCTCCCGGTGGGACAGAATTTCTCAATCACCAGTTTCTGCAATTCTGGCCACCTCATTCTCCCGATGCTTTGGTACCCTCGGCTTGGACAATGTTGTCCCACCAGCACAGGGTCGAGTCCACAAATGAGTGGGTAGCAAACTTCACCTTTTGATATTCTCGGCACTCGTTGACATTAAGTACCGCCTCCATCTCTCTCACCCATCGGTGAGCAGCAACATCAGTACCGTTACCGTCAAAGGTAGGGGGCTTGCACCTTTGAAAAGCGCCGTAGTTATAGCCTCGTGCCGGTTCTTGCACAGTTTCTTCCTCCTCTTCCTCATCATCGGAGAGAACCGTTTCAGTTTTCTGTTGCTCCTGTCCTCTCGAGGACCGGTTCCTCTCCCTTCTTTCTCCATCCCGTATGGCCTTTATCACTTCGTCACCACAGACGGTAAGATCATCTGCATGACCTGGTGCACTTCCTCCACCACACCCTCTTTCATTGAGGCTCTCAAGTTAACACTCTCGTCACCAGCCTCCGGATGAGGGGTCTCGGGCTCTTCATGAGCCACCTCTTCAGCTCTAGGCCTTCCTCTTGTGACCTGCGGTTCAGCACCACGTCCACCACGACCTCCACCACATGAAGCGTTCGATGATCTACCACCGACCATCCTCTAACACACTGAAAGACTCAAACACCAACATGGTCATTCAAGGAAATAGCTTAGTTTATGTCAAGTATAGTAAGTACCTAATTACAATGGCCAGTTATGATTAGCCACTTACTTTACTCTTCATACTCCGAGCATTACCTGTCCTGACTACATCAGTATCTAAATCTACCAGCAACACATAAACCACATAACATGTGCACATAATACCAGTTAACATTAAGAAAATACCTGATGGCACGCAGCTACTCAGACTGGCATCCCTTCCCTTCCGTCCCATTCTCAGTTTAAGATTAGGTTTATTTAGAAAATTTATCCGTTTCACTTAAACTTTAGCTCTGATACCAACTTGTAAGGCCCCGTTCTCGGGACACTTACAGCTGGTCAATCATCGCACATAAAACATATATTTTCATCTTCTTACATAAAAGCGTTGCAGCGGAAACATTTAAACATACATTTCATTTAAACATAATAGCTTTTGCAAAACAATACGTCGTTAACGAATTACAAAATACATTTTTACATTCCCTTACAAAAGCATTATAACAATGGATGCCATCCCAAAAGAACTGAGTAGTCGCCCCGTGTCATCCTCAGCAACATACCTGCCAACTGGAAACACACCAAAGTCAGCGTTGCTGAGTGAGTTCTAGTTTTAAAATAAAACATACTTTACTTCCTTTATAAAACCATTCGTTACTTTCGTAAGCGATCACACAACATACATACACATAGATAATATAATTATTATCTTCCATTACATTCATTACATTCTTTCATTCATTAATCATCGCACGTTACTTTACCATCTGCTTTATTCGTTCATAACATCATCTCTTCCGTTCGTTCATTTCATACATATCGCACTTTTCGCACAAATCGCCCATTCACATCTTCGTACCTATAGTACATATCGCACAATTCGCACCAACGGAGTGGTCACTAGGACAGACTCCTCCTGTGTGTGTGAGAACTCGTAGGGTTTAGCCAAAATCGCACGCCATCTCATGGGTTAGCCAAAATCGCACGCTACATAACCCACATGAGGTCGCCAAAATCGCACGCTACATAGCACACAGTAAATACCATATCGCACGTATCAGAGCAGTTACCAAAACTGAACTCCCTACTGTGTCTATGATCCCTTATGATATCCATCCTACATATCGCACATTTCGTACTTATTGCACCTTTCGTACATCACTTATTATCTTTCATTTCTATCTAGATCCTGTCAAGCTTTACCCTCCTAATGGCATGCAGCCACGATTTCTGAGGCCAAATGACAAGGATCCCGTTTTGTACTTTATTATTATATTTTGTTAACGTTCATTTCATGCTTTATCACTTCGTTCGTTTCATACTTTATGATCTCGCTCATTTCGTACTAACTCTAGATCCTGTCAGGCTTTTCCCCCATCGCGATCCGAAACTGTCATTCCGATCACAAAGCTCATTTACTAATTGGCACAAAGCTCGTGGCCCGAAGCCACCATTCTAGGCACAAAGTCTGTTGGCATAAAGCCCGTGGTCCGAAACCACCATTCTGGGAATGAAGCCTCATTTTTAATTGGCACAAAGCCCGGGGTCGAATGACAAGGATCTCGTTCGTACTATGGGTTCAGTCACCTAGACTGGTCCCCCTGTGTGTGAACCCTCATGGGTTAAAATCGCACGTTATAACACACAGTTGAGCTAACAACTCTCAATGAGTTATGAACCTCCTTTCTTTCTCTTGCAAGCCATCTTTACTCTCATTCATTCGTTCATGTTTGCATTAATTCATTACGTTCCTTTTTTCATTATCTTCCACTTTACGTTACATAATACTTTCATTACATTCATTAACGTTCATCGCAACCACGGGAAGACAATCGTACATAATAATAATGAACATAACAACATACAACATCAATCACACAAGGCAACATCGCACACCCATAACATACATCATGCATAACATACAACATGCACAATCACGTAACATCAAACATCACACGAATCACACGCATCACATCATATAAAACCATATGGCATCACACATCATCATGTATCGCATCATCATCGTCAGCTCATCATCATAAATCATCTTACATCATCCATTCCCATCACATCATATACAACCCCAAAGATCCGAGCCTACGTCCGCACTTTCCCAAAAGTCAAACAATACTATAGTCATTCGGGTGTATGGACCCTATTCGGTCGCATGGTCTTCTATGCGTATGAGAACACTCAGGCGAATGGACCTCCAGTCGCATAGCCTCCAATCGCATGCTCCCCATGCGAATGAACCTCAGTCGTATGACATCCGGGCGTATGGACCTCAGTCGCATGACCTTTATGCGAATGGCCCTCAGTCGCCCACCTTTCGTGCGTATGAACCTCAATCGCACGACTCACAGGTGTATGGACTCCAGTCGCATGACCTTCAGTCGCATGACCTACATCCGCATTTCATTCAGTAGCATGACCTTCATCCGTATCTCATTCAGTCGCATTACTTTCATGCGAATGAACCTCAGCCACACTTCTTTCGTGCGTATGGTCCCAGTCGCATGCCATTCGGACGCATGGACCTCCAGTCGCATAGCCCTAGCTGGGTGCAGAATGCAGTTCATCCCGAACTGCAGCTGCCAAGTTCGACCTCCAAACTCTTCCAAACCTCTTTTAAGCTCAAATTAGCCATTCTAAACCTTAGGGAAGCATACCACGACACCATTCAAGCATAACCAAGCCTAAAATCAAGACCCAAACGAATCATACACATACACATACATACACAAACGGGTTTACACCCAAAATACCCAAAAACAATTTTCAGATGTGTTCCAGCCCCAAAATCATTCAAAAACATGTAAAAGAGGGGTCCTAGAACTCACACAAACAATCCCGTCGAGTAGAGCTTTGATTTGGCCTGCTACACTTCGATTTTCACGCTCGAATCCACCCGAACCAAGTTTCTCCCCTTTTCTCTTCGCTTCTCCCTTGGCTGAGTTTTTGGCAAGAATGGGGAGGGTGTGGGCTACCCTCCCCTTTTATACCCCCACTCATCCAAGTTTCTTCCCGTTTGGAAAGTTTGGTCCCTCGACTTTAGGCTTTATTTCTTTTCTTCTTTCGTCGGCTTTAAAGAAAATAACCGGGTGTTACACCGGAATAGGTGGCGGTGGTGTAGGGGTCGGCTGAAGAGTTCATGGTGGTGTGGGGGTCGCCTGAAGAGGTGGCGGTAGTGTGGGGGTCGTCTGAAGAGGTGGCGGTAGTGTGCGGGTCGCCTGAAGAGGTGGCCATGGTGTGGGGTCTCCTGAAGAGGTGGCGGTGCTGTGGGGGTTGCTGAAGTGGTGGCGGTGTTGTGGGGGTCACCGAAAGAGGTGGCGGTGGTGTGGGGGTTACATAGATTTCTTTATCTCCTTTAAAAAATCCAAGAGCTCTCTATTTGTTAGTTCTACGTTTTTTCCTGATATGCCTTGGTTTTTATTACTTTGATAATTCCTTTGACCACCTTGTTGTAACTCCCTTGATTGTATTGCCCATTCTAACTATTTGACCTATTCGGATATTATGGATGAGTGTTACCTTGAAAATTCGGGTTCAACTGATTATCTGGGTTACCATATAGGAAGTTCGGATGATTCTTCAAACCCAGAAGATAAGTGTTGGAATTCATATTATTATAAGGCCACCTATTCCCCTGCACATAATTTACTTCCTCTGTCCCCACATCTAAATCTGGACAATCTCTAGCAACGTGTCCTGGTTCTCCATATCCTTGACATACATTGCATGAACTAATAGCTTTAACAGGTACCTTACCTCCCGATTGACCCAAATTAGAGAACTTTCACTCCAATGTATCAACTCTTGCAGTGGTGGTGGAATCTGTGGTAATTATGTTCCTGTACTTCCTATGGGATTGAGCTTTCCTCTTTGAATTTAGGCTTAACTTTTTCTAATAACAACCAATCTTCCTCTTTGGTGTTTGTCATGAACGTGCCTACACTATTGGAGTTGATATCCCTAAAATCTTCTGCTAACAAGCCATCATAAAAGGATGAAATCAACTAACATTGAGGAATATCATGATGGGGGCACGTTCGTAATGATTCCTTAAATCTTGTCCAAGCCTCATGAAAGGGTTCATCTTGATTTTGTTGAAAAGTTTGAATGGGATTTCTAGCTTCACTTGTTTTATGGGGTGTGTAGTATTCCTCGAGAAATGCTTGTTACAGCTGCTTCCAATGAAAATGCAAGCCGGTGGTAGAGATAGAAACCATTTCTTGGATTTTCCTTTCAGTGTGAACTGGAAGAGTACTAACATAACCTTTTTAGGTTTGAACCCTTGTGCCCCAATGGTCTCACTGATGGTACTGAAGTCATTCAAATGAAGGTAAGGTTCCTCTTTAGGCAATCCATGAAACTCTGGGATAATTGTCAAGCTGTTAGACCTAATTTCAAATGATCTACCGGTACTTATGGTCGCACAATAGGAGAAGAGGTGTGTCATCTCATATTTTTCGTTAAATTAAAAGTTAACTTTGTTAAGTTTTATAAGAACCTTTTATGTAATTTTGAAACTTTGAGGACTTGTTATGCGTGATAATTAATTTGTTGGTTAACAAATTAATTTAATAATGAATAATAATAACATTATAAGTGTTATAATGCTTATTTAATTTTATAAAACATAAGGCGTTAATAAACTTAAAAAAATTATTATTATCATTATAACAATAATAATAATAATAACAATAATAATATTAATAATAATAATGTTAATGATCATAATATTGATAATAATGATAATTTAAGTTTTAAAACTTTAAATTTGTAATTAATAAGTTTGAGCATGAAATAATAACACCTTGAATGCTCAGGGGCCAAACTATAATTTAATGAAAATTAAAACATGAGTTTTGGAAGCAATTAAACAAACCCTAAACTACAGGGGCTAATTGTGTAAATTTACAAAACCCGAACCTTTCCCCCGTTTTCCCGACCACCTCGCCGGCCAAACACTGGCGGCCCTCCGGCCACCCCAAAAAACCATCAAAGTTCATCGATTTTTAATACAAAACCGCTTCTAAATCATTATAGAACATGTTTCGAACGTGAATACATCATTTAAGCAAGATAAACCGTCGGTTACAAGCCGGATCGATTACAAAACCGAAACACTTAAACACCATAGCCGTTCGAACATTAATCCCTAATAATAATGCAATTAATTCAACATAAACAATCACATTTCTTTCCCTAATCGTGTACTACCCTCAATTCCACCTGAAACACATGAAATCCTTGAGTTCGATCATCATCACCATCGCGGACCTGCACCCCTATCAAAACCCACTTTCCAATCGATTTAACCTGAAATTAGAAGAGGGCTTTTAATCCATATCACCATACGAAACTACCTGCGAGTTTAATTTGATTGCCATCGTCGTTTTCATACCTATTGGGTTCTGGCGTATTCGCGGTTGTTCATTGTGGTGTTCGTCTTCATCCATCTTCAAATCGGGTAATTTAACATAGGCATATACTCAAAATTACATGGGGAATCAAAGCCCCATGTTAATTTTGGTAATCATTATCAAATTGCTGTTCAATTTGATCCAAGAACATTCTAGGGTTCATGGCAATTTGGGGGATCTTCTTTAAATCTCTTTAAATGAATTTGTAATCAATGTAAACTGCGGCCACGGCCTTGGTTCACTGGTTCCCCACTTGCATACCAACATTGAGGTCCCGGGTTCGAACCCGGGCTCCCTCAACTAATTTTTTTAGGCTTTTTAAGCCTTAATTTAATTAGGAAAAATTTTTAAAAATTATAAAAATGTTCCTACAAACATTAAATATTTTTAAAACCATCTAATTATTTTCTGAAATTTATCTTAACATTTTATTTATTTATTTTATTATTTATTATTTGTTTTAAACAAATAATATAATTAGTTTAATTTTTTATAAAAATAGATTTCAAATATGATTTATCTTACTAAATCATTATATGTTCAATAATTTAATTAAGTTATTCTCTTTCTTAGCTTAATAATTGTTATTTTAAATAATATAAAATGGTCATTTAATACTTTTGTATCTTATCAAATCATTATTTGTTCAAATAACAATTATATTATTGACTAAATGTTGATTTTTATTGAGACTTTGTTACAAATGGTATTATGTAAAATGGACTTTATGTAATAATTTGAGGAATTATTATTATATTAGTGGACTCTATATTTAAAGATTAATGATGATATTATATATTATAATATCACAAATTATTTACAAATAGTATCTTTCTTATAAAATATACCAATTAAAGGTGTAGATTAATAATTTATTATTAATTAAAACGTTATTCCTATTAATTTTAAATAATTATAAAGCTTTATTAATAGTGAATCATATCAATATTTATACTTAAAGACATTTTTAAAATATTTACATATATAATTCTTCAAGAGGATTAAAAATATAAATAATTACTTTATAAACTTATTACTTATTAACCTTAAAACTAATGAAACCCTAATTCTTATTTGAACGTTAATCATATTATTAACCTTAACCTTCATCTTGTAATACATATTTAGGTGTCTTGTAATGAATACTTTGGGATTATCTTTGGATCATACTTTAATCTTTTATATCATCTTGTAATGCCTACATCAATGTGAGTTCTTCCATACCCCTTTTTCATATTTTCACACTTTGGGGTGAAACAGTTAACTTATTATCATTGCACTTGTAAACTTATTTGAGACTTGTAAACTTTATGGCAATTCATCATGCAAAGTTGTGGTTAGTTGAACTTTTGTGGTTACCATGTTATGGCGTTTATATGTACAATCATTAACTATTGCTAGCCTGGCGACATCATAGATCTATGAGCCTGACAAGCCTGCTTGGTTGATCCAAGTACACTTAGCTAATCGTATATACTTTAAACGTTTGAGACTTGTAAAACTTTGTCAAGGTTTGATTGTTGCATTGTTCATAATATCCCTAATCACTTTATTCACTAACTTATGACTTGAATTGCCATCTTTTATATATTCTATGTATTGAAAACTATGGAATGCTCACCAATATTTTTATGTTGACCTTTTATTTTAACATGTTTCAGGAATAACCCAAGTATGAGTTCTACTCTTTAAAGCTTATCTCACTTAGGACTGGACTTAGAGAAATAAACAATGATCTGGTTACTTTCAACCTTGTATTCATGATGTATCTTTGTTTGAGCCTTTTTCTTGTATTATTACAATTGAATCTTGATTAATATATTTGGAATTAATAATAGCGTTATGTGGCTGTGAACAATCTTAACCCTCACATCTCGACGTTTCCGCTGTCAAGGTTGGGGTGTGACAGATTGGTATCCGAGGCCATAACTATAGGGATTTAGGTTATTAGAAATGGTGACCTAGACTATAGTTGCATGAACCTCATAGAGAGATACTTATACTCTTATGTGTACTTATTGATTGCATGCTACATAATTCTATGCCTTTTATGTGCAACTTGATGCCTTAGCATAGGATTGCCTTATGTATGCTTAAAACTTAGTTACTTGTCTCCCTAAACTTAACTTTGACTCTTGACTCTACTCGATAAATGAACTTCCTAAACTTATTCTCAACAACATATGGAGGCTACACTTATCGTCATGGGTTCAATTCCTTAGACTCTATGTCTAATATATGAAAATGTCATCAAGGTTTTGATTCTATGAACCAAAGAAATTTGTGTGACACATAGACACCTGTATTCTGGATTTCCTGGCAAAAGGCCTTCGGGCTAAGGCAAGCATATCGTATAAATCTCATTGCGAGACCGTTATGCTTACCTGGGGTTTTCTGGAATGAGTGATAAACTATGGTTAATATACACAAACCTCTAAGGCAAATGGGTCAATTTACCTTGACGTGTCAATGATTCCAAATGGTAAGGCGTTACTAAATAGAACCATTCTCTTTGAATCTTAAAAATCTTTGATTCCTTGAACTGGTTTATCATCAAAGTTTTAATATCTTCTCATTCTAAACCTACATAATATTCATGTTAATATTGAACCCATCCTACATTTCAACTCTTATGTTTAAACACTGTTACACGTCGAGCGTTTCATGTAACTATTTCTATACCTCGACCAACGTGAACATAACTCTTAATATATCCAAAGATATAGGGAATCTAAACCATATGGTCTTCGAAACTTTCAACCGTTACTTATGGTTCTTAAATCTTCTTAAGGATGTGTCCCATAACTAAGAACATGCAATGCTATAGGTGGAATTCCTACATCTCGGGATACTTTGTTTAGGCAAAGTGTAAATGGTGATCTGACTCAATCACTAAATCTATTTACTTGACTCGAAACACTTGAGATGAGTGATCACTTATAAGTACGCATGTCTTCAATAAAGGTTATGGCTGACCTCATATCTTGAGAAGTCCATGTATTCCCTTCGATTGTGGATCGAATATCCACATCTCATTGTGATACCGAATCATTCTTGTCCTTGATTTTGTCTCCCTGATTTAAATTATTCAAGATTTGAACAACATCATAACAAATTCTTCTATCTTAAACTTTGATCTTAAGCTTGTAAGCATGATTTTTCCTTTTGTTACATTGATGTAATTTGAAATTTTCTTGAATTTCTAAATTGATATTCTTTCTTTTCGATGTTTTGTCAAACTTCGTACCGTTCGCACCGTGGGAGATGCAAGAGTTTGTAAGTTAACCTATGACTAAGAACACTCGTACCTCCTAAATGATTACAACTCATTAAAACAGGGGTGATTCCCTTACTTTGATGGTTCTCTATTCGTTTCGATAAATGGTTTCCAATTGTGTGTTTTATGAAATATCATCCTCTGGATTAGGGCGATTTCCTCATCCTGAGGATTGACTTCAATTATTCTCATTGGAACTTGCACTTCACAAATGACATGATCTCACCAAAATAGGATTAAAACCCGTACTTTGGTGACAAATGTCAGTCTTCGATTGTTTTCTTGTTATTATGAAATTCAAACATCGAGATAGGCGTGAATTCCACACCTTGATGATAATGTCATTTTTTTGAATTGAATTTGTTCAAATAAAACGACCTCATCAAAGTAGGAGTGAGTTCTAGATTTTGATGAAGAAGTTTATCTTGTTATATTTTATTTTTGTAAAACTTCACCATTTAGATAGGAGTGATTCCCTTACCTTAAAGGTGAGTTACCTCTTCTTATTTCTGTGGATCCTTAACAATGAGTTAGGGATCGAATTTTTTGATTGGTAAGTTATTGGTCATACCTTGGTAATACACCATCAAGTTAGGAGTGAAAACCACACCTTGATGATTATTCTCATTTCTTGATCTTCAACTTACCAAGGTTGTAATCAAGTGACGGGAAGCATGTAGTAACTTGAAGGATGAAACAATGTTAGTGTTTCGACCTATCAAGCTAAAGCATGATCTCTGAACTTGAAAGGAGACCCGATCGCTTTAGGTTGATTTGATTCCAAGCTTGGAGCATTTAAATTTTAACTAGATTTCTTTTCCTTTATCCTCATGTTTTGATATGATCTAGCTATATGGAACCATTTATTCCTTACTTATCGACTTTCCTTATGAGTTATCATTAAAACCTGGTTGCGCGATGATAGATTTTCTTAAACAATCTTTCTGTTAAATAAAGACATTATCAACTTGTGTTCATGTCTTTCTAGTCATACGAATGTTCTTAGACTCTACTTATGGGTTTGACGATTACGTATGCAATCTATATTTGGAAATTTGTTACTTTGCAAAACATGTTTACAAATACCTTTCTTATTGCTTGCGTCATTTCTTGAATCGCTTTTGAATTCTTAACCTTGAAAATCATTGAAATTCTATCGTGGTGTTGAACAACAAGACTCGTTATTATCCTCATTGCGATGTGGATATAATGGTTCATAAAATTTCATAATTTGTTGTCATGAGTAAGGCATAAATGAAAAGACCTAACTTGGCATGTGTCCAAGTGTCTTACCTTTACATATGACAAAACCTAACCTCCGTGTTTCCGTGAATCTCCTGTTAACTCTTCATTCATTAAATGCTTCTTATTTTAAATGTCATGATGACAATTGGTGCATTATAGACCGATTGGCTAAAATTCAATTTGATTTATGTGAGATAACGGGTCGAGAAATTGACCTGTATCTGTTTCAAATAATCGTTTACCGTGGTATGTCGTTAAAACATCGATCATCATTTTGGATGACTGATTCATTTTTCTGCTTTTAATAATGTTCCTAACCATTGTCGTGAACTCATTCCAAAATTTCCGCATATCGTATTATACTCAGACCGATGGTTGGTCAAGGGAGAAATATATATTCACAAGATATGCGTTAAGGTCGTTTCATTATATATAGGGACGTTTGGGATCCTTAAATCCTGTCGGTTAACCTTTCTTATCATTGTTGGTCTTTTATAGATTTCTAGACATCATTTTACTATGAAATTATATTCTAGAAGTTGTGGCTTATAAATATAAGGTACCACGGTAACTCGTCATCATTTTCCAACGTTTCAACTCAAAACGTCTGTATTTCACTGAAAGAGTTCAAGTTGGCATATATTATGTCAAGAACCTTGTAAGATTCCATAGAGTAAAGCGTTTCATCTCTAATTAAACGTCAATCATTGTTCGTTTGTACACTTATCTTCCATTTTAACTCCTTTTGCTCATTTAAGTTCATTCTTATTTCGGGACGAAATTCTTTAAGTTGGGGAGACTGTAACATCTCATATTTTTTGATAAATTAAAAGTTAACTTTGTTAAGTTTTATAAGGACCTTTTATGCTATTTTGAAACTCTGAGGACTTGTTATGCGTGATAATTAATTTGTTGATTAACAAATTAATTTAATAATGAATAATAATAACATTATAAGTGTTATAATGTTTATTTAATTTTATAAAACATAAGGCGTTAATAAACTTTAAAAAAATTTATTATTATCATTATAACAATAATAATAATAATAATAACAATAATAATATTAATAATAATAATATTAATGATCATAATATTGATAAACAAACAAACAAACAAACATACCCAGTGTATCCCGCTGAAGAGAATGATCATAATATTGATAATAATGATAATTTAAGTTTTAAAACTTTAAATTTGTAATTAATAAGTTTGAGCATGAAATAATAACACCTTGAATGCTCAGGGGCCAAACTATAATTTAATGAAAATTAAAACATGAGTTTTGAAAGCAATTAAACAAACCCTAAACTACAGGGGCTAATTGTGTAAATTTACAAAACCCAAACCTTTCCCCCCCGTTTTCCCGACTACCTCGCCGGCCAAACACCGGCGGCCCTCCGGCCACCCCAAAAACCATCAAAGTTCATCGATTTTTAATACAAAACCGCTTCTAAATCATTATAGAACATGTTTCGAATGTGAATACATCATTTAAGCAAGATAAACCGTCGGTTACAAGCCGGATCGATTACAAAACCGAAACACTTAAACACCATAGCCGTTCGAACATTAATCCCTAATAATAATGCAATTAATTCAACATAAACAATCATATTTCTTTCCCTAATCGTGTACTACCCTCAATTCCACCTGAAACACACGAAATCCTTGAGTTTGATCATCACCACCATCGCGGACCTGCGCCCCTATCAATACCCATTTTCCAATCGATTTAACCTGAAATTAGAAGAGGGCTTTTAATCCATATCACCATACGAAACTACCTGCGAGTTTAATTTGATTGCCATCGTCGTTTTCATACCTGTTGGGTTCTGGCGTATTCGCGGTTGTTCATTGTGGTGTTCGTCTTCATCCATCTTCAAATCGAGTAATTTAACATAGGCATATACTCGAAATTACATGGGGAATCAAAGCCCCATGTTAATTTTGGTAATCGTTATCAAATTGCTGTTCAATTTGATCCAAGAACATTCTAGGGTTCATGGCAATTTGGGGGAGCTTCTTTAAATCTGTTTAAATGAATTCGAAATCAATGAAAACCGCGGCCACGACCTTGGTTCACTGGTTCCCCACTTGCATACCAACATTGAGGTCCCGGGTTCGAACCCGGGCTCCCTCAACTAATTTTTTATAGGCTTTTTAAGCCTTAATTTAAGTAGGAAAATTTTTTAAAAATTATAAAAATGTTTCTACAAACATTAAATATTTTTGAAACAATCTATTTATTTTCTAAAATTTATCTTAACATTTTATTTATTGATTTATTATTTATTATTTTTTTAAACAAATAATATAATTAGTTTAATTTCTTATAAAAATAGATTTCAAATATAATTTATCTTATTAAATCATTATATGTTCAATAATTTAATTAAGTCATTCTCTTTCTTAGCTTAATAATTATTATTTTAAATAATATAAAATGGTCGTTTAATACTTTTACATCTTATCAAATCATTATTTGTTCAAATAACAATTATATTTTTGACTAAATGTTGATTTTTATTGAGACTTTGTTACAAATGGTATTATGTAAAATGGACTTTACGTAATAATTTGAGGAATTATTTTTATATTAGTGAACTCTATATTTAAAGATTAATGATGATATTATATATTATAATGTCACAAATTATTTATAAATAGTATCTTTCTTATAAAATATACTAATTAAAGGTGTAGATTAATAATTATTATTAATTAAAACGTTATTCCTATTAATTTTAAATAATTATAAAGCTTTTTTAATAGTGAATCATATCAATATTTATACTTAAAGACATTTTTAAAATATTTACATATATAATTCTTCAAGAGGATTAAAAATGTAAATAATTACTTTATAAACTTATTACTTATTAACCTTAAAACTAATGAAACCCTAATTCTTATTTGAACGTTAATCATATTATTAACCTTAACCTTCATCTTGTAATATATATTTAGGTGACTTGTAATGAATACTTTAGGATTATCTTTTGGATCATACTTTAATCTTTTTATGATCTTGTAATGCCTACATCAATATGAGTTCTTCCATACCCCTTTTCATATTTTCACACTTTGGGGTGAAACATGTTAACTTATTATCATTGCACTTGTAAACTTATTTGAGACTTGTAAACTTTATGGCAATTCATCATGCAAAGTTGTGGTTAGTTGAACTTTTGTGGTTACCATGTTATGGCGTTTATATGTACAATCATTAACTATTGCTAGCCTGGCGACGTCATAGATCTATGGGCCTGACAAGCCTGATTGGTAGATCCAAGTACACTTAGCTAATCGTATATACTTTTAACGTTTGAGACTTGTAAAACTTTGTCAATGTTTGATTGTTGCATTGTTCATAACATCCCTAATCACTTTATTCACTAACTTATGACTTGAATTGCCATCTTTTATATATTCTATGTATTGAAAACTATGGAATGCTCACTAATATTTTTATATTGACCTTTTATTTTTAACATGTTTCAGGAATAACCCAAGTATGAGTTCTACTATTTGAAGCTTATCTCACTTAGGACTGGACTTAGAGAAATAATCAATGATCTTGTTACTTTCAACCTTGTATTCATGATGTATCTTTGTTTGAGCCTTTTTCTTGTATTGTTACAATTAAATCTTGATTAATATATTTGGAATTAATAATAGCGTTATGTGTCTGTGAACAATCGTAACCCTCACATCTCGACGTTTCCGCCGTCAAGGTTGGGGTGTGACAAGAGGCACCTGCGATTGTGGGTATAAAATGGCTATCCACTCCTTGAACTACCGCTTGATAAGGTTGAAATGTGGGGTTTTGGTTAACTTTGAATGGTGCTTGTCTTGCCAATAACCTTGACCTTGGTTTGGATTACGGTTCTGATGCTGATTGAACCGTTGTCTCTGATGGTTGATATGCCTGTTTCTTAGTTGACCTTGTTGCTCATATACAAACTCTTCACTATAGTCTTCTTCATCAGACCCGTCATATTCTTCATTCTATGTGTTGATGCTAACATGCTCATATGGGTCTTCTTCTTCCTCGAACCAGTTTTGAGCTTGTGGCCTAGGGTTTTGTCTTTGAGGATATGGATTTTGCCTTTGCGGTGGCTGATTTTGAGCATTTGTAAGTGGGTTGTTTCGTGGTTGTGGTTGAACAATCGGTGGGCTAACGGGTCATCAGGTAATGGTTGATTCTGTGGTGGAACAGGGGGTTGTTGTGGTTGATTTGGTGGTTGATTCGGATTTTCCATTGGTTCTCCTTTGATGGAATTTGATTGCACTTTAAATCGTGAGTTAACTCGCTTACGCCAAGCGGTCTTTCAATTTCTGGATCAAAGATCAATGGGGACTTATTCCTTATGCGTCTAGCATGCATGCACGAAGCTGTCACCTACACACAAACACACCAAGCTTAAAGAAGAAGAAGAAACTAAATAAAAATAGAAAATAACAATCAAACAAATCACTTTGCTCACTAATTCCCCGACAACGGCGCCATTTTGATTGCACGTTGTCAGGCCTAATAAAAAACATTTATAATGGTCCAAACTCACCTAAGATAGCTAGGGTAAGTCAGGTCGATCCACAGGGAATATGTGAAAAGTGTGGTTTAGTTTATAAAGTTGAAAGCTTTATTAAAAATACTTGTTAATTAACTAAATTTCAAAAAGTATTTGAAGTTGAAAAGTAAAGTTGATTGTAAACAATGACGGAAAAGAGTAATCCCCTCCGGGTTAAGGTTTACAGCTTAGACTTGCTTTGATAGTTAAAAGTGATCGCATGGACATAACCGGATTGATTTGGTTAAAGACAATAGATTGAATAAGACTATTGTTAATGAATTACTCGAATCATATCCTACGTTTGTATTACCCAACCCCATCCAAAATTGATGTTTCTAGATGAAAAGAAATCTAAAACAATCAAAACGGAACAATTGAATTAAACACAACACATGTATTTTAGAATATTTAAACAATAAATAATGTTACTCGCCTTAAACTACTGTGTTCAAACATTAACTCAACAAAAACCATCAAGAACAAGTCGTAGCATAAACCCTAACACCCGGAGAAGATCACGGGTGGATTAGCCGGACATGGAAACGAAAAACAAATCAAAATCAAATGTAAACATTGTATCTAAAGTTAAAAATTCAAACTGAATGATAAAAACAGGATCAGGAGCCTCTGGAATCGTTCAGAATCGTTCAGGAACCTTGGGGTGGCTTAGGGTGAAAGTGATGACCTAAACCTAAAAATTTCGTCTTTTATTCATGTTATTCTCATATGGTCGCTGTAGGGCACCTTTTTATCATAGGATACATTTGCCTCATTCTGCCTTGTTTTACTAATTCTTCTCTTCCCCTACCGTAGGGCTCACCGTAAGGTAGCCCCCTCTCGCGACCCGAAACGTTTTTTCTCTTCTTTCCTTTAATCTTCTTTTCTTCATAAATGGTTCATCCGGACTCCGTTTTCTTTCCCGTTTTCGGACACGTTCTCATGTTTAAGTCCTATGTCACCTCATCTATCATGTTCTCTATTTCTCATCCATGTGCATTCTCAAACCACGTCAACTCATCGTTTTTTACCTACAAAATACCAAATCGTGGTAGTTAACTTATTCTATACAATCCTTTATACTTAAACACATTAAATAATTAAAGTTAACCACTTAACCATGATAAACATCAATCCAAACCCCTTACATCAGGGATCACGGGAAGAGGTGGCGGTGGTGTGGGGGTCGCCGAAAGAGGTGGTAGTGGTGTGGGTGTCGCGGGAAGAGGTGGCGGTGGTGTGGGGGTCGTCGGAAGAGGTGGTGGTGGTGTGGGAGTCGCAGGAAGAGGTGGCGGTGGTGTGTGGGTTGCCTGAAGAGGTGGCGGTGGTGAGGGGCTCGCCGAAAGAGGTGGTGGTGCTGTGGAGGTCTCCTGAAGAGGTGTCGGTGGTGTGGGGGTCGCCGAAAGAGGTGGCGGTGGTATAGGGGTCACCTGAAGAGGTGGTGGTGGTGTGGAGGTCGAGGAAGAGGTGGCGGTGGTGTGGGGGTCACGGGAAGAGGTGACGGTGGTGTGGGGGTCTTTTGAAGAAGTGGCGGTGGTATGGGGGTCACTGGAAGAGGTGGCGGTGGTGTGGGGTCGCCTGAAGATGTGGCGGTGTTGTTGGGGTTGCGAGAAGAGGTAGCGGTGTTGAGTGGCAGTGGTGGTTTGGTGAATTTGTGAGAGTAATAACACAACTACACAAGTAGTCCTTTATTAGTTATTAAATTATTGATTTATTTATCTAAATAAATTACAAAAGTAGTCCTTTATTAATTTGAGCAATTACATAATTAGCTATTATTTGTAAAAATACCAAAATGCCCTTACTTTTAACAAAAATATTTAACAGAGTTAGTGGTTTGGTATTAACTGAGACAAAATGAAAATCACAAGGAGTAAAATCACAAGGTTAAAACTTCTGGAGACAAACCGTTATTTGCACCAAACCGCAGGGAGCAAAAGTGATGTTTACTCTAATATTTTTTTTATAAAATATAATTTTATTTATAGGTTTTAATTTATTATAATTATTTTAGTTTTCTAAATTTAATTATTTACTTTCCTAATTGAACGAATAAAACTTAGAGAGCTCAAAAACTATCTTTTCTTCATGTTACAAAAACTATCTTTTCTTCATGTTACAAAAATTAAACTAGTAATCGGTTTTGTTTCACCATCACTTTTGGTATAAGAATCTCCAAGTATATCAAATAGTTTAGCTTACAGTTTATATTAGAAACCTATTGGCGACCATATGATTTTAAAATGTCATGTTTTATATTTAACGTGGTATAATTATTCTAAGCCGAGGTATACATATAGTCTCGCATTGTTTAATACATGGAGTTTTTAACTATTTTACTGTAAAGGTTCAATAAGCTCAAATTGTAAACCCAAACCGAAGTAAAACCCTTAGTTACTGTTTGGTTCGATTTCCAACAATAAAAATCTATTATTAATAATTTAAATAAAAATCTGAATAAAGTGCATTTACTTAAAAGAAAACATTTGAACTTGTTTATTTAAAACTTCTTGTTTAAGATCCTTTAAGTACATTTTGTTTGAAATTAAAGTTACAAACTCTTACACTATATCTACGTTTAGAAAATATATCATTTGGTTGAACATGAAAAATTAAAAATTCAAATCGTAAACCAAAATCATACTGTCTCCAACCGATTTCGAATATAAACTGTAAACCAACCATTCAAAACAACTAAAAAATATAGTACCAAAAAAGTTAAAAACCGAGTTGAAAATAAATTTATAAATTAAATATATATAAATAAAATTAAATTTTATAAAAAAGTTAATAAATAATTGTTAAGATAATTTATTTTAAACCAAAAGTGGTTAAAAATAAAGAAAAGTAAAGTAAAGTGAATAAAAACATTAAGAAAGAAAATAAAAGAGTAATACAAATTACACATTTTGTCCTTTTAAAGGTGAAGGTAAAGTAGTCATTTATAAAAAAAACTAACAACAAAAGTTAACTTTTATAGTAGAAATGACAAAAATCATAACAAGTTTTAAATAAAATACAACTAGTATACTTACCGAAATTTAAGTAAATGATTTATAATTTTGAGTATACTTAAAGAGTTAAAGGATAAAATTTGTAATTACTCTGTATTTAATTTAAACATAAGATTCGTGTTTCAAATAAACATTCTTTATATAATATATTTACTTAAAAAAATACTAAAATAGTATAAAATTTGGGGTTAAATTTATAAAAAAAATATTATTATTTTTTCTGTTTTCCAGAAGGAAAAGTTCCACAACCTTATATTAGACTTTAGTAAATCGCTTAACTTGTAAAAATTACATGAAAAAAATTCACTAAAATAATTATTTTATATAAAGTTCATACATTTGTCTAAAATGCAAATAAATTTGAGTTTTTCTTTTAATTATGGCTTGATTGTTCTACCATGAAATGGAATAAGTTTTCTTTATACAAATTTAAATGTTATTTGGAAAAGCCATTATGTTTGTATTTGAATTAAAAATTGCAAGCATTATATATAAGGGAATGGATATTTAGGCATCCAAAGTTTTAAATCAATACCATGCCATCCTATACGACGCATGGGTGCATACGCCGCGTATGACTCTTTGAAAATAGACTAAACCCTCGTCAAGGCTACCTAATCATATCTCTTTGAAAAGTTAAAACGATGTTAACATATTAACCACCTAAAGTCATTCTATAAAGATCCAATGATACAATGTAAATATAAATGTTAACTAAACTCATGTCAAGGTTATTTAGTCTCATACTTCTATGAAAAGCTAATACAATAAACACATACCGACCACATCAAATCAAATAATAAACACAACATCATGAAATCCTTAAACTTGTGAATATCACACCACGAATATTTGAACTACAGATTTATGCTAGTAAATCTTAACTACACATACACAAAGATATGAGGAATTCACAACAAATTTAATGGTCTTCCAAGCATATACACAAGGATGCACATTTGAATAATAATCATATATGTTCCAATCCCAATTCACTTTCCTAGTCAAATGCCATAAATACATATACATATTCATGAATAAATACCCTAACACATGGTTTTCTAACATAATGTGGTCAAAGTACCCATGAGATTTAACATATAATCAAGTTAAACAAACATACATAATCATTGAAGAAGATTCAAGAACATATTAAAGTTATCAACATAATCATCATCAAAAATCACATAAATCAAAGTTAGCTAGGATTCATCTAATCTAAGTGAATCAAGAGTTTAAGCTCATGCTAACTACAAAAATACCTAAAAAGCTTGAATAATCAAAGAGATACATGGTTGGATAAAGAGATTATCAAACCATATAAAGCTAGATGGGTTGTATGATGTTAGATCTTCCTTGGAGGACTTGATCTTTAATCTTGACTTTTTTCCTTCAATAGATGCTCAAAATGGTCTTGGGGGCTGGAGGGAACTAGGTTTTAACCCCTAAAGTTGTATGTAGGAAATGAGGCTCAATTTAGGCTATAAAATGAGATCTGCACTGAACATGACCGTGTTGTAAAGTGACATGGCCATGGCAGTAGCCAAATTTTATCAATTCAACTTATTTCTTGAGTTTTTCATCAAAATCACTAAGTCAGCATCCAAATCTACAAGATTCATATAAAACATGATTAAATGTCGTTCCAAATGAATTTATAACAAAAAAAACATTCAAAACGAGGGACAATATGCATTATTAACATGTATAACTTTAAGCATATCAGGGTCGGACATCTTGTATACGTGACATATACTGATTAAAGATGGACGAAATCCAGTTCTTTAACCTGTTTATATTATTTACTTTAGAAGAAGTTGAACGACTGCGTTGTATGGCGGGCTTGTGAGGCTTAACCACTAAACTTGTTCTTCCGGTAAAATGAGACACAATAAATATGTTATGTCTCAGCATGTCACACGTACTTTTTTGAGTGTCATACTTTGTTGTTAAACCTTTAACATTGGACGATCGTGAATATCTATTTGAACAACATGTGCTTTCTTGTTAGTTTTCCATGGATATACAATTCCTTTTATTTTTTCCACCAAACCAAATTTTACAACGTTGGGTTATGTCATTAATTGTTGTTTCATGTGTTCCATCTCTTCTGCAACATCGAATTCTTCATGCACTATAAATGACGGTCTAAGTTTATCAAGTTTCATTCAAAGTACGTCAATCGCATTTGTGAAATTTTAGTGCCTGCATTATAAAGTATTAATTAATACATGATTTGTTACCGGATAAGAAAGATAAGTAATGAATTAATTACCAAAATATTCATATTTTTCTAGCTGACAAGCACAAAGCAATCCATAACTCGTGAAAAGATGACAACCACAAGTTGCATTTGTTGACCGCATAATTTGCAATTTAGTGTTCTCGGCAACTAAAAAATCAAGAGCTTTGTGTGAAACCTTGCCTCGTAGATAATCAAATAACGGGAGTTAGTGATCATTCATGGTTTTAATTGTATTTGTCTCAAAAAATTTTTTATTAAATTTACCACTTACACGCTTATCAATTGATCTACAAACTCCTCAAGTGTATCTAATGAGCTATTTGCTGATTTAATAGATCTTTTTAAATTTACATGCTGGCTTTCGACTTTATTTGTTATACGTTGACCAAAATTGCAGTTTGAGTTAGTCCAGACTGATACAAATATTTTTTTGTAGCTCTCTAGCCAGTTTATATGTATGTATGTATATATATATGTATATATATATGTGTGTGTATATATATATATGTATATATATATATAAGATAGTACTTCTGAAAATATAATAAAACAAAAATGTTTATCTACATAACTATATTCTATGTATGTATGTAAGGAAAACTTACTACTCGCTTCGCTTCAACTAGTCGTTCGTAAAGAAAGTTATAGTTATACTCGTAAATCTCTAGCGTGGGAGACATACAAATGTGGTCGTGCATATTTAAACTTTCCCCAATCATATTTTGTAAAACTTGCTTTGTAGTGTTTCGTGATATTTTTGTTAATACACCACCTGCATAAATACTTCGAAACATCCGGAAATACTTTAACACATGATTTCATTAAAGCAAGATCTCTGTCTGTTATTATGATGTGTGGCTCCATACACCTATGTAACGTACCTTTCAATATGTTAAGCACTCATTTGAAACTATCTTCCCATTCTTTGCTAAAAAACATATGAGCAACACAAAATGTCTTGTGTGTCGAGGTCACACCACAATCTGAAAAAATGGAAGTTTGTACATGTTTGTTTTGTGTGTGATGTATATCATCAACACATGCGGGAACGTACGCCAAGTGTGCTTTTGGATGACAAAAAAGATATCTTCCACGGTATTTGTAGCGGGATCTTCTCGGGTGTAATAAACGTACCTTTTAAAAGAAAAAAGGTTTTCTAAAACTTGCATTAGCATTTCACCGACTTTATTCTCATTTCTTATAATCTGTTAAGCGTTGTATACGTCTCTCGTTACCGATGCGTTGTTAGGTTGCTATTTTTTAAAGCTGATAATATGTTACGAGGCTCAATGTTCTGGTCAGTCAGCTGCTCATCGTTATGAGAAAACCTTCTTACAGACGAGTGCCCCTCCATACATTGAACGGGATCATGGTTATGTTCGTCATTCCTCACCTCCAATTTCCTCGAATGACGTTTATTGTCATATATCTCTACTAGTTTAAAATGAATTCTGATTTTTTGCTACCTGATCATCTAATTGTTGCTTTACTCTTGTGTTCGCCACCACGATCATAGATAAACCATACATTTACGACTGCACCTCCTTTTTTCTTTGATCTTCGTGTAATAATAACGTAACCATTATCACGTCCCCTACTGACAGCTCAACAGACTAACTTATCGAGTGATAAAAATTCTTATGATATTCAAAGATTACTTTGTAATCTGAATTTCATCACTCGACAAAAAGTTTATATTACATTGTTGCGGGTCGTAACTTGATTCACTGCAAAAGTCAAACTCTTGACAATTTTGTTGTAGATTAGAAACTGGTTCATCATCGGGAACATACAATTGGTTTAATTCTCGCGGTCATGTCTCGTGAGAAAATTGAATGTACGAATCATCTTGATTGTTATCCGCCACGTACAAAACGTTTGAATATTCAGATAAATATTCACCAAAAATTAGTTACCATCCCAAAATGACATAGCGAATGAATGAAAATGTATGATATTTTCAGAGAAACAAATGGTTGAGATTTCACAAGTTTGAAATACCAAATGCATTTATATATTTGATTACAAATCTTACGTCCCGTCAAATTTGATTGAAAGCAAATTCTCACGTACAACCTATACGTGACGTATGTTCTTCTGACACCTGTACGCGGCGTATGGACACATATGCCACGTATGATAATATATGCAGCGTATAGTCGTACTACGTACAAACTACTTTTATAGTACGTCTGAGAGCTATACATAGCGTATGGCCCTATACGAAACGTATAGGTCTCAAATGTGCTATAAAAGCAGTTTGCACGTGGCAGTCTTATACGAGGTGCATGGTACTATACGACATGTGTGGTTTTTTTGAAAGAAAATAGGGTTGTTTGGTTTTAACTATTTCTCCAGAATAATTTTTAGGTAAATGTAAGGCCCCGTTCATGGACACCTCACAGTTGGTCATTCATTGCATCATAGGTACATATTAATATACATTTCATAAGATAAACAACGTAATTACGTTAGCAAAAGCCATTCTCTATTATTAATAAAGACTGTTGTTATGCAATACAATGGGGTTTAAGTTATAAAAGATTGTTTAATTATATTACAAAACAACAATATCTTAACATAAGAACGAATGTCAGTCTTTTCCCGCCGATTAGCTTCACCCTCGTGCCATCCTCAGCCATAATTACCTGCCAACTGAAAATGTATAAAATTCAGCGTTGTTGAGTGAGTTCTAATTTTAAAAGTATTAAAATACCTTATGTAATGTATATATATGAAAATACTCTTTTTATAAAAACACTTTCCTTACTCTTGTACGTGAGTACGCATAAACTATACAACAAGGTAATGCTTTCTTTCTTTTTTTTCTTTACTGTATACCTTTGTTCATTTCGTACTCTTTAACTTTATCTTTCACTGTCTATGTGGACGAATGAGCAATACCTTAAACTATGTGCGTGAAAAACTGGTGCTGGGCCTGGGTCTATCAATAGACTATGATCATTGTGCACGAGGCTGACCCAGTCACCTAGGGTATGCTACAAAGGTCCGTCAATCTCACTGATTGATCTTGTGTGCATCCTTTGGGGTAGCTAACCCGCATCACAGTTATGCTAATGACAACATGTTCGTGCACCTCCTATATGCTTGCAAGACTTTCATTATTTTAATTATCTTCCACTTCTCTTTATCATTACTCTTTCACTTTGTTAATGATAATGCTTGCATTTATGATCATAAACATACTACATAACTCACACAATAATAATCTATTATGGACATAATGACAACTCATAACAATGCAATATAATAGCAATGAAAACCCTAAAGTCAAACTTAGGACAAACCTTAATGAATCTGTTTTCTTAAAATCTCAGAAAATAAACTAAGTGTCTTAGGCGCATGAGCATTATGCAGGCCTGTTTAGGCATTTCATAACTATTTGGGTGCATGACCCAACACTTAACTGGTTTTCTACTAACTTAGGCGTATGAAGGTTCCAATCGCATAACACTTAAGCGTATGGAGGATTTCAGTCGCATAAGGTTCTAGACGCATGGGGTTCCAATCGCACAAAGTTCTAGACGCATGGTGGAGTTCTAGGCGTATGGATACTATTGGGGCGCATGGGCCATCACTTAGCCGTCTGGCCAAGGTTCCAGACGCATGGACTAACTGTTCAACATGTAACTATTTTTTCAGCCTTCAAACATCATAGTAACCTGCTCTTAGCTTATCATAACTAATCTAAGCATAAACATCACATAAACACCCATGAAACATCATCATGCATGTATAATACATATGGGTACATATTCATAACCATAATAAAACCATTTTAATACATTTTCAGCCCCAAGAAGAGTTTAAAACATGTAAAACCGGGGTCTAGAACACACTTGGTGTAGAAGGCAAGTAATCTTCTCCTAACTTACTTTTACACGAAGGTCCAAACACCTAACAAGCATAACAATCAACCACAACACACATAACACTTAAGGGGTGTTTGTTTTTTATAAAAAGTTCTTCCCCACCTCTTCATCTGCGCATACGCAGACGCGGGAAGAGATTTTAATAGCGCAGACTGTTTGATTTTCGGAAGACATTTCATTTAAAAATATCTTCCTGAGCTCTTCATGGGGCAGACATGGACACTAGTCTTCAGATGGGAAGACATTTTATGAACCTCTTCTCCTCTCTTCACATAAAAGATTTTGAGCCCTAATCACACGCACAACACAACCAATGCCTCTCCTCTCTTCACTGTTCCCGTCGTTCTCTCCACCATCCATCGCCGCCGCCCTCCTGCCGCCCCCTGCCGCCTCAAAACCTCCTGCCCCTCTAGCGTCGCCGCCCTCCAGCGCTCGATTCTCCTCCAGCGCCGCCTTCCAGCCGGGCTCTCCTCCAGTTCTTGGCCTTCGAGCCGGCCTCTCCAGTCCGTGTCGTCCTCCCTGCGGCCGGTGATTTTGTGTTCTAGGGTTTTGAATTTGGTGGTTCTTGTGGATTGTGTATCTGATTGGGGTTTATAAGATGATTTTCATTTGTGGTTTATATGTTTGTACTAATAAATATTGTTTATGAACAGCCACTGAAATCAAACAGTCTTTTTCTTGCAGACTGCAGACGTTTGGTTCACCTCTTCTGCTGCAGATGTCTGCAGATGTGGTTTGCAGACTGCAGACGTTTTCCTGCAGAAAAAACAAACAACACCTTAGTATTCAGTTTCTAATTAAGGGTGAAACGAGCCAAACATGCAACAAAAACACTAACCTTTGATTTCTTCTTCTTCTTTCTTTGAAAAACCGAGAGAAAAAGCTTTGGAACTCTCACTTTTCTTTCTTCTTTCTTTCAGCCGAAACAACAAGAGGAGCATGGTCGACCATGCTCCTTTTATTCACCCACTTTTCAACTTTTGTACTATTTTACAATTTACACCCTCCAACTAAATCCTTGCCCTCTTTGTTCTACCCTTCTCTTTTGTTTTGCACTTTAGCCCCCTTAAAGAACCGAATGTTTCAGTAAACTATAACTCTCATTTCATTTATATACATACTTATGTACACATAAATGTTTTAAGTACTTAATAATCATTTCAATTAACTCGGGTTCCACGATACTAGTCAGTTATGATAAAAAAAATTTTAAAAATTATTCAAGTTAACCATAAACGACTAGCATCGATGGAACCCGAGTTGAAATGATTCTTAAGTATCCAATTAAGATATATGTATATCTGTATGAAAATACTTAATGAAATAAGAATTAAGTGTTTACCAAGTAAATTATGTGACATAAGAAAATGTTGAACCACATAACACTAATTTCATACGATAATATGTTTTGAGAAGATTAAACGTATGATTACTATCCATCACGAATGATTACATTTCAGATATCGTGCGATTGGGAAGTTAATATTTTCACGAAACCGAAAGTATCAAACGTTACTTACGGAGAAAACAAATAAATTTTGAGGACGAACGGATGCGTTATATATTACCAAAGGAAACTTGCGTCGCATCAAATAATTCGAAATCAAACGTTTCGGAGTTAACAAAGTAGGCTATATGCAGCGTATGAGTACATACGCCACGTATAGCCCAGTGGCGTATATGTTAAAGGTGTAGGTCCACCGACACCTATACACTGTGTATGGCCCCATACGCAGCGTATATGTGTCGGTGGAGCTACACCCTTAACCTATACGACACTGGGCTATACGCGGTGTATGGACCCCTAGGACGCGCATGGACTTGCTAAATGATTGATTAGACTTAGTGTAGTTTTTCGTGTGAAAATGCTACACGTGGCTTATGGGGCTAACTGATTCGACATGAAATGTCAGACATTAATTGTGGATACCCATATGTCGATACGCGGGGTATAAGGGGGTGTCGATTCATCCGCTTAGGACCCATATATAAATAGTTTTTACCGTTAAAAACACACTCTAGCCTAAAATTACTCGACTTTCAAATCACCATATTAATTTACTGGATTTGAATTGGCAATCTTTAGTCGAGTACTACCGCTTTATAACAAGAATTTCTCTTTGAGGACATGCATTCTATTTAAGAGGCCTTGATATTTTAAAATTAGATTAACCCGATTTGGTGTATCTTTCACGAATCACTGGCATTAAGTACATCGAAATCATGTTAAAATTAGGGTTTCTTTATTTAGACACCCCACAATTTTAAATCAACACCCCTGTACCCTATACGCCGCGTATGGGTCCATACGCGGCGTATAGGGTACATTCTTGATTTAACGTTTTATACCCTATACGCTGCGTATGGCTCCATACGCGGCGTATAGGGTACATTGTTGATTTGACGTTTTATACCTATACTCGGCGTATAGGACCATACGCAGCGTATAGGGTTTGACATTTTATACCCATACGTGACTTATGACCCATACGTGGAGGAGCTATACGCCGCGTATGGCCCCATACGCGACGTATAGCTTATATATTATTTTTTTTAGTTTTTGAGTTTTAATATATATATAATTTTTTTTAATTTTTTGAGTTTTTATTTTAATATATACATAATTTAAATTAAAATTATTTAAACAATATAATACGAATACAATAATAAAATTAGAATTAAAATATATAATTCGCATATTACAAATTATGAATTAAAATAAATTTATATAAGCTGGGGTTTCTCGGTTATTCTCTATTATTGCGTTGTATTACGAGATACGAATCCTATACATAATCTCCCATTCTGCAGCACGTACGCTTCAGTTAAGAATCCAAAGATTACTTAATGTTGGCATCGGATAATCTCCTTCTAGCTTAACGTGGACGAAATGATTATTGTTGACATGAACAATCGACACGACATGATGAGGCATAACAGTTTTCGGATCAGCCCATAATGGAAAAATGTTTGACAACCATTATTGCTTAGTAAATGAAGAATAACCCCAAACTTTTGAGCAACCACTAATTCCGTATACGGCATTATCATCCAATGTTCTTCTGGTGCAGGTTTCACACTTTGCCAATCGATGGTGTGACGTAATTCGTTATACTGTCCGGGGTACAAAGTATCGAAAACTTCTCTGTACTCCAATTCATGTCTGTCCAACTCTTCTAAAAGCTGTGTCCGCATATACATCCACTATTTTCGTCAAACCCTAAGCCTAAAGCTATTGATCGAAAACCACAATTTCCATCGGGTCGGACATCTCGTATACGTGAAATATACTGATGAAAGATTGATGGAATCCAATTTTTTAACCTGTTTATATTGTTTAATTGGTGATCTCCGATAATCGAAGAAAACTCATTAGTACCCCGTGATACTTTAGATGATGTTGAACGACTACGTTGCATGGCAGGCTTCTGGGGCTTTACAGCTGAACTTGTTCTTCCAGAAATGTGAGACGCAATAAACGAGCTATGTCTCGGCATGTCGCACGTACTTTGTTGAGTGTCATACTTTTGTTGTTGAACCTTTAACGTTGGACGACCGCGAATATCTGTTTGAACAACAGGCGCTTTTTTGTTATTTTTCCATGGATACACAATTTTTTTATTTTCCACCAAACTAAATTTTACAGCTGCGGGTTGTGTCATTATTTGTTGTTTCACCCGTTCCATTTCTTCTTCAACATCAACTTTTTCATCCACCGTATATGATGGCTTAATGTTATCAAGCTTCGTCCAAAATACGTCAATTGCATCTAATGGAATTTTAGTGCCTGCATTATAAAGTATAAATTAATATATAATTTGTTCCTTTAATAGAAAAATGATAATAATGGAGCGGCTATTACCAGAATGTTCATATTTTTCCAGCCGACAAGCACAAGGCAAGCCACAACTAGTGAAAAGATGACAACCACATGTTGCATTTGCAGAGCGCATCACATGCAATTTAGTGTTTTCGGCAACTAATAAATCAAGAGCTATGTGTGAAACCTTGCCTCTTAAGTAATCAAATAGCGGAAGTTTATGATGATTCATGGTTTTAATTTTGCTTGTCTCAAAGCTTTCTTTTAAATTTACCTCTTGTGCGTTCACCAATTGATCTACAAACTCCACAAGTCTATCCAGTGAGCTATTTGTTGATTTAAGATATCTTTTTAAATTTGCATGTTGACTCTCCACCCTATTTGTTGTGCGTTGGCCAAAATTGCGGTTCGAGTTAGTCCAGGCTGATACAAACATTTCTTTGTAACTCTCTAACCAGTTTCTGTTTATATATGACAATACCTCTGAAAATATAATAAAACATAATTAAATTATATATTGAAAATATAATAAAACATAATTAAAATATAATAAAAACTTACTTTCTTGATTCGCTTCAACTAGTCGTTCGTAAAGAAGGTTATAGTTATACTCGTAAATCTCCACCGTGGGAGACTCACACAAACGTGCCCATGCATATTTAAACTTTCTCCAGTCATCTTTGTAAAACTTGCTTTACAGTGTTTCACGATATTTTCATCAATATGCCACCTGCATAAACACTTTGAAGCATTCGAAAACACTTTAACACATGCGTTCATTAAAGCGAGATCTCTGTCTGTTATTATGACGCGCGGCTCCATACACTTGCTTAACGTATCTTTCAATCTATTAAGCACCCATTCAAAATTATCTTCCCGTTCTTTGTTAATAAACGCATGAGCAACACAAAATGTCTTGTGTGTGAAGGTCACACCAACAATCTGAACAAACGGAAGCTTGTACATGTTTGTTTTATATGTAGCGTCTATCATCAGCACGTGCGGAAATGCACGCCAAGTGTCGTATGATTTAGGATGACAAAAAAATATATCTTCTACGACATTAGTATCGGGATCTTCTCGGGTGTAATAAACGTACCTTTTAATAGATAAAGGAAGGAAAATTGATGTTGTTAAGTGAGGATACAAATACAAGTTAGGCTTCATTTTAATTAAGTCTATTGAAAAAAAACCTCGGGTGTAATAAACGTACCTTTTAATAGATAAAAGGTTTTCTAAGACTTGCATTGGTGTTTCACCGACTTTTCTTTCACTTCTTATATTATATTGAGCGTTGTATACGTCTCTGGTTATTGATGCGTTATTAGGATTTTGCTTTTTAATAGCTGATAAGATGCTATGAGGCTCCATGTTCTGATCAGTAAGCTGCTCTACCAAATTGTATTCGTTTTGAGAAAACCTTCTTACAAAAGGATGCCCCTCCATATGTTGAGCAGGATCATGGTTATATTCGTCACTTCGCACCTCTAATTTCCACGAACGACGTTTGTTGTCGTATATCCCAACTAATTTAAAAGGACATCCGATTTTTTTGCTACCAGATCGTCTAACTGTTGCTTTACTTTTGTGTTCGCCAGCACGATCACAGATAAGCCATACCTTTACGACCTGACCTTCTTTTTCTTTGATGTTCGTGTAATAATAACGTAACCATTATCACGTCCTCTATTAACAGCCCAACAGACTAGCTCATCGAGAGATAAAAAATTTTGAGATGTTTCAAACGATACTTTTGTCGTTTGTTTTTCATCACTCGAGAGTATATTATTTTGTTGCGTGTCGTAAGTTGACTCTCGGCAAAACTCAACCTCATCATCGTGAACATACGATTGGTTTAAATCTGGCAGTCCTGTCTCGTAAGCAGATTGAACGTACGCATCATCTTGATTACTATCCACCACGAACGAATATTCATTTGAATATTCATTTGAATATTCACCAAACAAATAGTTACCGTCCCAAAACGACATACCGAACGAATAAAAAGTGTGATATTTTGAGAGAGAAATACGTTTGGGATTTACAGGGATCGAAAGCATATCGAAAGTGTTATCGAAATCGTTGTTATATAGGTGAAAACGAATCTTGGGTCCCGTCATATCGAAATTACTTATACGTGGCGTATGGGTCCATACGCCACGTATAGGCTGTCGTATGGCCCCTATACGCCGCGTATAGGACTATACGCCACGTATAGGCTTGCCACATCTTCCACGTATGGCACCTATACGCTGCGTATATTCGTACATGGTACAAAAACGCTTTATAGGACGTCTGACAACTATACGTAGCGTATGGGTCTATACGCCACCTATAGTGCCTATACGCAGCGTATGGTGCTATACTCTGCGTATAGTCTTGCCACGTTTGCCCCGTATGAGCCCATACGTTGCTCATAATCGTACATGGTACAAAAAGTACATCTGATACCACCTATACGTGGCGTATGGAACCATACGCCACGTATAGTGCAAAAGAATTGGGCGCATGAGCACTATACGTGGGCGCATGAGCACTATACGTGGAGGAGCTATACGCCACGTATGGGTCTATATGCGGCGTATAGCTTATATATATATATATTTTAATTTTTTGAGTTTTAATATATGTATATAATTTGAATTAAAATTATTTATGTCTGTATGTATGTATGTATGTATGTATGTATGTATGTATGTATGTATGTATGTATGTATGTATGTATGTATGTATGTATGTATGTATGTATGTATGTATGTATGTATGTATGTATGTATGTATGTATGTATGTGTGTATGTCTGTATGTATGTATGTCTGTATGTATGTCTGTATGTATGTATGTATGTATGTATGTCTGTATGTATGCATGTATGTATGTATGTATGTATGTATGTATGTCTGTATGTATGTCTGTATGTCTGTATGTCTGTATGTATGTATGTATGTATGTATGTATGTATGTATGTATGTATGTATGTGTGTATGTATGTATGTATGTATGTATGTATGTATGTATGTATGTATGTGTGTGTATGTATGTATGTATGTATGTATGTATGTATGTATGTATGTATGTATGTATGTATGTATGTATGTATGTATGTATGTATATATGTATGTATGTCTGTATGTATGTATGTATGTATGTATGTATGTATGTATGTATGTGTGTCTGTATGTATGTATGTCTGTATGTCTGTATGTATGTATGTATGTATATATTTACAAAGATAAACATAAACTGATAATAAACATAAAAGATAAACATAAACTGATAATATATTTACAAAGTTTTTAAATTACATAACAAAATAAAAATTACAATGCAAAACTACGGGGAGTCAGGGTAATCTCGAGGCGGTGGCAACGACGGAGGATCAGTACCAGAACGCCGCGCAATCTCTACCTAAACGTGCCACTCCATCAGATCCTCAACGCGATCGAGACGTCGACTCTGCTGCCGTAAGCTCCTAGAATATCCTGCAACAATGTCTCCACACGTGCAGGTAGCCTCACATCTCTATAAATATGTCGCGGGAACTGAGGCTGAGGAGGCGGTTGATGTGGCTGAGGAGGCGGCTGATCATGTGGCTGCTCGTCGGGTGGTGGCTGATCATGCGGCTGCCCGTGCTGCTGCAGTGGATCGGCAACGCCGAGCTGCTGAACTGGTGCCGGCTGCCAGATCTCCCCGGGTCGAAGAGAGAATCGTATGCCAACCGGAAACTGGCGTATAATACGCATGCCGAATAGCGTACGACGATCTAATCTCACCGGCTCGATCGGCGGAGACACTCACCAAGATGCCGAGGAAGATAACCTAAAGATCGGGCAATCAACGTGATGTACGCGCCGCCGTACACCGCTCCTCGCTCCTAGCGATGATAATACGACGCAAAATACTCCGCCAAACATCTCGCCAGGTTACACCTGGTCCACGTAATCAAACAGTATAAGTAAAATAAGTCGGGAATGGTACACCACTCCCGACTCTTGCCACGTCCCGTGATGGACGTGGCGATCATCCGATGCAGATAACGGATAAGAGGATCTCGAATGCCGGTGACCCTGTCTTTAGTCCTCTAAAACGGACCTCCGGTAATCTGAGGCCACCACTCTCTCAATGTACCCTCCTCCATCTCAGTAATACCCTCGGTGAACAGAGGGGTAACAGTCTCCGGCTCATAATAAAGCCCCGAGACAACTGCAAACTGCTCAATGGACATCTCATGTGCATGTCCACAAAGCATAAAAGAAATCTCCGAGCGCTCATCATCCTCCACCATCTCATCTGGGCGAATATAGGTAAATGTGGATAAAAACTCCACTACCAGCTCACGGTGGGACGGTAAGAACGCGATCTCAAAGAGACGTCTCCACGGCGTATCGTCTCCGATAATAGCAGCAAGACGATCGCGCTCTCCTAACTCAGCCATAACCTCCCAATCTACGGCCTTTTGATGACCGATCTTTATACGAATAAATTTGAGCACTTAGCGTGCTCAATGGAACCGACCTCAAACTGCAGCCAAGGATGCTCAGCAATGTGGTCAACAACGTCAGCCTCAATATCAGAATCGGAAGACATATCTGCACAAGAAAACAAATAGGTCAAAAGCAACGTATACGTATAGATATATATACATACAGATATACATACGTATACGTATACGTATACGTATACGTATACGTATACGTATACGTATACGTATACGTATACGTATACGTATAGGTATACGTATACGTATACGTATACGTATACGTATACGTATAGGTATACGTATACGTATACGTATACGTATATGTATAATGTATTTGTATATATGTATTTACCCTATACGCTGCGTATAGGGCTATACGCCGCGTATAGGGTAGCAGCGTATGGGTCACAGGGCCACGTACAGGTCAACCTCGACCCTATACGCCGCGTATAGGACTATACGCGGCGTATAGGGGACCCACGTATGGGCCACAAGTCACGTATTGCAACACCCTATACGCCGCGTATATATCTATACGCCGCGTATAGAATACCCATCTATGTGTCTTCGTCCCCAACCCTAGAACTATACACTGCGTATAGCCCTATACGCGGGGCTGTACCAGTGTATAGTTCTATATACCAGTTTTTAAATCACGCATTATAGGGCATAAAACACTACTTTAACGTTTAAATCAATGAACGATTAACGTAATAATGATGTATGAACAATAATACGTACCTGGATGTAGAAAAATCGAAGATCAATACGTGTAGTATAGTGCTATACGAGAGTGTTTTTTTTTCGGAGTGTGTGTAAAAATGAGAAAGTTTGAAAGATATAGTGGGACGATGATCTATACGCCGCGTATGGGTCCATACGCGGCGTATACATTATATTTTTTTTTAAATCGACACCGACTTATACGTGGCGTATGGGCCTATACGCCCCGTATTGGTATACTGATGTGACGTCGGGTGTCAGTCATTAATGTGGCATTAATGGCCGATACCTATACGCCGGGCATGGGCGCGTATGGACCCATACGCGGCGTATAGGGGGTGTCGATTTAAATTTTTGGGTGTCTATTTATTAGCACCCTAAAATTATTGGGTTCTATAATATTCACCCTAAATTTTATTCATTAAATTTCAACATAAATTTCTAACTTGCAAATAATTCAATAAAAATATTATTATCTGATGACATATATGTTTATACCGATGGTTATTGCGACTATGAGAAAAACAGTAATGATGCTGAGGCAAACTAATAATAATAAAAAAAAAGTAAAGTAAAAGTTGGTTCTGATACTGAATCAATGTGCCGGCTCCGCCCCGACACAAAAGTGGATTCTCTTTTCGGGTCTTAATCCACGCTCCGATGCGCATGCTTCTCATTCTAACACTAACTCATAACAATAATAATATCAATAATAATCACTATTTATATATTCAATCTCTATATATATTATATATACTCTCTTTTATCATCTTCATTCTATCGCATGCTTCATCTTTCTTCAACCAATGTCTGTAAGTCCTTCTCATTCTAAACGTATACAATGTCATAATGTGTGATATATGTATATGTATAGTATGATTATTCATTATAACTATCTAATTAATGGGTGGTGTTGCAGATGGTGGAGGTGAGAGTTCCAAATTTGGACTGCCATGGGTGTGCTTCAAAGATCAAAAGAACTCTTTTCAAGCTCAAAGGTACGTCGTCTTTTATACGGGTTTTTGTCGGGTTTTGTCGTGTTATGTCCAATATAAAGAGTGAGGGTCAAGAGGATCTGTTGACCCTATGCTCACTGGAATTTATAGATTTTATATGTATACATCTTGATCGAGTTAAAAAAGACTTAAGTTGAATTTCTTAGTGGTAGTCAGTAAAAGAAAATAATCTTTTGATAACCTATGACTAAAAGGTTCTTGTTATGCAATTGATACAAACAGTATTGTGTTAGTGATTGTTTGGTTTTGTCGCGATATGTCCTTATGTACAATATATAAAGAGTGAGGGTCAAGAGTGTTCGTTGACACTCCAATCACTAGAATTCATTGATGTTATATGTATAAATGTTGATCGAGTTGAGAAAATATATTACTTGAACTACTTAGTGGTAGTCAGTAGAAAAAATAATATTATGATAACCTCTGACTAAAAAGCTCTTATTCTGTCATTTTACAGGAGTTGAGGAGATAGAAATAGAAATGGAGATGCAAAAGATTGTGGTGAAAGGGTATGGTTTGGAAGAAAGGAAGGTGTTAAAAGCCATCAAGCGGGCCGGGAAAGCGGCCGAGCCGTGGCCTTATCCGGGCTACTCGTCGCATTACGCTTCGTTTTACAAATACCCGACCCACATTGCCAATCAATACTATTACGATAGGAATGAAGCCAGCGGACACAATCTGCACACGTTCTTTCACACACCATCGGTTTATTCGGTTGCGATCGCCTCGGATGAAGCCGTTGCTTCGCTTTTTAGTGACGAAAACCCTCACGCATGTGCCATCATGTGAGAAGGCATGCAATATATTGTTTGTTTGGTGTTTGATTCTGGTTTAGAGTTTAGTGACGTTTGTGAGGACAAATTAATATATTTTGATCGGTTGACAGTTTTGGTCTTTTTGGTGCATCAAATGGGCTTTATATATGCTAGTAAGCTTGGAGCAAAATTAGGCTTAAAAACATCCACAAACGTGTCAAATGAGTTGTGAAATCAGATTCCATTCTTATTTAATCTTTGTTTGTCAATTATTTAAAAGGAAACACCAAGTCAAATAAAACTCACACAAATACACCCAAGGCCGGCTTAATCATTTTGGGGGCCCAAAGCGGATGATAAAATTGGGGCCTCTTCCGCAAAGATTTTTTTTTTCGCTTTCAATCCTAAATTGTTTTACATAAACTCATGTACATAGAAGGTAGGAAAAAAGTACAAGTTAACTAGAGCTCATTCTGTTCTTCAACTTGTTTTTTAGTGGATAGTTAAGTTTTAAGATTTAGTCTTCTCCCTCACGGAACCCTTTCAAACAACGAAACAGAGCAAGGCATTTGAATATATACATTTAGTATCTCTATTATTAAGTAGAAAACTAATGGAATTTTTATATGCAATGATTTTAGAACCACAATTAGAACAAATCTTATAAAAGTAAGCTGATTTAAACTTCGTAGATGATTTTTCTACAAAATAAACACTCCGAAGCAAAACCGTAACTTTAAATTTGGGGGCCCTTCAAAAATTGGGGCCCCAAGCAAAAGGCTTCATCAAAAATATATAAGAGCCGGCCCTGAATACACCTCAACCCCTCATTTCCAAATTCAACTTTTCCTTTTCAACTGTAAAATATTTTAAAAAACCCGTAAAGTGTTATATATTATTAAATAAATATATATTAGGATACAATAAAATAATTATAAAAGAAATCTAATCTAATCGCAACTCTTAATTATAATTTTAAAAACTTAATTAGTCAGATACTTACATGGCTTAGGTAATAATTTCTCCTTATCTCCATCAATCTTCAGTTATTTAAACAATCAAGCAATCTTAATTTAATTTATTGGATAATTAGAGTTGAGTTTGACACCGTATGATAGATTCGAAACTCTACAATTTGAAAATGTATAACCAGAAAGTGGTGTTAAAAGTTATTAGCATGACTGATGGACAAAGTCAAGCAAAAAGCCATGCATTAAATTTAAAATTGTTGCCATATCCACTGTTTGATCCAATCCAAAGTTATCATCATCATCTTTGTTAGTGATTTCATATGTATTAAAGATATTAGCACAATAGCACGACTGATGATACAATGGTGGTGGTGAAGAAGCCGATCAAAAACAGTTACAAGCACAGTGGAGATAGTGTAGGTTGGCTGGCCGCAGTTGAAGAACCTAGCTAGCTCCACTTGAGCAGAAAAATAAGAAGATGAAGAAGAAGAAAAGCTGATAAGAAAGTTGAAGTGGAAGAAAACAGAAAGAAAAAGAAAAAAAAAACATGATGATGAACAATTAATGAATAAAAAGTTTTTGTCACAACGTTTCTAACTCATTTTAGGTTAATATTATATATCTATATGATGTCAAACGATGAGAATTGAGAAATAGCGAACATGCACCATAATTTCATTTTCACGTTTTGACCACATGCAGCTCCTTACCTTTAAATTCATTTGTTTTCTTTTTGGTTGAGAGGGGCAAATGGTGGTTGTCATCCCGCCGGAACTCTCACCCTTTAAATGCGATGGAGAAAGGGGTATGGTGGCCGCTGGCCCTTTATCTCGTCAAAAGTCTCATCCTTTAAACGTAGTTGTTCTTTTTAGAGAAAGGGATTTACCTCATTTGAGAAAAGTTGTACATCCTTTTTTATTTGGATCGATGATGGTGGCTTCATATTCGCCTGAGATCTATTGTTGGTTTGATTATGTATACAAAATCCTAATTAACTACTGTTGTTGCCTTGGTTTTGATCAAAAATTTATTATGGTTCTTTCACAACTCAAAATGTACTTTTGGTTATGATATTGAAGCTTTTGTTTGGTTGATTATGAGCGCAATTGTTTTCTTTTTATATTTGCTCAGTGACGGCCGCGTTTGATACTTTCGAGTTGTTATGTAAAACTGGATGTCTATGAGTTTAAATTTGGATTAGTATTTCTTGTAGAATAGAACACAAATCCAAACAAGTTCTTCAATAACTAGAATACACACAAAAGTGCAGAGATTTTATAAAGGAGACTTTTATATATATTCACTGTCAAATGATGTTACATGATTGGGTATTTATACCCAAGAGAATAACGGTTACATGGTGGCGGTTATTGGCGCCAAAATAACTACCGTATTACAACTACCATTTGACCCATTTAACTATTTGACCCATTACTTAAATACATATTAAGTTTTACTAGATAATTACATATTTGATACTTTAACTATATTGATGACAAGATTAACTCCAACAATGTCCCTCTTAATCTTGACATCAAGTATCTTGACTGCATCTTGACTGCTTTTATTTGGTCGGACCACACTGTGGTGGCCAATCACGAACTGCACACCTTCTTCTTTTCCTGATTGGTAACATCTCAGCAATTGAGTCCTTTGCTTCACGGTCTCTCTTATCATTGCTGTACTCTCCTTCTTCAAATAGCAACTTCTCCCCTTTATCTTCCCTTTGCTTTGTCATTTGATAATACCATTCCATTAGATCCAAGTATTCATTGTACACCAATACTAGTTTTATGTAACTTTGAGGCTTCACTCCAAGTTATGCTGCTAAAAGTGGCCAGACACGTTTCTTGTTTACCAAGGGCTTTCCTCCATTAAATTGTATTCCCATATACAAATCGTATAAATCAATTGCTTGACCCTCAATTTTTGGTGGAAATACACTTTGTTTCTTCATTACATATTTGATGAACCACTTCACCATTTTATTGAATTTGTCTTTGATAGCATTTTCCCGAATCACAGTGTGATTCATAGTCTTCAGCAGATCCAAGAGTGTAATCATATCTTCAAAAGTTGATACTTCTGATTCTTGCTCAACCAATGTTTCCTTTCCATTAGATTTGCTTATATTTTTCTTTGCTTCAAGATCTAATTGTTCAAAGTATTGTAACATCTTCTCTGTTTCTTCTAATTGATCAATATCTCCCCACTTCATGTTTGTATCAACCTTATTTTCATCATAAGACTTCCTTTTACATTCGTCTTTTGATTCTTGAACGATCTCATCCTCGAAAGTCTTTGTAATATAGCATAAGGTTCCTTCGAATGTCACTTCAAAACCTTGATATGCCAATTGTTCCAAGCTTAGCACGTTCCTTTTCATTGTGGGTATGTAGTACACCGACTCAATAATTCGTGATACCCCATTCGAATTCAATTCAATTTGTCCTTTACCCCGAAAGTATGCCTTAGTGAAATCGGGTATGTGTGTTTCAATTCCGAACGATCTTCTTAAGTGTCTTGAACAACTTCTTGTTCCCCGTTGCATGCTTCTTACGTTGTAAACCGACATACCAGATTTCGTTCCACTTCCCTGTATCGGTTCCCTTATCATGAATTCAGAGAACCGAATTCGATTTTCGCATATCTCTCTGAAATTTCCGGGTTTCCTGCAGTAGAGACATACATGATTTTCAAACAAACCTTTTTCTTCCGTTTCTGCGCCAAATTCTGAAATTTCCTTGATGCTTTCTTGTTCCTGCGATTTATATTGTCTTCTTTATTGAATGAAAAATCATTAACTTTGATGCATAATGTTTCCATACTTGAATCCTCCCTGTCTTCTCGACCACAAACATTCGATTCTTCCTGGTCCTCTTGACCGAATCGCAATGCCGGATTCATTACCGAAACATCCACGCCATCACTGCTCCCTGCAACATAATGATCTTCCATTGTTTCTATCTTCTTCAATCCACTTCACGCTTCACAGGTTTCTTCTTCCTTGTACAGATCTTCCCAAGAGCGAACACGCTCTGATACCAATTGTAGAATAGAACACAAATCCAAACAAGTTCTTCAATAACTAGAATACACACAAAAGTGCAGAGATTTTATAAAGGAGACTTTTATATATATTCACTGTCAAATGATGTTACATGATTGGGTATGTATACCCAAGAGAATAACGGTTACATGGTGGCGGTTATTGGCGCCAAAATAACTACCGTATTACAACTACCATTTGACCCATTTAACTATTTGACCCATTACTTAAATACATATTAAGTTTTACTAGATAATTACATATTTGATACTTTAACTATATTGATGACAAGATTAACTCCAACATTTCTTACTGGATTTGTGATGTGATTTCAACTTTAGGATAATGTTAGGTCAATTATTGTGCGTGGCTGTTTGTAGGTTACAATTTTTGCCTAGATTTTCTTGATTATGATGGTTCGTTCATCTGAGATTTGTCATTGGTTTGATTATGAAAGAAGGATCCTAATTAATTATTTTTGTTGGTTGCTTCGGCTTGATGATTGTGATGGTTTTTTCACAATGGATCTATTTTTGGTTGATGATGATGATGATTTGAAGTTCATTTGAGTCTATCTTTAACCCGCAAGTCGGCACTATGGAGACCAAACTCTTTTGGTGTAAACACTAACTTTATGCATGTGCCTCATCGTTTAAATATCACATAGATATAATATTAGATCTTAATGATTATGTGCTATGAATTTTTATAAAGTTTGATATCAGCCAAAAGTATGTATTATTCATTCATCAAAAGAGACTTAAATAAAAAATACAATTAGAGGCCTAATAGGAAAGCAATCCCTGAATTCTAGGAAAACCAATAAGAACCGTAAATAACTAATGGGCATAAATAAAGGAATAAAATAAATCCTTTACTCCCCCTCAAGCTGGAATGTGAAGATCACGAACACCCAGTTTGCCAAGTAAAAACTTCAACTGTTGGGCCCCTAATGGCTTGGTGAAAAGATCAGCTACTTGATGTTTGGTGTTGATATCTAACGGCAATACTTCTTGAGATTCAACTCTCTCACGAACAAAATAACAGTCCATTTCAACATGCTTCGTACGTTCGTGAAATACTGGATTATTTGCAATATGACGAGCAGCAATATTATCACAGAAAAGAGGCGTAGCACTAGCGACAACAACTCGAAAGTCCTTTAAAAGCCATCTCATCCAAAGAATTTCACTTACAGTACTGGCCATCGCTCGGTATTCCGCCTCAGCCGACGATCTTGAGACCACTGACTGCTTCTTAGTTTTCCATGAAACTGGAGCTCCCCCCAACAAGAGAAGATAACCAGTTCGGGAACGCCTCGTCAACTGACATCCTAACCAATCAGCATCACAATATGCTGCAAGAGCAAAACCACCATGTTTTGGAAGAAAAATGCCTTGACCCGGAGTAGACTTCAAATAGCGCAAAATTCGATTAGCTGCATCCATATGATCGACTCGTGGATCAGAAACGAATTGGCTAAGAACATTCACCGAATACGCAATGTCAGGCCGAGTTGCCTGTAAATACAACAACCGACCCATCAACCTACGATATTGTTTTGCGTCTGTTTTTGGGCTTTCAAGACATTGATCTATCTTGAAATTTTGCTCCATGGGAAACGAACTAGGACGAGCCCCAAGCATCCCGCTGTCTTCAAGAATATCCAATGTATATTTCCGTTGACTGAGCACCATACCATCCTCCGTTCGAGCCACTTCAATTCCCAAAAAATATTTTAATGGTCCAAGATCTTTGATACTAAAGGTAGTATCGAGATACTCCTTTGTTTCATTGATTTTACCAGAGTTATTTCCTGCAATAATAACGTCATCCACGTAAATAAGAATGGCAACAAAAGAGTCATCCTTAGCAAACGTGAACAAAGAATGATCGGCTCGAGATTGCTTATAACCAAGAATGAGTAAAGCTGTAGTAAACCGTTGATACCAAGTCCTTGAAGCTTGCTTTAAACCATAAAGCGATTTTTTAAGTCTACAAACTCGTTTTTCTTCCTGTAACGAAAACCCCTGTGGAACTTTCATATACACCTCCTCCTTGAGATCGCCATGCAAGAAAGCATTATTCACATCCAACTGGTGAATTGACCAGTTATTCTTTACGGCTATTGTCAATAATGTTATGACTGTTACAAGCTTTGCAACCGGAGCAAAGGTATCATGATAATCTACGCCTTCTATTTGAGTTAATCCTCGTGCTACAAGACGTGCTTTATACCGTTCAACTTCACCATTTGGTTTGTACTTTATTTTGCAGATCCATTTAGAATCAATAGCATGCTTTCCCTCTGGAAGCGAAACAAGCGTCCAAGTATCATTATCTTCAAGGGCCTTAATTTCTCGTTTCATAGCATCTCGCCACTTTTCATCCTGCATGGCTTCTTGAAAATTTCTCGGTTCATTGTTAGAAGTAATAGCCGCTAAAAAAATTTTATGAGAAGCAGAAAATTTTTCATAAGAGACATAGTTAGCAAGGGGGTGTACCGTCGAGGAGGAATGCTCGGAAACGGGATTTGCGTGGTCGATGGACGGCGGCAACTTCACATTAAAATCTTGTAGGTACTTTGGTTGAGTTTTAACCCTTGCTTGCCTTTGCACATTAGCTTCCCCTAATTCTTGTTCAAATGAAACCGTAGACTGTATGTGTTCATCAGCCCCATTAGTTGTTGCATCACCCAACGGCCTAAAACCAGGCCCAAAGTCAGGGCTGTCATTAGTTGGTTCCGAACCCATACCTTCAGATCCGGACCCAACTTCTGTTTCTTTCCCATTATCAGCCGATCCTTCGTTCTCACAATCATTTGTACCCTCTTTATAATCATCATCAACTTCTGTATTCTCTCCTGATGTCATGCCAGTTTCTTCCCATTCATTAGGAACTTCAAACAAAATCTCATTCCTTTTATTTGATTTTAACTTGGAAAAAGGAAATATGTTTTCAAAAAATTTAACATCTCTAGACGTTATTATTTTTCCATGCTCAACGTCAAATATCTTGTAACCCTTGGTTCCTTGGGGATACCCGATAAACACACCTGGTCTCCCCCTTATTTCGAACTTATCTCCCCCCGTCTCTATACTCCAGAAATAAGCAAGACACCCTATGACTCTCATGTGATCATATTCCGGCTTTTGACCGAAAACAATCTCATAAGGTGTTTTATTATTAATTACCTTTGAAGGAAGGCGATTAATAATATATGTAGCTGCTTGTATGCACTCTCCCCAAAATTTTTTTGGAAGACTTCCTTGAAACATTAAGGCGCGAGCCGTTTCAAGGATGTGACGGTGCTTGCGCTCCACCACCCCATTTTGTTGGGGTGTGTGTGGACACGTCGTTTCCAATAAGATTCCTTCTTGAGCATAAAAGTTCATCATTCTATTAGAAGTGAATTCCCCACCGTTATCACACCTAATTCGTTTAATTAGTTTTCCGAATTGAGTTTTAACCATTTTTTGAAAAAACATCAAATGATCACTAGCTTCGCTTTTGTGTTTAATAAGAAATATCCATAAAGCTCGACTAAAATCATCCACAATGGTTAAAAAATAGTTTTCGTGTGAAATGGTAGGCCTTCTATATTTACCCCAAATATCACAATGGATTAACTCAAAACAATCACTAGTTTTAATTGAACTCTTAGGAAACGGAGAACGAGTAAGTTTTGCCTTAAGACAAGAATCACACAAAACGTCTTTTAAAGAAATATCTTCTAAAAATTGATGTGACATAATTTAGAGTCGGAAGCGTGTCCTAATCTTGAATGCCAAATTCTCTCATCTGTCTTCAAAACCATAGCCCTTCTTCCTCTAGCCGCCATGCCCATTCGATAGAGACCATTAACGCAACTACCCGTTCCAATCAACCTCCTCGAGTGTAAGCCCTGCATAACACAGAAATTTGGAAAAAACGTCACTCATTGAAAATCTTTAGTCAATCGGCTAACCGAAAGTAAATTGCAATTAAAATTTGGAATATGTAAGACGTCTTTAATTTTTGCTCCTCCAATAAGCGTGCATTCTCCTTTCGCCTGAACCGGTACATTATCTCCATTTGGAATCATAACCGGTGATTCTTGATTATCTTTAACAATATTTTCAAGATGATTTTTTTATAAACAATATAATCGGTAGATCCCGAATCAACAATCCAATCATCAGATTTGATTAATGATGCATTAACCTTACCCGCCATGTTAGCTTTTCGAATATTTTCACCTGCGCTTTTGTCTCCTGCTTCACTGAAGTGCTTTAAAAGAGTCTCATATTGTTCATCAGTTAAGCTCGCCACAGTCTTGATATCTTTCAGATTGTTATCAACACAAGCCGCCTTTGATTTTGCCTTTTCATTCTTCTTGCCGGGCCACCATTCCGGATATCCCACGAGCTTAAAACAACCGTCTCGTTTGTGCCCTTCACGTCCGCAAAAGGTACAGTGACTATCTTCATTATTTCCGGACCGTTTGACTTCTTTCTTCTTTTGTTGCGTTTCGGACCCTCCACGATAATTGGCTTGAAAAACTGCACTCTCGGTTTGAACCCTCTTTCCAGCCGTAATGGTTCTCTGTTGTTCGTCTTCCGAGGCCATCCGGTATGCTTCTCCCAGCTTCGGATTTGGTTTCATCGACAAAAATTGTGTCCTTATGGTCGAGAATTCAGCATCTAAACCCATGAGAAACTCATATAAACGTTCCTTTTCTTTAAATTCTGACAGTCGTTTCCCAATTTCACATGAACAATTACCACAAGTGCAGCGTGGTGTAGGTAGAACGGTCTGTATTTCATCCCAAAGGCCCCGGAGTTTTGTGTAATACGCGGAAACAGAGCTGCCTTCCTGGCGAGTGATTGTAAGGGACTGTTTCAATTCGTAAGCACGCGGAGCACTTTCCTTCTCGAACCTTTCTTGCAAATCTTTCCATATTTCTGCGGCCGTATTCGCGTATTTGACACTACCCGTATCTCCTTCTCCATGGCAGTTGTTAGCCATCCTTTTATCATTGCATCACAACGCATCCAAGGCATGTACATGTCATCTGTCTTCTCAGGTTTAGGTATAGACCCATCCACGAAACCGATCTTGTTTTTGGCAAACAAGAAATTCGTCATCTCTTGAATCCAGTCATTGTAATTGTTGTCGTTCAAAAGCTCATTGACTTGAACTTGTCTTGTCGAATCAGAAGGGTGTATGTAGTAAGGAGAATTCGGGTCGATGATTTTGTCGTCGGTCTTCCCACTGCCGGAAGACTTCTTCGCGTGTTCTTCATCTCCGGCCATGGCCGGTCGATGGTTTGAGTTTTAGAATCGGAGCTTCTGCTCTGATACCATATAAAGTTTGATATCAGCCAAAAGTATGTATTATTCATTCATCAAAAGAGACTTAAATAAGAAATACAATTAGAGGCCTAATAGGAAAGCAATCCCTGAATTCTAGGAAAACCAATAAGAACCGTAAATAACTAATGGGCATAAATAAAGGAATAAAATAAATCCTTTAATTTTTTGATGATAAAAAACTGTCGTTGTCTATTGTTTTGGCAGGACGGTCGTGTTATTCCCAGTCACAATCAACTACGGTTTCTAAGCCTTACAAACACTTTTGTCAGCATTTCATAATTGGCAATATTACATCTATATGACTTTTAAATTATGTCTATATGATTTTTAAACTTTTTGTATGTGATCTTCAAACGAAGAGGCATAGTAGCCTTTGTGGTCATCTAACTTTTTGCAGCAACTTTTCATTTATGTTGCTTTATCATATTCCACCCCTAATTCATATATAATCATACTTTGTTTGTGATTTTCAAACGATGAGGAATAGTGACTACTTTGTTTGTGATTTTCAAACGATGAGGAATAGTGACTATTTTGGTCTTCCTACATTCACACCCATCCTTTTTATGTTTCCTGTGGAATAATGACACGGTAAGATAAATATAAAGGCTATGTTGAAGGTATGATGTAGCGCATGGAATGAAATCGAAGTACTATCACGTTGATTCTGCGAATACCCATGAAGTTATTCACCCAAACCCCCAAATTCACCCAAGAGTCACAAATTTAAAAAGACTGAATTTTAATTCTCAATAATGTCAAGTGACCTTCTACATTACATGAACTCAACTTAAATAAGCAAACAAACGTTCAGGATGAGCCTAAAACAAACAACCCTAGGCCAAACAAAAGCCCAAAACAAAACCCGAAAACTAGAAAAAACATAAAAGTGGCCCAAAACCTATTTAGAGGCCTTATTTTAGAAAATTAACGGGATAACCCGCCTATGGCCGGTTACCATAACGTGACCCTCGTTTCCGCGGTCGTTTTGACTGGTAGCACGTCAGAAACAGAGACTCATAGCCCAAGTTAGGCCCATTTTCGTGAAGCGAGGTCTTGGGCCTCCAAAAAGAGTAAGGCCCGGTCTTCAACACTTAGACCCGCATCAAGGTATGAAAAGGGTAATTTTGTTGCTTTGTTGTGGTAACTGTCACTGGTATGCAGCCGTAACAGACTACCTATGTTGAGCCTCCAACATTCATATTCGAACAATGTCCACTACCTTATATCAACCTCAACCTGCAACATCGTGGCGAGGAATACGACTAGTTTCACTAAATTTTTAAAGGTGTTTAAGTTCTTTTATTAAAACAATTAATCATTTTTTACTCTAAGTCACATATGTAAAATGTCTGTTGTACTCACTTTCACACCCTTTGGTTACCTGTTTGTCACTATCCATAGCTTTCATATGTATGACTTTGGCTATCATTTATACTCATTTATGGTTTTATTGATTTAAATATTACACTTTATGTAACACCCCAACCCGGGTAGGGCTGACGTGTCACATAAACAGTAAATCAGAGTTTCATAATGATAAGATTAAAGTGCTAAGGAACACACAAATCCTTACATAGATCCAAATAACTTAAATAAAGTCTTAAAATCAAAATACTATTAAGTCTTTTTGATCCAATTATTCTCATCCTAACTTCTTGAGTTAACACTCTTCACTCGTTCCCCTGAGCCCCTTGAGTACCTGCTATAAACATAAGAGAAAACAACAAAAGAAAATACGGCTGAGCCAAAGAATGCTCAGTAACGGAAATAAACAATAGCAATACAATGATCAATAACGATAACAATGAGATGATCAAGTTGAAAATCAAATGATAATGATCATCTAAAAGGAATACCCATATGAGCCAATAACAATAACAATTAACAATGTGTACATTAGCTGCAGTTCTAATGCACCAATATGTGAGATAGGAATGTGGGCACACACACCTAACCATCTCACCAATAAACAATAACAATGATATCCTAGGATCGATCCATACGCCTCCTTTAACAATAATCAATATGTGTCACAACTTAGCACATAATAATAATGTAGAGACGCTGTGGTCTAATCGCTCTGCCACAGATAGAGCACGTCACTTGTGCCACAATGACGCCCTATGTCCCCATAGGTGGATGTGCTCGGGTATGGAGGTCAATGATACAATCAATCAAGCCAATATAACACAATAAGTTACACTAGTGCTCATAACCCTTAATCGAGGCCACTAGCTATAATCAATCATTTAGGAAGCATGTGACAATGAGTACAAAGCAGATAAAGGCTATCACATGCAAACAATATCAACTATACAATAAACACTTATAACAATAATCTTATGGATTTAATAACCAACAAGTCAAGTTAAGAATTCAAAATACCGATAAAGAACGAGAGGTATTCATGCTACGAGAGGGAAAGGTCGGAATCCGTACCTTGTACACGAATGACAATAATCAGAAACAAAGTCTAGGCTCGGTTAACGCCGTGAGAACCTACGATAACATAACGCAAATTATTGTTTGAAAAATTCCAGTTCTGTCTCTGTCTTTTCGCACTCGTTAAAAATACTAAACGACGTCTAAAAATTCTGAAAATCTCCAGTTTACTAGATTAGTGAGTTCTGAACAACTTTCATTTAGAAAAGTTTCTGATTTGGATTACCGAAATATGAGAAAAACGTGGATCTTTACAGCTGCGCAGAACTGCTAGCTGTTACGAAAACGATTGTTTAGAGGTCTAAACGAATGAGTTTTTCGATGTTTTATATATCAACAGATTCGTCTTTCGACGAACTTCGTCACGGACATAAGATTTAACTGATTTGGATCTGTTATGATAAAGTTATGGCTTCTGTAAGTTGGCTGTAAAATACGGAACTAAATCAACTATTTAAAGCTTATTTTTAAACAAATATAACTATTTACAACGTTCGTTAACAATATATATATAAGGTTTTAATAAGCTAACTTACAGGAATTAATTAGGTACTTCTATAAAAGAAGTTTTATGGTTAATCACAATTTTACTATTTATTTAAACGAATCCATAAAAATAATTAAACTAAATTCCTTTGTTATATTGTTTTATAAAGGTTTTAAAAGAAATAAATTTCCAGAAATTAATTTAATAATCTTTAGAATAACAGAGTTTATAAAAATTATTTTTATAATTTTTAGGAAATTTTCTGTATTTTTAAAAGTATTAAATAGGCCTAAAAAAATATTGGGAGAGGGCCGGGTTCGAACCCGTGACCTCCTCCCCATAATCCCACACCCAAACCACTAAACCAAAGGCACAAGGCCGCATTAGTTGTTGGTTTTCTTTTCTTTTAAACACAAGCCAAAGCAAATTCCCAAATCCCCAAGAACCCTATTTCGAATGAGTCCCAATTGAACCCCGATTCGATTTCGATGATGCTTGAATTCATAGGGTTTTGTTCCTTGAATGAAATCGAGTGTGTATGTATGTTTAATTTACCTGATGTGAAGTTAAAACGAGAGAAACGATGAAGAACAGGTCGCGGTCACGGTGATGATCAAATCAAGCTCAAACGATGATTGTACCCAAATTAAACTTGTAGACAGCTTCGGATGATGATCAAGAGCAATAGCCCCTTATCAAACGCGATTGAAATCGATCGGAGGTTGTCCTAAAAGTGAGTTGCAGGTCCGCGATGAGGATGGGGTTTGAACAGAGTGTTTATGTGTGTTTCTAGTGGATTTGTGAGTTTGTAATGATTAGAAACAGGTATATGATTGTTTAGGTTCGATCAATTAGATTATTATTGAGGTTTTAGTGCGATTCGCGTTTGTAAAGTTGCCGACAAGGAACGTGGGGTTGTTAGATCGCATTATCGTTTTGATTCCCGAATTATTGTGGGGTTAGGTTCGAATCTTGATCCAAAACCGGTCGGGGTGAATTAATTTGGTTAAAACCATGTGTTTGGGGTGTTTGTTCTTCGCCGGACGCTCGCCGGACTTGGCCGGAAAAATGGCCGACGGGAACAGTGGGTAACAGGGGGGTTTGGGTTGGGTTTTTCAGTAATTACAGAATAGTCCCTGTGGTTTATGTTACTTTCAATTTTTACACAAAGTTATAAATTTAAGTTTTCAAAGTGGTAAAATAACCCCTTGCACTTTTATTATTATTATTATTATTATTATTATTATTATTATTATTATTATTATTTTTACTATTATTATTACGGGTATTATAATTCTACCCCCCTTAAAACAATTTCGTCATCGAAATTCTAAATAATGTAGCATGAATCCTTCTGAAAATACAATACGGTGAAAATAATACTTCTTTAAGCACACACCACTTACGAATAGAGTAATCACTAACAGTTAGGCTTAGAAAAACTTACACTTAGTTGTCGAATAGGTATGGATACTGTGAACGAATCATTTCTTCTGTCTCCCATGTCGCCTCGCGTTCAGAATGATTTTTCCATAAAACTTTAACGAACGGTATAGACTTGCGTCTCATAACTCGTTCTTGACGATCAATAATAGCTTCAGGTTCTTCTTCATAAGAAAGATCTTCTTGAATCGCGTGAAGAGTGTAACTAATAACATGCAACGGATGATAGTTGTATCCCCTCAACAAAGAGACATGAAAAACGTTATGAACATGAGAGAGTTGCGGTGGCAATGCTAAACGATACGAGACTTCTCCAACCCTTTCAAGAATCTCGAACGGACCGATAAAACGTGGACTTAACTTTCCTTTAATTCCAAATCGACGTATGCCACGACAAGGTGACACTTTGAGAAACACATGATCTCCGACTCTAAATTCCAACGCTCGTCGGTGTTGATCGGCGTAACTCTTTTGTCTAGTTTGAGCTTCTTTCAACTTCTCTCTGGCAATGGCAACTTTGTCATTAGTAATTCTAACCAATTCCGGTCCTTCGATTATCTTCTCTCCAACCTCATTCCAACATATCGGTGCTCTACATTTTCGACCATATAAAAGTTCAAACGGGGCCATATTTATACTAGCCTGCCAACTATTATTATACGCGAACTCAACTAAGCATAGATACTCATCCCAATTTCCTGTCCATTCGAGTGCGCATGCTCTAAGCATATCCTCCAAAGTCTGAATAGTGCGTTCAGATTGTCCGTCAGTCTGAGGATGGAAGGCGGTACTAAATCTTAACTTGGTTCCCCAAGCATTTTGGAAACCCTTCCAAAAGCGTGACGTGAAACGCGGATCTCTATCACATACAATCGATGATGGCGTGCCATGAAGTCGAATAATATCTTGTAGAAATACCTCTGATAATTTGCTAACTGAGTAACCCTGTTGGATAGGCAAGAAATGAGCCGACTTTGTGAGTCTATCAACTACGACCCAAATGGCGTCGTTCTTCTTGAATGTTTTTGGTAGGCCTGTAACAAAGTCCATGGAAATATCATCCTATTTCCACACAGGAATATCTAATGGTTGCAGTAATCCACTAGCTCTTTGATGCTCAATCTTTACTTGCTGACAAGTTAAACAATGACTCACATATTTAGCTACGTCTTCTTTCATACCACTCCACCAAAAGTTCTGCCTTAAATCTCTATACATCTTAGTGGCTCCCGGGTGAATAGAGAATGGTGAACTGTGTGCCTCTGCTAATAAGGAGTCACGAAGGGTTGAGTCATTTGGCACACATAATCTATTTCCACACCAGATAACTCCTTGTTCATCAACTCGAAACTCAGATTGTCTCCCTATCTTCAAATTTTGTAATATCGCCCAAAGTTCTCCATCTTGATTCTGAGCTTCCTTGATCCGTGTAATAAGATCAGATTCCATCCTCATCTTGGCTAGATAACCGTTAGACTCACCAAGCTGTAACCCAACTTCCATTCTATCCAGATCTGAGATAATCTGTGGTTGGATTTGAAGACATGCTACTCCACCTGCACTCTTTCGACTGAGAGCATCTGCCACGACATTCGCCTTGCCCGGATGATACTGGATGTTGGCATCGTAATCCTTGAGTAGTTCTAACCATCTCCTCTGCCTCATATTGAGTTCTTTTTGAGTGAAAATATACTTAAGGCTCTTATGATCAGTAAAGATGTCACATGTCTCTCCATACAAATAATGTCTCCAAATCTTTAATGCAAACACTACAGCTGCAAGCTCTAAGTCATGTGTTGGGTAGTTTACTTCGTACGGTTTAAGTTGTCGGGAAGCATAGGCAATAACTTTACCATGCTGCATAAGAACACAACCGAGTCCCTTCTTTGATGCATCACTATAAATTTGGTATCCGCCAGAACCCGAAGGTAACGTAAGAATAGGTGCAGATACCAGTCTTTTCTTCAGTTCCTCAAAACTCTTTTCTCTATCCTCGTTCCACGTAAATTTTACACCCTTTCTCAATAGTTGAGTTAGAGGTAATGCTACACGAGAGAAACCTTCCACAAAACGTCGGTAATAGCCCGCTAAACCAAGAAAACTACGAACTTCAGTGACGGATGTCGGTCGAGGCCATTTAGTAATAGCTTCCACCTTTGCCGGATCCATAGTGATACCTTTAGCTGATACAACATGGCCTAAAAATGCCACTTGTTCAAGCCAAAAGTCACACTTAGAAAATTTAGCATACAACTTCTTTTGGCGTAAGGTCTCCAAAATTGTGCGAAGGTGGTCTTCATGCTCCTCTCTACTTTTAGAGAATACCAAGATGTCATCGATAAAAACAATTACAAAGCGGTCCAAATACTCGTGGAACACTCTGTTCATGAGGTCCATAAAGACAGCTGGAGCATTGGTCAAGCCAAAAGGAATAACTAGGAATTCATAGTGACCGTAACGGGTGCGGAATGCTGTCTTAGGAACATCTTGATCTCGGATCCTCAATTGATGGTATCCTGATCTGAGGTCGATCTTAGAGAAGAACTTTGCCCCTTGTAGTTGATCGAAGAGATCGTCAATACGCGGTAACGGATAGCGGTTTCGGATAGTAATCTTATTAAGCTCTCGGTAGTCGATGCATAGACGCATACTACCATCTTTCTTCTTCACAAATAATACCGGTGCCCCCCATGGTGAAACACTTGGTCTAATGAATCCAAGTTGTAATAGCTCCTGCAGTTGTTCTTTCAATTCCTTTAACTCTACTGGAGCCATCCGATAAGGTGCCTTAGAAATAGGTTCAGCCCCGGGGATTAAATCAATAGTAAACTCGACTTCACGCTCAGGTGGTAACCCTGGAAGTTCTTCAGGAAAGACATCAGAGAATTCCCGAATAATAGGAAAGTCTTCAATACGAGGAGTGTCCACTGATGTATCTTTTATAGAAGCTAAGAATCCCTCACATCCACGGAATATAAGCTTTTGGGCTTTCAGAGCAGAGATAATTTTGAGAGGTTTCCGAGGTAGGTTCCCTTGGTAAACTAAGTCAGGATTCATAGGATCACCAAATAGCACACGACGAGTTTGACATTCTATGGTAACCTGGTGTCGTGTTAACCAATCCATGCCAAGAATAATATCGAAATCACCCATGTGCATAGGAAATAGGTCAGCCTCTCTTATGGTTGATTCGATCTGAATAGGACAGTTTTGGTACACTTGGGAAATAACAATCGATTCTCCAACAGGAGTAGAAATCACTAATGCAGGCTCTAGAGCGGTAGGCATGATCGTAAGGCGGTTTGTGAATAGATGAGATACTATAGAGTGGGTGGAGCCAGTATCAAACAATACAGAAATATCATAGTCACCATAACGAAGTATACCACAAATCGTACCTATATATTGATAACTAATGAGATACTAACGACGGTAAAACTAGAATCAATGGAAGTAGATTATGATTATTAGAATGAATTTGTACGGGAAGATGTACCTGGAGCATTAGCAGCTTCCCCTACAGTTAGTGCGAATACTCGACCTCCAGTAGTGGGTGGCGCATTGGCTCCCTTAGCATCATTCTCTGGTCGGTTCCTCGCCTTTGGGCATTGACTAACCCTATGCCCCATATCTCCACAACCAAGACAAGCTCCTGTAAGTCGACGACAAGTTCCGGGATGATGCTTTCCACAATGAGTACACATCGGATGTCTGGAAGGATTGCCTTTTTGATTCACCGGTTGAGCTGCAATTGGTTGTTGATAGGGTATCATTTGACCTTGACTTCGAGTCTTACCATGCCATGGCTTAGTGTTCTTCCCCGATCCTTGATTTTTCTGACGATCATTTCCATTTCGGTCAGATCCTTGAGATGACTCACCGCCAGCCTGAATACGAGTCCCATCTCTACTGCGCTTCTTATTATCCTCAAATTTTAACAAAAATTCTTTTCTCTCCAGGTCCACCCTTTTTGCAGCCCTAACTGCTTCCTCAACATTGTTGAAAGTGGAGTGAATAATAGCCTTACGAATCCGATCACATACTGCCCATTGATACTTTTCAGCCCGTTCCTCAGGTGGTCCAGCAGAAGAACCTAGAAATCCCAACAGTCGATAAAACCGGTCTGTAAAATCAGTGAGTGATTCATCGTTTCGTTGACGGATGTTATCATACTCCCGCCTGTATGCTGCTTTATCCACATTCGTAAAATACTTGTCGAAGAATATGGAACGAAAATCATTCCAAGATAGAGTCTCCATGAACTGTTCACCTCCTCTTTCAGCTACCACATTCTCCCACCATACTTGAGCATCTTCCTCCAGCTTATAAGCAGCTAAACCAGCCCTGTACTGCTGATCAACTCTAAGCACGGTAAAAATTTTCTCAATATGAGCGATCCAGTCTTTGGCCACTGCAGGTGTAGCCGCCTTAGTGAATGCTCGTGGTTTTTGCTTTTGAAATCGTGCTAGCCAAACATCTGCACCAGTTGGGTTTGGATTCGGATTTGGATTTGGGTTTGGATTCGGATTCGGATTTGGGTTTGGATTTGGATTAGGATTTGGGTTTGGGTTTGGATTCGGATTACGTACCGCATCAATCAAAGTCGGTAGTATAGCAGTAAGTGCTTGGGTCATAGCACCAACAAGGTTTGGATCAGGTCCATTCGACCCGCTAGAATTTCGTGAATTACGGCTGGGAGGCATCTAAAATGAAAACATTTCACATCAATCAGAACAACGTGAATTAGAAAATAGCCATATAATATATAGAGAACCTAACCCAACGTCTACCCAATCCTCACATGTCTTAATTATTTAGTTTAAGTTTTCTACAGGAAGGAGCCTAAGCTCTGATACCATAACTGTAACACCCCAACCCGGGTAGGGCTGACGTGTCACATAAACAGTAAATCAGAGTTTCATAATGATAAGATTAAAGTGCTAAGGAACATACAAATCCTTACATAGATCCAAATAACTTAAATAAAGTCTTAAAATCAAAATACTATTAAGTCTTTTTGATCCAATTATTCTCATCCTAACTTCTTGAGTTAACACTCTTCACTCGTTCCCCTGAGCCCTTGAGTACCTGCTATAAACATAAGAGAAAACAACAAAAGAAAATACGGCTGAGCCAAAGAATGCTCAGTAACGGAAATAAACAATAGCAATACAATGATCAATAACGATAACAATGAGATGATCAAGTTGAAAATCAAATGATAATGATCATCTAAAAGGAATACCCATATGAGCCAATAACAATAACAATTAACAATGTGTACATTAGCTGCAGTTCTAATGCACCAATATGTGAGATAGGAATGTGGGCACACACACCTAACCATCTCACCAATAAACAATAACAATGATATCCTAGGATCGATCCATACGCCTCCTTTAACAATAATCAATATGTGTCACAACTTAGCACATAATAATAATGTAGAGACGCTGTGGTCTAATCGCTCTGCCACAGATAGAGCACGTCACTTGTGCCACAATGACGCCCTATGTCCCCATAGGTGGATGTGCTCGGGTATGGAGGTCAATGATACAATCAATCAAGCCAATATAACACAATAAGTTACACTAGTGCTCATAACCCTTAATCGAGGCCACTAGCTATAATCAATCATTTAGGAAGCATGTGACAATGAGTACAAAGCAGATAAAGGCTATCACATGCAAACAATATCAACTATACAATAAACACTTATAACAATAATCTTATGGATTTAATAACCAACAAGTCAAGTTAAGAATTCAAAATACCGATCAAGAACGAGAGGTATTCATGCTACGAGAGGGAAAGGTCGGAATCCGTACCTTGTACACGAATGACAATAATCAGAAACAAAGTCTAGGCTCGGTTAACGCCATGAGAACCTACGATAACATAACGCAAATTATTGTTTGAAAAATTCCAGTTCTGTCTCTGTCTTTTCGCACTCGTTAAAAATACTAAACGATGTCTAAAAATTCTGAAAATCTCCAGTTTACTAGATTAGTGAGTTCTGAACAACTTTCATTTAGAAAAGTTTCTGATTTGGATTACCGAAATATGAGAAAAACGTGGATCTTTACAGCTGCGCAGAACTGCTAGCTGTTACGAAAACGATTGTTTAGAGGTCTAAACGAATGAGTTTTTCGATGTTTTATATATCAACAGATTCGTCTTTCGACGAACTTCGTCACGGACATAAGATTTAACTGATTTGGATCTGTTATGATAAAGTTATGGCTTCTGTAAGTTGGCTGTAAAATACGGAACTAAATCAACTATTTAAAGCTTATTTTTAAACAAATATAACTATTTACAACGTTCGTTAACAATATATATATATAAGGTTTTAATAAGCTAACTTACAGGAATTAATTAGGTACTTCTATAAAAGAAGTTTTATGGTTAATCACAATTTTACTATTTAATTAAACGAATCCATAAAAATAATTAAACTAAATTCCTTCGTTATACTGTTTTATAAAGGTTTTAAAAGAAATAAATTTCCAGAAATTAATTTAATAATCTTTAGAATAACAGAGTTTATAAAAATTATTTTTATAATTTTTAGGAAATTTTTTGTATTTTTAAAAGTATTAAATAGGCCTAAAAAAATATTGGGAGAGGGCCGGGTTCGAACCCGTGACCTCCTCCCCATAATCCCACACCCAAACCACTAAACCAAAGGCACAAGGCCGCATTAGTTGTTGGTTTTCTTTTCTTTTAAACACAAGCCAAAGCAAATTTCCAAATCCCCAAGAACCCTAGTTCGAATGAGTCCCAATTGAACCCCGATTCGATTTCGATGATGCTTGAATTCATAGGGTTTTTGTTCCTTGAATGAAATCGAGTGTGTATGTATGTTTAATTTACCTGATGTGAAGTTAAAACGAGAGAAACGATGAAGAACAGGTCGCGGTCACGGTGATGATCAAATCAAGCTCAAACGATGATTGTACCCAAATTAAACTTGTAGACAGCTTCGGATGATGATCAAGAGCAATAGCCCCTTATCAAACGCGATTGAAATCGATCGGAGGTTGTCCTAAAAGTGAGTTGCAGGCCCGCGATGAGGATGGGGTTTGAACAGAGTGTTTATGTGTGTTTCTAGTGGATTTGTGAGTTTGTAATGATTAGAAACAGGTATATGATTGTTTAGGTTCGATCAATTAGATTATTATTGAGGTTTTAGTGCGATTCGCGTTTGTAAAGTTGCCGACAAGGAACGTGGGGTTGTTAGATCGCATTATCGTTTTGATTCCCGAATTATTGTGGGGTTAGGTTCGAATCTTGATCCAAAACCGGTTGGGGTGAATTAATTTGGTTAAAACCATGTGTTTGGGGTGTTTGTTCTTCGCCGGACGCTCGCCGGACTTGGCCGGAAAAATGGCCGACGGGAACAGTGGGTAACAGGGGGGTTTGGGTTGGGTTTTTCAGTAATTACAGAATAGTCCCTGTGGTTTATGTTACTTTCAATTTTTACACAAAGTTATAAATTTAAGTTTTCAAAGTGGTAAAATAACCCCTTGCACTTTTATTATTATTATTATTATTATTATTATTATTATATATATTATTATTATTATTATTTTTTACTATTATTATTACGGGTATTATACTTTAGGATGCCTATTACTCATAACTCAATAGTAAACTAACCTTAAAAACAGACATCCAACGAATATAGTTATAATAGTTTTGAGTTTTCATCAAATTCACATACTCTTATTATATTTTTTTAAGATTATACTATATAATATTAATTTTGTTGCTATTAGTCCCAAATCATAGCAAGTAAATATGTTACACTTCAAGAAGATGTGATGCCTAGAGGCATGATTCAAATACAAAATGGTAATATTCTCATAGATGCTCGTGTTGTTGATGATAGTGAGGTGGAGTTACCTCATCAGAATAACGAGCAAAGAGAATCAGCTCAGCAATTTGAAAATAATATAGTAAAGGAGAATCATAGCTATAATTTTACTAGAGATAGACCCATTAGGAACTATTAGTCAACGGATATCTTCTCATTATTTAGTTTGATTCAATTTGATTTAGTTCCCAAGTTTATAGGCATTCTAGTTGGCATTGTATTTTATATATATCGCATAATTGCATTATGGGAAATCAATCAATAAAATTACATCTTCCTTTATGGTATTAGAGCCTAAACCCTAAAATTTTTCTTCCTTCCTCCCTTCTTTCTTCGGCCGCCAGTAGAGGTCCACCGAGCTCACCATGCCCGATGGTAGTGAAGTCATAAACAACAACAACAACAACAACAACCACCACAAGTCCCTTCATCCAGCTTACTCCGTTACCAATATCACCACTAAACTTCGTGTCCTCAATGGAAAGAAAGTCACCTATAACGCATGGGTGAAAATGTTCAAACTCAACCTTCGATCGAGCCTACAAAGTCTTAGACCACATTGATGGCACCGCTCCACCACCCGAAGATGATGAAAAATATCCAGCATGGCTCAAACTTGATGCGCTGGTCATACAATGGATATGTAATTCCATATCTGAGGAGTTGTTGTCAAGACCCCTCGATGTTGACATCATGTCCAAAATAGCAAGAGAAGCTTGGTTGAAGATCCAGGAGGTTTTTATCAACAACAAACATGCACAGGCCGCCACGTTGGAACAAAAATTCACTAACACAACTCTCCAATCGTGCTCCTCTTTTGATGATTACTGCAACACCTTAAAGGAGATAGCCAGTCAACTTGCCCATGTCGACCAACCCGTCACTGAAAGCCGTCTTGTTATTTCAATTGGTTCGTGGACTACCTTCCGAATACGATACCGTAGCTGCCATGATTAACCAAAACCAACCAACCTGGGATGATGCGAGAGGCATGATTGAGTCTGAACAACAACGTCAAGCAGCGAGAACCGGCAACAATCGTGACACAGTGCTTCTTCACAATCAAAACGGACCGGGAACCAGAAACAACAATACTCATTCCTCCGGTGAAGTCGCTCGATCACCCTATCCCAAACGGATATAGGGGTCGGAACTACGACCCGGTTAAAGCAGCGCGTGGCAGAGGTAACAGTGGCGGTAGAGGAGGATTTGCAAATGGTGGTCGACCGTTATACAGAACCTTTACATGGCCATCTGGGCCTAATTATCATAATGGTCAGGTGGGCTAACAAATGAATAATCAAACCCAATCGGCCCAGTACACAAATTATAATACTCCATCAAATGGTCAGACCCACCCAGTATCCCTTTAGAGCATTCACAACCCATGTCTTATATTTCTGTGAGTGTGTTTGGTATATTATATGGAATGATTTTGAGTAGTTGTGAGTGAAGGAGAGAGAAAATGTTATTGTGGATTGGTATATTTGAAGAATCACTGTACAATCCTTATAAATTTTTTAATATTTTTGAAAGTGGTTGTGAGTGAAGGAGAGAGAAAAGGTAATGAAAAAGGTATAAAAATATATTATTTAATTGAAAGGAGAGAGAAGAAGTAGTGATTTTTAGTGTAATTATATGGATAAAGATAAGGAATGGGATGTGAATGCTCTTAGTTAGCAGCCGCCTCCAACACCTTATACTTCTAACCCAGCCCAGTTTAATTACCCAGCCAATCTCCATCTCAAGCCCACCTGGCCTCCGATCCACACAACAGTATACCTCCTGGATTTGGCCCAACGGGTAATAATGCTTTAAACTCGCAGGATATTGGAACCGCGCTTGCAAATATGACCATGAGTTACACGGATCCACAATGGTACATGGACACGGATGCCACATCTCATATCACTTCTGATTCAGGTAACATCACTAATGTGACATCTGTCACAGAAAGGTCCGTTATTTAACGTGACTTCCGTTAACTTTTCTTTGATCATTCATTCCTCATCTTTATAAACTATTCGTGTGGATATTATTCTTGCCTTATCATCTTTTGCTTATGTTCTCATCGTTAACGTTGCTATCCTTAAAAACTTTTGCAGTTGTCATTATCGTCATTATTAAATCTATCATTATTATTTGATATTATTGTCATTAATAAATGCATTTTTAAGTTACTAATATCATCATTTACATCTTTATCATTAATATAACTAACCAATTTAGGGTCGTTCTTTTACTAAAACAAACTTAGGAATTTGGGGATTTAAGTGCAGGGACTAAATGTGTCATTTTTCAAACTTGGGCTGGGTATAAATACCCCCCTTTACCAGCCCTAACCCTAGAATTTCATTCTTCCTCCCTTCATTCGCCCCCTTTCTCCTCTCTTGCACAAACCGACTTTTTCTTCGCGTTTACTCCGGCAAGACCTCGGCATCAGTCGATTCTACTTCATTCTCGCAGGTAGACAACCGTAGTCATCCTTTTCCTCATTTGTTTCTGTCCTTTTCGCCTTGATTCGGTTGCTCGGGGCCGGTCCGAGCGTATGTGACCTTTTGGCCGCGTGTAATCTCCATTTTGTGTGTCCTTCTTGCTTGTGTGTGTGTGAAATGCGTTTCTGGAAGTGTTGGTGGTGCGAATCGAGTGCACGCAACAGCCGAAGGCTGCTCTGCACATTCTGCAGTCGCGACCCTTGCTCAGGCGTCTGTGTGTTGTCATGCGACTGAGTCGTGCGACTGACTGTGTCGTGTGACTGGTCATGCGACTGAGTGTGTCGTGCGACTGAGTCATGCGATTGAGTGTATGTATGCGATTGAGTCAATGCGGATGAGTGTATGTATGTGACTGAGTCATGCGATTGTGTGTGTCGTGCGATTGAGTCAATGCGGATGAGTGTATGCATGCGATCGAGTCTATGCGGATGAATGTGTACGATTGTGCGTGTATCGCACGACTGAATGCTGAGCCGCACGAATGAAGGTTGATTCGTTCGTATGAATGTTGAGTATCACACCCCCGCTAAGAGCGGAAACAAGGGGACGCGAGCGAGACGGGATCGTCATAACACATTGCTAACAATAGAGATGCAATATATGTAATTGATGGTAAAAGCGTGTAATGACGACACCCGACACAAATGGAGACTTATGTCGTGTTTAGTCAGAATTCACGACAGCATAGCCATAAGCATTAACTTGTATATGATTCACATAACCAAATATTATATCCTTGTAATGTGATTCCCACAACCCAGGAACAAGTATCCAAAAGAATGATAATTGTTTAATAGACTACAACAATGTTTCAAAATAATTGTTTGTCAAGTATGTTCAGTCTCAAAAATGCATCTTAGGGTCTCCACTAAGGCAGCACTCCTATATCTTCAATTATCATTGTCACCTGAAAAGATATGCTCAAAATGGTCAACAAAATTGTTGGTGAGCTCGCAGGTTTAAATTGTAAAAATGTAATTGATGTTGTATAGTATTTGTTGCGGAATACCGTGCATACAGTTATAAGTAAGCAAAATCACATAACCATGAGTTTTACAACCAAACCTAATGACGTACACATAGCAACTTGTCGGAATATATTCACCCAAGGCCCGTTCCTGGCAAAGTGATGGTACCAACTAATAAACCATCTGACAAGGGTGGGGGTGTCAACCCAGTAGTACTACCAATACCTATCCGTCGGTTCCAACACTGGAATTAAATGGTTGTAAGAAAGAAGCACACAACAACTCATGTATGTATCAGATAAGTACTCACAAACAGTATCACGTTGATTCCAAGTATATAAATTGTATGTAAGTTGTACAGCATAGAAAACGGGTGAGCATACTTTTCCCCCATGTTTGTAAATGTTGAAATATTGTATAAGCATAAAAAGGAGCCACGAAACTCACTGGTTAAGTGGTAAGTATGTATGATGAAAGCTTCCCAAACGTTGTATGAAATGAACGGTCAAACACCTATTGGCAGTTATGTTAAACATTAATGATGTGCCTAATGTTAATAGTAATGTTTATTCGGGTCGGGCCGTATCGGTTCGGTCACGGGTAACCCACACACAAACACACGCAATGGATCTTATGAAGATCCAATACCAGAAACGTTGCCATTGTCTATGTTATTTATGTAAAAGTGTCGTTGTTGTTAGAGAAATACTTAGTAAGCATTAGTGTTATAAATCGATTGTTGTAAATTGTAAAATGTTATGTTAACTTGATTTGGAATGACATTAATAGGTTTGATAGTGTCCATTTTAAAGATTGTCATTAGCAATGGCTCTCGTGTCGATGCCACATTAACATCACACGACAAACACACACCACACATAAGAAGAAACTCACACACGACAACTCCAATCACAAGACAGGACCAGACACACGGCTCAACACTCCATCCGCACGAATCAACCTTCAATCGTGCGAATTAGCTTCATTCGTACGATTGAAATCTCATTCGTGCGACTCAGCATTCAGTCGTACCACACAGTACCCAATCGCACTACCCAACATCCATTCGCACGATTCAACCTTCATTCGTACGAATTAGCTTCATTCGTACGAATGAATCTCCATTCGTGCGACTAGGCATTCAGTCGTGCGACACACGCACAGTCGCACACATTCTCATCCGCATTGACTCAATCGCACACATCATCCGCATAGACTCAATCGCACGACACACACAATCGCATAGGCTTAGTCGCACGACTCACTCAATCGCATGACTCAATCGCACGACACACACTCAGTCGCATGACTCAGTCGCGCGACTCACCCAGTCGCACGGCTCAGTCGCACGACAGACCCAGTCGCGTGAACAGTAGAATCGCGACTGCAGAAGTGCAGAGCAGCATCCGGCTGCTCCGTGCACGAGTTTCATGCCACAAGGACTTCCAGAAACACTTATCTAACATATCTAAACAAGATGCACACGCAGACGGGCAACACACGCACCTACACGACCTCATGTGCTCGGGTTGAACCCGAGCACCCGAAACCCTAAAAACGTAGCAGTAAAACAAGCAAGAAAGGGACAACCAAGGTCATCTACCTGCTAGAAATGAGTATTCTCATCTGTAGCCGAGGTTTAACTGGTGAAAAAACGTGACGAAACGGGGTGGTTTTGGTGCAAGGATGAGGAAGAAAATGGAAGAAGAAGAAAATGAAGAAGAAGGTGAATGTGGTGGCTAGGGCTGGTAAGGGGTTTATATACCCAGCTCTAGTTTGACAAAATGTCATGTTTGGTCCTTGCACTTAGCCCCCGAGTTCCCAATTTTGCTTCGGTTGAAATCGACGTAAATAGGCTAGTTGTATTATTGATAGGCATGTATTTAATGATATTTGTATCTTAAAAATGATGTTATTAATGACGTCAATATTATATAACATAATATATTTAATGATGACGGTGGCGATATTTGTAAACGTTTTAGGTGATAACGATGCAAACAATGATAACACAAGTGTATAAGATAACCAAGCAAGTATGATATCCACACGAACAGTTTATAAAAATGAGGAATGAACGTTCTAAGGAAAGGTTAACGAAATCCACGTTAAATTACGGACCTTTTGGTGACGGATGTCACAGGATCCCCCAGTTGAGAGAATTTCGTCCCGAAATTCAACTGGTGTTAGGTCCAAGAGTGTCATCCTCGAATAGGTGTGGATATTTGCGTTTCATCTGATCTTCCCATTCCCATGTGAACTCTGGTCCTCGTTTAGAGTTCCATCTCACGCGGACAATCGGTATCTTGCTGCGCCTTAATTGTTTGACCTTTCGGTCCATGACCTCCATAGGTTCTTTGATAAAATTAAGATTCTCATCGATTTTGATTTTCTCAATTGGTACGTGAAGGGACTCGTCGGCCAAACACTTTTTGAGGTTAGACACGTGAAAAGTATCATGTACACCGCTAAGTTCTTATGGCAGCCTTAATCGGTAAGCCACTGGACCGATTCTTTCTGTAATCTCGAATGGTCCTACGTATCTTGGGGCTAACTTCCCTTTCTTTCCAAATCGAACGATCCCTTTCCAATGAGAGACTTTGAGTAAAACCGGTCCCCAACATTGAATTCTAGAGGCTTCCAACGGTTGTCGGCATAGCTCTTTTGGCGATCTCTGGCAGCTTTTATTCTGTCTTTGATTTGGAAAATCTTGTCAGTTGTTTCTTGAATGATCTCTGGTCCTGTCAGCTGGCTTTCACCAATCTCAGCCCAATAAACTAGGGATCTACATTTCCTCCCATACAATGCTTCAAATGGATTCATCTGATGCTCGTATGGTAGCTGTTGTTGTAAGAGAACTCAATCAATGGTAAGTGAGTGTCCCAGCTACCACCGAAGTCGATTACACAAGCCCTGAGCATGTCTTCCAATGTTTGTATTGTTCGTTCACTTTGGCCGTCTGTTTGTGGGTGATAGGCGGTACTCATATCTAATCGAGTGCCCATTGTTTTTTGCAGTGTCTGCCAAAATCGTGAAGTAAATCGGCTGTCACGGTCGGATATGATCGACACCGGCACTCCGTGTCTTGTCACGACCTCCTTTATGTACAATCTCACCAACTTTTCCATCTTGTAATCCTCTCGGATCGGTAAGAAATGAGCTGACTTTGTCATCCGATCCACTACAACCCATATCAAGTCATGCCCGCTACTTGTTCTAGGGAGTTTGGTAATGAAATCCATGGCTATGTTCTCCCATTTCCACTCGGGAATTTCAGGTTGCTGTAATAGTCCCGATGGTTTCTGGTGTTCGGCTTTAACTTTCGAGCATGTCAAGCATCAACTTACGTACATGGCAATGTCTTTCTTCATGCCTGGCCACCAGTACAGATCTTTAAGATCGTGGTACATCTTGTCTGCACCAGGATGAACAAAATATCATGTCTTGTGTGCTTCATCCAAGACCAAGGTACGTACACCTCCCCATTTGGATACCCATATACGATCCATGAAGTACTGTATACCATCATCCTTGCAAATCATCTGTTTATCCAACCCTCAGAACTCTTCTCCCGCAAGGTTTTCTTCTTTCAATGCCTCACTTCGTGCAATTTGGATCTGAGCTTTCAGATTCGTTTGAATAGTCAACCCCAACGCTCGAGCACGTAGTGGTTTTCACGCGTTCTTTGCGGCTTAAAGCATCAGCCACCACATTTGCTTTCCCCGGATGATACCGGATTTCACAATCGTAGTCACTAAGTAACTCTACCCAACGTCGCTGATGCATATTGAGTTCTTTCTGATTCAGGATATGTTGAAGGCTCTTATGATCTGTGTAGATGATGCATTTGGTTCCATACAGATAATGCCTCCATATCTTGAGTGCAAATACCACGGCGCCCAACTCCAAATCATGAGTTGTATAGTTCTTTTCATGCGCTTTAAGTTGTCGTGAGGCGTAGGCAATCATCTTATCCTTCTGCATTAACACACAACCCAATCCTTGATGTGAAGTATCGCAGTACACCACAAAATCATCAGTTCCTTCTGGAAGGGACAATATCGATGCGTTGCACAACTTCTCCTTCAACGTTTGGAATGCTTGTTCTTGGGCATGTCTCTAATTAAACTTCTTGTCTTTCTGAGTCAACAGAGTAACGGTTGAGCAATCTTTGAAAAATTCACAATGAAGCGACGATAGTATCCAGCCAATCCTAAGAATTGTCGTATCTCTGAAGGTGTCTGGGGTGCATCCCATTTCTTCACCGCTTCAATCTTACCGGGATCTACATGAATCCTATTTTCGTTCACCACATGGCCCAAAAATTTCACTTCTTGAAGCCAAAACTCGCACTTCGAGAACTTAGCGAAAAGTTTCTCCTCTTGTAATAGACTCAGTATGGCCCAAAGGTGTTCCTCATGGTCCTCTTTCGATCGGGAGTAGATAAGTATATCATCTATGAACACAATCACGAACTTATCCCAGTAAGGCTTGCACACTCGATTCATCAGATCCATGAACACAGCTGATGCATTAGTCAGTCAGAACGGCATGACTAAGAACTCATAGTGCCCATAACGAGTCCTAAACACTATTTTCGGTATGTCATCCTCGGAAACCCTTAGTTGATGGTATCCCGATCGAAGGTCGATCTTGGAGAATACGAGGCTCCTTGCAACTGATCAAACAAATCATCGATTCTGGGAAGAGGATATCGATTCTTCACAGTCAGTTTGTCCAGCTCGTGATAATCAATGCACATACGGAACGACCCGTCTTTCTTTTTGACAAATAATACCGGTGCTCCCCATGGTGAGTGACTCGTCTGAATAAAACCATTCTCCAGTAGTTCTTGTAATTGGCTAGATAACTCTTGCATTTCTGATGGTGCCAACCGATACGGTGCTTTTGCTACGGACGTAGCTTCAAGAACCAACTCTATACGGAATTCCACCTGTCGTGGAGGAGGCAAACCCAACAAGTCATCAGGGAATACATCCGGATAGTCTCGTACTACAGGAATATCTACCAACTGGTTGTTCTCTTCTTTCTTTTCCACTACATGGGCCAAAAACGCGTAACACTGATTCCGTAAACATCGACGTGTCTTCATGCAAGAAATAAGCTTTAGGGTTCTTCCTGGTCGTTCTCTTTGAATCCTGAGTACCTCCCCGTCTGGCATGGGGATTCGTATTACTTTCTCTGGACAAACAATCTCAGCACCGTGTTTCGACAACCAATCCATTCCCACAATCACATCGAAATTTCCCAGCTCAAAAGGTATTAAGTCTATGTCGAAGGCATGGTTTTCCAATATCATGGAGCACTTTCTAATAATCTCATGGGCCTGTACAACTCTACCGTTGGCCATTTCTACGGAGAAGCTAGTTTCTAGTCTACTAGAGTTCAAGGCAAGCATGTGAGCAAATTCAGAAGATATAAAACTATTGTCTGCTCCAGTATCAAACAATATAGATGTGAAGTGGTGATTGAGCAGGTACGTACCCGTAACGACATTCGGGTCCTGACGGGCGTCATTTGCTCCAATAACGAACGCACGTCCTCTGGCCTTGATTACCGGTTATGGCCATCACTGTGGTTGTTTGTTTCCTTGCTGACCCTGCGCCCGATTCAGTCTGGGGCACATGTTCCGGTAGTGACCCGGGTTTCCACACTAATAACAGACCCTAGCATTCCGGCAGGGTTAACCGCGTTAATGGGTGCAACTAGATTCGGCGCAACTCTACAATCTTTCGCTAGGTGCCCCGGGCGTCTACAGTTCACACACACCCGGCATGGCATTGCTGGGGGATGATGAAAGTTACACCTGTCACATTTGGGGTGCGGCCCTACGTATTCTCTCCTGCCTTGTGTCACAGCCATGAAATTTCTGGTTGTCTTGGCCCTTTTGTCAAACTTCCCAGTACTCAACCTGCTCGCTTCCCCGACATCCTTTCTTTTCTATGCCCCTCTTCCTAAGACCCCTGTTCTCACCATCTCATCTGTTAATGTACCAGCTTTTAGAATTACACTCTGAATAGTAGGAGGGGCTGCTGCTGTCACCATAGCCCGGATTTGAGGCACAAGTCCCCAGATGTACCTCTCGATCCTCTTGGATTCCGGAGTCACCAGATGTGAACCAGTCTTGCCAACTCATGAAAACGATCAGTGTAAGCTGCGTGCCCAGCTCCTACTATAGCATGATTCCAGAACTCCTGCTCCAACTTCTGCATCTCATTGAGTGGGCAGTATTCTTCAGTGATCAATGCTTTAAACTCATCCCAAGTCATCTACATTACTGATTCTCTTCCCCTTGCTTGAATTTGTGTGTTCCACCAAGTCAGTGCTTTGCCCTGTAGTGAACACGTGGTATACTTAATCTTTTGGCTGTCTAACCATTCACTGATATCAATGACGGCCTCCATCTTCTCAAGCCACCTAGTTAGAGCTATCACTCCACCTTTCCCATCAAATTCTTTCGGTTTGCAGGCCACAATTCCTTATAAGAACATCCTCATCTTGTATTAACAACCCCAGTTTCATTACCAGTTGTTCCGCCGATCCCAGTATCTTCCCCTGTTCCTTGGTTATGCTCATTGTGAGTATCATTATCCCCGTGGAGATTATGATTCAGAAGAGTGTCGCTCACTTGAGTCACTATCGTTGGGATCAGTGCGGCTAGCTGCTGAGCAATCATAGCAGCTATATCAGGGTTTTCAGTTCCCTGATTGTTGTCGGCGGGACCACCACCTGTTCTTGGTGGCCTACCTCTACCTCTGCTTCGTGGGGTCTCACCCTCGTGATTTTTACTGCGGGTGACTCTTCGAGGCGGCATTTTCTAATCATAAAAGGAGTAAACATGTAAACTTTAGTCACTTTAAGATACACGTATAACTCCACTCATCAAGTTCCAACATTTCATGCTCCAGTCAATCGAGATCATCACGTAGCCCAGTTTAAGCACATTCTTAGTATACCGAGGATGCTTATATGTAGGGTCCCCCGTAGCGTTCCCACCACATCCACGATATACCGAGAATGATGCTTAAACCGGTTACATGACATCCGATTTTCTTAGCATCATCCCAATGAATAACATAATGTATGTGTAGAGAGTGTCATCACTCTTCAACATTTCTTGGAAATCCACTTTCATTCTAAGCATTTAATCAGTTCCATAGTTACTGAAATGCTAAGTGGAGAAATGTTTCATGGAGAACAATATCCATATCATAATTTAAATTCCATGAAGGCTCTAAGTAGATTAGGTCTTAAGTAATGGTATAGGTTATGAATGTTTTAGCATCAGTTACAAGGTCTTACTAGAATTATAATTATAGTGTTCTAAGGTATAGAATGTGTATCTTGTACTAACTATGATCGTTACCTCATGGTAAGATTAGCCAGACTTCACATGCACTGCAAATTGCAATTACGTGTGCACCCGTAACGGTAATTTGCCTTGCATGATCACCCTTAGCTTCACCTACCCAGGCTAACACCACAGTATTGATAACATTCCTCATGCACCGATTGTGTAAGTTCTCGTGTTCATGAACCCAAAATGTTCCAATAGTAGTCCGTCCTAACAAATAGATTCCAAGCACATAATCTCAATTAGTATTTCAAAAGTTGCCTATCCTTCATACTTTTAGGACTTCAGGCATAACTATCTCAGGGTCGGATTTAATATCTGAAATCGACGCTGCGCGTGATCTGTAAAGATCCCTTCAGGTTGAGTATCCCAACCTAATAGTATAATGTAGCGCGCATACGAATGGAAGATTCTAGTAAAAGGCATCCCGTGAGGAAAGAGTAAGAGTAATGGTACTTTCCTCAGGATGTCAGATAACAAGGCATAGAGTTAAAGAACAAGTATAGAGTATGAAGATAAAGAACAAGTATAGAGGAACATACATGTAATATCAGATGCAAGCCAATCCTAGCATGCATTCTACATAAAGGTTCCTAGGTTATAGTCTAGGTCAAGTGATTTGCCTAATTCTCTATAACCAATGGCTCTGATACCAGTCTATCACACCCCCGCTAAGAGCGGAAACACGGGGACGCGAGCGAGATGGGATCGTTATAACACATTGTTAACAATAGAGATGCAATATATGTAATTGATGGTAAAAGCGTGTCATGACGACACCCGACACAAATGGAGACTTGTGTCGTGTTTAGTCAGTATTCACGACAGCATAGCCATAAGCATTAACTTGTATATGATTCACATAACCAAATATTATATCCTTGTAATGTGATTCCCACAACCCGGGAACAAGCATCCAAAAGAATGATAATTGTTTAATAGACTACAACAATGTTTCAAAATAATTGTTTGTCAAGTATGTTCAGTCTCAAAAATGCATCCTAGGGTCTCCACTAAGGCAGCACTCCTAGATCTTCAATTATCATTGTCACCTGAAAAGATATGCTCAAAATGGTCAACAAAATTGTTGGTGAGCTCGCAGGTTTAAATTGTAAAAATGTAATTGATGCTGTATAGTATTTGTTACGGAATACCGTGCATACAGTTATAAGTAAGCAAAATCACATAAGCATGAGTTTTACAACCAAACCTAATGACTTACACACAGCAACTTGTCGGAATATATTCACCCAAGGCATGTTCCTGGCAAAGTGATGGTACCAACTAGTAAACCATCTGACAAGGGTGGGGGTGTCAACCAAGGCTTGTTCCTGATTCATACGAATGGAGGTTGATTCGTGCGGATGGAGCGTTAAGCCGTGCGTCTGGTCCTGTCATGCGACTGAGGTTATTTGTGTGTGCATTTCCCTCTTGTGTGTATGGTGTATGTATGTCGTGTGATGTGTTGGTGACATCGACACGGTTACCATTGCTAATAACATTATTAACGTTAACACTATAAAAATTACTAATATTACCACAAATCAAATCAATGTTAACATTTTTACAATTAGCAAGAACTGATTTGTAACTGTTGGTTTCAGGCCACACACAAACACACACTAACTCACGTCTATTGAAGGTTTGTATAAACTGCTTAAACACAAAAGAAAAGAAAGTATATGAATGCTGCAGAGAGAAGACTCAATTCTTTATTCATTAAATCAAAGGTCTATAAATAGACTTACATAGAGAACGTGGGATTCAATAAAAAACAATAAACTCCTACTTTCTACCTAAAGAATCGGTAAACCATAACTTACTTTTACCCAACATGCTTCCAGCTTCACGTTCACATCCCCTTAACTCGGTCAAAGCTTAATACCAATTCCAAATGACTAAACAACTTACTATAACCAAATATAAAAACTAAATACTGATTATTAGAAACCAAATAATAACTTAATGTCAAGATTAATTCCAACATTCACCCCCTTAATCTTGACTCGTTTTTCCATCAAAGCAAAGTCGGTTCTTCCTCTTGGATCAAATTAGCTTCATTTTCTTTATCCTTCCATTTTGTGCACTCGTAGCTAAAATGCCTAAACGTTCCACAATCATAGCAATGAATCCCACTTTTGTCTTCTCGACCCATTCCTCTACCTCGGCCTCTTCTACCTCGATCATTCGTCCTTCAACGTCCTCTTCCTCGACCATTATTTTCAACTTTTGCCATCAAAAGTTGATCACTTTCGTCATCTTTCCTTTCTTGAAGCCTTTCTTCATAAGCTTTTACTCTACCGACCGCCTCCTCAAATGTCATTTTTTAAGATCCGAGAATTGTTCAATTGGTGCAACAATTGGCAAATACTTCTTAGGAACAGAAGTTAGAAACTTTCTCACAATAACCTCATCTTCAAGAGTTGAACCAAGACTTTTAAATTTAGCAACAATGCCGCTAATCTTTCCCGTAAAGTCGTTGATTGACTCATTTTCTTTCATCTTTAGTGTCTCCAACTCATTCCTTAGAGTTTACAACCTTGCATTCTGCACTCGTTCGGCTCCTACGTACCGAACCCGAATGGATTCCCAAACTTCCTTCATATTTTTATGTTTGGCAACCTGCAAAAGAACATCCTCGGGAAGGGTTTAACAAATTATACCTTTAGTGGTAAAGTTCTTCTTTTTATCAACCTCATCTTTGGTTATGACATCCCAATAACCATAAGCTCTCAACACGGTCTCAACCATAATAGACCAAGTAGTGTAATTGGTCTCGGTCAACTTCGGGCACTGGAGCGGGACGTTACTACCTTGCTCTTTGACAACTATATTTTGATTTTCCCGTGACATTCTTCGTTCGGTCACTTGAATCGGTCTTCTCGGCCTCGCTCACGGTCTCACTCCAGAAGATAAATTCTGGAAACGGTCTTCTTCTCACCTGTTCTGATCCGGTGACGGTCTATAACGGTCTTCTCTATTTCCTACCGGAGTTTAGTTTCCGGCAGCGGTCTTCGGTCTTCGCTGCTGTAGCAGCCGATCTTCTCCTTCTTTTGCGTTTCACATGAACTCTATCTCCTTGAGCCTTAGGCTCTGATACCAAATTTTGGTTTCAGGCCACACACAAACACACACTAACTCACGTATATTGAAGGTTTGTATAAACTGCTTAAACACAAAAGAAAAGAAAGTATATGAATGTTGCAGAGAGAAGACTTAATTCTTTATTCATTAAATCAAAGGTCTATAAGTAGACTTACATAGAGAACGTGGGATTCAATAAAAAACAATAAACTCCTACTTTCTACCTAAAGAACTGGTAAACCACAACTTACTTTTACCCAACATGCTTCCAGCTTCACGTTCACATCCCCTTAACTCGGTCAAAGCTTAATACCAATTCCAAATAACTAAACAACTTACTATAACCGGTTATATAAGCTTAATACTGATTATTAGAAACCAAATAATAACTTAATGTCAAGATTAATTCCAACAGTAACCACTAAAATTTAATAAGTACTTCTCTAACAACAATGAAACCTTTACACTAATATCATCGGCAATGGCGACGATTCCAAGTATTTGGATCTATATAAGATCTAATACTTATGTCTGCTTGTGTGTATTCCGCGTGACCGAACCGATACAACCCGAACCGACCGAACGTACTATTTTCATTAAACGTATCATTAATGCTTAACGATAACTGTTAATAGGTGTTGACCTTTTATTGCATACAACATTTGGAACTTGATCATCCATACTTACCACCGAACAAGTGAGTTTCGTGGCCCCTTTTATGCTTATTCAGTACTTCAATCATTTACAAACTTGGGGGAAAAGTATGCTCACCCATTTTTATGTTGTACAACTTATATTCTTCGAATCAACGTGTTACTGTTTTGTGAGTACTTATATGATACATACATGAGTTCGCTATGTGGTACTTTCTTTACAACCATTTAATTCCGGTGTTGGAACTGACGTATAGGTGTGGTAGTACTACAGGGCTGACACCCCCATCCTTGTTTGTTGGTATACTAGTTGGTACCAACAGTGGCCAGGAACGGGCCCTTGGGTGAATATATTCCGACAAGATTCTGTGTGTACGTCATTAGGTTTGGTTGTAAAGATCATTGTCATGCGATTTTGCTTACTTATAACTGTATTCACGGTATTCTGCAAAACCATTATGCAACATTAATTTACTTACTATTTAAACCTGCGAGCACACTAACAAATTTTTTTGATCATTTTGAGCATATCTTTTCAGGTGATAACGGTAATTGAAGATTCTAGGAGTGCTGCCTTAGTGGAAACCCTAGGATGCATTTTTGAGACTATACAATACTTGACAAACATTCTTTTGAAATATTGTTGGTCTGATTACACAACTTTATTCTTTTTGGACACTGGTTCCCAGGTTGTGGGAATTACATTGCAATGATATTATTTTTGGTTATGTGATTCAATTACAATGTTTATGCTTATGGCTATGTTGTCGTGAATATTGACTAAACACGACACAAGTCTCCTTTGTGTCGGGTGTCGTCATGACATGCTTACCATCATTTATTCATATTGCATCTCTATTGTTTACAATGTGTTATGACGATCCTGTCTCGTTACATCCCCGTGTTTCCGCTCTTAGCGGGGGTGTGACAACTAACCCTTCTTATTTACCTATAAATCCTATATTTGTCAGAAATGGTCAAAAATTACCAATTCACGGGTCCGGTAATGGCTTTATTAAATTCCCAAATAAAACCTACAAATTAAACCAAATCATTCACCTAAAGTCATCAAAAACCTCATATCCGTCCGACAATTTACAATTGATAACAATGTTTAATTGAATTTGATACTTTTGGTTTTACTTTGAAGGATCTCAAGGATGGACACCACCTTCCCGTCATAATAGCCTTGGAGACCTTTACCCGTTCACCCAACCAGAATACAATTTGTTGTCATCACCAGGCTTTTCCCCATGGCATGATCGTCTTGGACATCCAGGACACGAAGCTATTCAAGGTTTGAGTCGTTTCTTATTTGGTTTTTCTAAAAATAATAATGTTTGTTTGTCTTGTCAAGTGTAAAATAGTAAATGTTTGTCTTTTATGGATTCTTTGTCTAGTACGTATAAACCGTTTGATTTAATTCATTGTGATCTTTGGATGTCTCCAATTTTGAGTAATTCCGGATATAAGTATTACATGGTATTAATAGACAATTACTGTCATTATGTTTGGATTTACCTACTTAAATACAAATCCGACACGATCACTTCATTCACTAAATTTCATAAACTCATTCAAACTCAATTTAACATGTCAATCAAACAATTTCAATGTGACCTAGAGGAGAATTTGATAATAACCGATTTAAAAATTTTGCCAATCAAAATGGTCTTGTGTTTCGGTTCTGATGTCCTCAAACGTCCCAACAAAATGGTAGGTCCGAACGAATGATTCATCGTCTAAACGACATCATTCGTGCTCTTCTCTTTCATGCTCATCTTCCTCCCACATTTTGGGAAGCTCTTCATACCGCCACCTACCTTCACAACATTTTACCCACTAAACGCCTTCATTTTCAAACCCCAGTATTTGCTCTTTACTTGCACCACCCCACGTATCACCATCTCCGTGTTTCGGTTGTGCATGTTACCCTAACATGTCCGCGACACAAGACCACAAACTATCTCCTAGGTCCACTCGTTGTGTGTCTTTGGGTTACCCTTTAGATTTTCGCGGTTATCGCTGCTACGATCCTAAAATGGGCAAAGTTTACCTCTCCCATCATGTTATTTTTGACAAACAAACATTCCCCTTTCAAGAGCTATACTCCAGTCATGCCTACGAATTTCTTGATGATGACACCGATCATTGCTCACCATTTTTTAACCACATTTTTACTCCTCAACCTCCTGTTCTATCAACAGCTATTAATACCCCTCACCAGTCCTCTATTAACCAACAACCTCACACACTCCAAAGCCCACCCTCTACACTTGTCCTCCAATATTCTACGGCCATACCTAGCCCACTAAATCCCTCCACACATCCTAGCCCATTTACGGCCCAAACCTAACCACCTAAAATCCCAGCCACCGGTCACACATCCAATTCTGTTCCAGACCCTAATATTACCAATAACCATCCCATGCAAACTCGAGCCAAAACCAGTATCTCAAAACCAAATCCTAAATATAATGTAAGGCCCCGATCCCGGGCACCTCACAGTTGGTCATTCACAGCATTAATTACACAAAACGTTACATAATACAAATTTAAGAATTTATTTTAACAAAAGCCATTCATTTCATTATAAACTCTGTTGTTAAGCAATACACCATGGTTTAATCGTGTTACAAAATAATAGTTCAAATGCATTACGAAACAACAATATTATCATATATGAATGGATGTCAGTCGTGCCCCGCCGAGTAGCTTCACCCGTATGCCATCCTCAGCAACATCATACCTGCCAACTGAAAAATGCATAAAAGTCAGCGTTGCTAAGTGAGTCCTAGTTTTGTAAATGAATATACTTTACTTTTATTTAAGAACCATCCTTTACTTTTGCACGTGATCACACATCATACGTACACGTAGGTAATATCATTATTATCTTCATTATTCGTTCATAAATCAGTCCCAAATTTGTCCTAAATCAAATTCCATGCTTAGTACTAACATTCTAAGCATCATAACACATTCATAATCATAATCATCTCATCATTTACCCCCAAAACATACACCCATCCACATACACGTTCACACACACATACGGGTAAAAACATAATTTTATAAAAAGACATACACATGCATTTTTCAGACCCAAAATTGTTTAAAACATGTTTAAAAGGGGATTCTAGAACTCACCTTGTTTTGTTTTCGGGTTTGATACCCTTCTTTGAGCTTCCTAAACGTTTCTAGCACCTAAGACACACACACATATACAACCCGAGCACACAATCACATTTATACGCACATAACCGAAACTAGAAACATCTAAAACATCATAAATTCAAGATTTCTTACCAAAAACTTCGAGTTTCCTGCTTCTTCTACAATCTTTCGAGAGTTTTTCTGCTCTCTCTCTCTCTCTCTAGAACCGAAATGGAAGTAGTGTGCAGGCAAGTGTGGGCGGCCATGCCCACTTTTGTACCAACATTTTGATATTTTGCCTTTTCACCACTTTTAACCCCTCTACGTGGGTTAACTTACATTTTCTTTCTTTTCCTTTGCTTTTATTCTTTCTTTATACCCTTAAAAAATAACCGGGTGTTACAAGTCCACCCCCCTTATATAGGTTTCATCCCCGAAACCTGTTATTCCTCAAACAGATGAGGGTAATGCTACCTCATCTCTCCTTCAATCTCCCATGTAGACTCGGATCCCTTCCTGTGCTTCCACTGTACTCGCACAAGAGGAACCACTTTATTCCTTAACATCTTCTCCTTACGATCAATGATCGCCACTGGTTGCTCCACGTAATTAAGCCGTTCATCCACTTCGATGTCCTCCAGTGGTACAATCATATCCTCATCTACTAAACACTTCCGCAAATGAGATACATGGAGTGTCGGGTGAATTCCACTTAACTCATCAGGTAGTTCTAATCTATAGGCCACCTCTTCTACTCGAGCAATGATTCGAAAGGACCCTATATACCTTGGGCTCAATTGACCCACTTTCTAAACCGAATGATACCTTTCCAAGGTGAGACCTTTAACATAACCCTATCGCCCACCTGGAACTCAATCGGTCTACGCCTCTTATCGCCATACAACTTCTGTCTATCCTTAGCTGCCTTTATGAAGGCTTTAATCTTTTCGAGCTTCTCCGTCATAGCCTCGATCACTTCAATGCTCCCTAACTCCTTCTGACCAATATCAGCCCAACAAACGGGTGTCCTACATCTCCTACCATATAGCATCTCGTAGGGTGGCATGCTAATGCTGGCATGCTAATGCTGGCATAATAACTGTTGTTGTATGAGAATTCTACTAACGGCAGATGGTCATCCCAACTTCCTCCAAAATTGATCACGCACGCTCGAAGCATGTCCTCGAGTATCTGGATCGTTCTCTCAGACAGACCGTCAGTCTGAGGATGGTAAGCCGTGCTGATATGTAGTCTCGTCCCCATCGCATCATGGAATTTCTTCCAAAACTTGGATGTAAACCGAGTGTTATGATCAGATATAATAGACAACGGCATACCATGATGAGCTACAATCTCCTTGATAAATAGATCCGTGAGCCTCTCAGAAGAATACGTCTCTCGGATCGGTAGGAAGTGATCACTCTTTGTCAAACGATCAACTATCACCCATATAGCATCATACCCTTTCTGGGTACGTGGTAGCTTCATAATGAAGTCCATGGTGATATGCTCCCACTTCCACTCGGGTATATCCAATGGTTGGATTTTCCCGTAAGGCTTCTGATGTTCTGCCTTCACTTGCAAGCAAGGCACTTACTCACGTACTCTACTATATCACGTTTCATACCCGGCCAGCAGTAGTCTTTCTTCATGTCTTGATACATCTTGGTAGCACCGGGATGAATGGAGTACCGAGTTTTGTGGGCTTCATCCATGATTCGGCCTCGTAGATCTCCATAACAAGGGATCCACATTCGCCCAAAGCGGGTTTTAACCCCGTGGGTGTTTTCTCCCAGATCTGCGACTAGACCTCTTATTCGTTTAGAGTCGAGGCGATCCTCTTTCAATGCCTCAATCTGAAGTTCCTTTGCTTGAGTCATCATGTCCGAGGTCATCACTAACTGGTGCGCCTTCACCCGAATCGGTTCGGGTCTCTCTTTTCGGCTGAGGGCATTGGCCACCACGTTGGCCTTGCCCGGATGGTAGTGGATCTCGCAGTCATAATCTTTGATAAGATCTAACCACCTTTTCTGCCTCATGTTAAGATCCTTCTGCTCAAAGAAGTACTTTAAGCTCTTGTGGTCGGTGAAGATCGTGCACTTCGTACAGTATAAGTAGTGCCTCCAAATCTTCAACGCGAAAACCACAGCCGCTAACTCCAGATCGTGCGTGGGATAGTTTACTTCGTGGGTTTTCAGCTGTCGGGATGCGTAGGCTATCACCCTTCCGCGTTGCATTAACACGCAACCTAGCCCAGAATAAGATGCATCCGAATACACCACTAAGTCTTCACTTCCCTCGGGCAGTGTCAGGACAGGAGCTTGTGTTAATCTCGTCTTCAACTCCTCAAAAGGACACTCCTGTTCTCGACTCCACACGAACTTCGTATCCTTACGAGTCAATTTAGTCAAAGGTGAAGCTATCTTGGAAAAGTCTTGAATAAACCTCCTGTAGTAGCCTGCCAATCCCAAGAAGCTACGAATCTCGGATGGCGTTTTAGGAGACTTCCATTGCATCATGGCCTCCACCTTTGCCGGGTCCACCATGATTCCCTCTGCATTTACCACGTGACCCAGAAATTGCACATCGCGTAACCAAAAAGCACACTTGGAGAACTTAGCATACAGCTTCTCCTTTCTCAACGTCTCCAACACTTCCCGAATGTGATCGACATGCTCTTCTTTGCTCTTTGAATAAATCAGGATATCATCGATGAACACAATCACTGATTTATTCAACATCGGCTGGCACACTCGATTTATCAAATCCATAAAAGCAGTTAGTGCGTCGGTTAGACCAAAGGACATAACGAGAAACTCGTAGTGTCCATAACGCGTGCGAAAAGCTGTTTTAGGAATATCTTGCTCCTTCACCTTCAACTGATGGTAGCCAGATCGAAGATATATCCTCGAGAACCAACTGGCACCTTGGAGCTGATCGAACAAGTCGTCAATCCTCGGTAATGGATACCGATTCTTCACTGTCAACTTGTTCAACTCACGGTATTCAATGCACATCCTCATGATACCGTCCTTCTTCTTTACAAACAAAACCAGAGCACCCCAAGGAGAGATACTCAGTCTAATGAACCACTTATCGAGCAACTCCTGCAGTTGCTCCATTAACTCCTTCATCGCAGTCGGAGCCAACCGATACGATGCCTTAGCGACAGGCTGAGCACCGGGTATCAAGTCAATTTGAAATTCGATTTCGCGATCCGGTGGCACACCTGATAAGCCCTCTGGAAATACATCGGGAAAGTCACACACCACCGGTACATCGGATAATTATGGTGTTGACGTGTCCACATCTTTCACGTAGGCCAAGTAAGCGCTACATCCACGCCTCATGCACTTTCCCGCCCCCACCATCGAAATCACTTTCGGAATCATCGTGACTCGATCGCCGTATATCATCACCGAACTCCCGTCAGGCGCCATCAGTTTAATCATCTTCTTTCAACACACGATATTCGCTTCATAGGTTGCTAACCAATCCATCCCCAGTACTACATCAAATCCACCTAGGGGCATTACATGTAACTTAGCAGCAAACCTACAACCCTCTAGTTCTATGGCGCAGTCCTCTATCATATCAGTAACTCTAATGGACTTACCAATAGCAGTTTCTACATCAAAGGCTCATCGATACATCTACTACTAACAGGTAATTTAGCACAGAAAGTAGCAGAAATAAAACTCCTACTGGCACCAGAATCAAATAACACAGAAGCAAGATTTTGGTTTACAAGAAACGTACCTGACACAATATCGGGGTCCATCCTAGCCTCCTCCCTGGTCATGGTGAAAGCTCTGGCGCTCGCCTTCTGCCCTTCAGTTTCGGCAATCTTCTTTACCCCGGAACCCTCCACCCTCGGCCTCCTGCAATCCCTGCTCATATGGCCATCCTCGCCGCAGGTATAACACCTCAGCACCTTACAGTCTCTGTAGATGTGGCCCGGCTTCCCACACTTGAAACACACATTGAGCCCCAGCCTGCACTCCCCCGTATGCTCCTTCCCGCACTTGCCACACCTCTTGGGTCCCGAGCTTGATGACCCCACCCTACGGTCATCCATTCTCATCTTCTTGTTATTCGGGACGAAACCACCACGCCCGAACCGCTTTCCGTTCCAATTCCGGTCACCCCCACCTGTCTTTTTCACCTCCACCGCCGTCACCTCCCTCTCATCATAGAGCCATCCGGCCAAATCCATTTCCGACCTAAAAGTGCTTGGTCGGGCAGCGATCAATTGCCTACGAATGTCGGCTGGCAATCCCTAGATGTACCGATTGATCTTTCGGGACACCGGCGTCACCTGATCCGGTAACAGTCTCGCCATCTCGTTAAATTTGGTGGTGTACTGTTGGTGGGTCATGGTTCCCGCCTCGAGTTGTAGGAACTCCCTATCGATCTTATCGAGTTCCCTGTGAGGACAGAATTCCTAAATCACCAATTGCTTCAGCTCCTTCTATAGCATCTTCCCGATGGCTCTGGCACCCTCAGCTTGGGCAATGGTGTCCCACCAACACAACGCTGAGTCAACAAGGAAGTGAGTCACAAACTTCATCTTCTGGTCTTCACGACACTCACTGATTTCTAACACCGCCTCCATCTCCCTTACCCAGCAGTGAGCGGCAGCAGCATCGCCATTGCCATCGAAGGTCGGGGGCTTGCACCTTTGGAATGCCCCATAACTGCACCCCTTGGTAGTCACCCCCACTACATCATCCTCTTCTTCGTCAGACAATACAGTCTCAGGCTCTGGTCATTCCTCATCCCCTCTGCATTCCTTGCCTGTTGATCCCTTCCTACTCTCCTTCTCCTTCCTCTCCTCGCTTCTCACAACCCTAATGACTTCCATCACCACAGACGGTAAAACTGTCTACATGACCTGGTGTACTTCATCAACAATCGCCTCCCTAGCTGAGACGTTCAGGCTGGCATTCTCATTCTCCTCACTTCGGCCATGAACCTCAGGGTTCTCACGAGCCGTCTCAGGAGCCTTAGCACTACTCCTAGTCACACATGGCCGACCTCTGCCTCTAGAAGCCTTGGAAGACTTCTATCCAGCCATTTCCTAGACGCTATAAGATTTAAACACTAGCACAGTCATTCAAGGTAATAGCTCAGTTTATGTCAAGTATAGTAAGTCCCTAATGACAGTGGCCAGTTGTGATTAACCACTTACTTTACTCTTCACACCCCAAGCATTTCCTATCCTGACTACATCAGTATCTAACTCTACTAAGAACACATAAGTCAAATAGCACACGCACATAATACTGATTAACTTTAAGAAAAGAAATACCTGATGGTATGTAGCTACTCGGGCTGACATCCCTCCTTCTGTCCTATTTTCAGTTTAAGTTTAGGTTTATTTTAAAATTGTTTAGACATTTCACTTAAACTTTGGCTATGATGCCAACTTATAAGGCCTCGATCCCAGGCACCTCACAGTTGGTCATTCATAGCATTAATTACACAAAACGTTATATAATACAAATTTAAGCAGCGGAATTTATTTTAACAAAAGCCATTCATTTCATTATAAACTCTGTTCTTAAGCAATACACCATGGTTTAATCGTGTTACAAAATAATAGTTCAAATGCATTACGAAACAATAGTATTATCATATATGAATGGATGTCAGTCGTGCTCCGCCGAGTAACTTCACCCGTGTGCCATCCTCAGCAACATCTTACCTGCAACTAAAAAATGCATAAAATCAGCGTTGCTGAGTGAGTACTAGTTTTGTAAATGAATATACTTTACTTTTGTTTAAGAACCATCCTTTACTTTTACATGTGATCACACATCATACGTACACGTAGGTAATATCATTATTATCTTCATCATTCGTTCATTTCATACTTTTATCATTATCTTTCCGAGTCTTTTGTGATAACAGAGTCGCTCACCTCATTAGCAATCTCAAGGATTGCATGTTATCCGAGTCTTTTGCGACAACGGGGTCGCTCACCTCATTGGCAATCTCAAGGATTGCACGTCTTCCGAGTCTTTAACAACACAGAGTCGCTCACCTCATTGTCATTCTCAAAGATTGACCCTGTGTGCATCCTTCGGGGTAGCTAGCCCGCATCATAGTTGAGCTAACGACAACAAAGCCGTGCACCTTTTTACATCTGCTTGCAAGACTTTCGTTCATTCATTTACGTTCCACTTTTCTTTATCATTAATTCTTTCACTTTATTAACAATAATACTTTCCGTCTCGATCATGAACATACCATGTAAAGTCATACAATAATAATATTAATAATACTAATAATAGGGTTAACAAAAATGATAATAATAATAATAATAATAAGGAATCATAAAAGCAGTCATGATTATGCTTGGAATTAAGCATTTATCAACCCTAGTCAAACATCGTCCAACCCTAATTGCACAAACTCCCACAAAATTCCTGAAAATAAATTTCAAGTGTTGGGCGCATGGGCCCTGTTCGGACGCATGGGCCCTGTTCAGACGTTTTGCCCTTCACGTAGTCATCCTGAACAAATCTCCTAGACGGTTGGGCACTATTCGGATGCATGGGCATTTAGGCGGTTGGGCACTGTTCGGACGTCTGGGCCTACACTTATCCATTTTTCACATAGACGCATGGAACTATTCAGACGGTTGGATACTTAGGCGTTTGAGTAATCCCAGACGCATGGGCCTTGTTCAGACTGTTGGGCCCTGTTTGGACGTACGGGCTTACTTAGCACATTCTAAGGCAACTTTCAGACGGTTGGGCATCAAATTTGCACTTAAACGACATAAATCAGTCCCAAATTTGTCCTAAATCAAATTCCATGCTTAGTACTAACATTCTAAGCATCATAACACATTCATAATCATAATCATCCATCATTTACCCCCAAAACATACACCCATCCCAACACACGTTCACACACACATACGAGTAAAAACATAATTTTATAAAAACACATACACATGCATTTTCCAGCCCCAAAACTGTTTAAAATATGTTTAAAAGGGGATTCTAGAACTCACCTTGTTTTGTTTTCGGGTTTGATACCCTTCTTTGAGCTTCCCAGACGTTTCTAGCACCTAAGACACACATACATATACAACCCGAGCACACAATCACATTTATAGGCACATAACCGAAACTAGAAACATCTAAAACATCATAAATTCGAGATTTCTTACCAAAAACTTCGAGTTTCCTGCTTTTTCTACAATCTTTTAAGAGTTTTTCTGCTCTCTCTCTAGAACCAAAATGGAAGTAGTGTGCAGGTAAGTGTGGGCGGCCATGCCCACTTTTGTATCAACTTTTTGATATTTTGCCTTTTCGCCACTTTTAGCCCCTCTACTTGGGTTAACTTACATTTTCTTTCTTTTCCTTTGCTTTTATTCTTTATTTAAAAAATAACCAGGTGTTACATATAATTTGGCCGCCACCTCCAATATATCTCCCATTCCAACAACCTATAATAAAGCTTTAACGGGCCCTAATTGGCTTCTAGCCATGAACGATGAATTTAGTGCTTTACAGGTAAATATTACAAGGGATTTAGTGCCACGACCACACAATCAGCAGGTGATACGATCTATGTGGTTATTTTGGCATAAATTCAAATCCGATGGCTCTCTAGACAGGTATAAAGCTAGACTTGTGTGCAACGGAAAATCTCAGACTATTGGCATTGACTGCATGGAAACATTTAGTCTAGTTGTCAAACCGACTACCGTTTGTACCGTTCTGTCTTTGGCAGTTTCTAGACAATGGCCAATTCATCAACTTGATGTAAAAAATGCCTTTCTTCATGGGCACTTGGAAGAAACCGTCTATATGAATCAACCTCCTGGCTTTGTTAATCCCTAGTTTCCTAATCATGTTTGCAGGTTGAACAAGTCTTTATATGGTTTAAAACAAGCCCCACGGGCGTGGTACACGCGATTCTCAACATTTATTTCATCTTTGGGCTTCAAAAATAGTATTTCTGACACCTCACTATTTGTGTACCATCACAGAAAAGATATGGCATATCTTTTGTTATATGTGGATGATATACTTTTGACAGCAAAGCGGCCTAATCTTTTATCTTCCATCACTAACAAATTATCACGGGAATTTGCCATGACTGATCTCGGCCAGCTATATTATTTTCTTGGTATTACAGTTTCATGTGATCATAATACTCTTTTTCTTGGTCAGGAGCAGTATGCTAGGGATATTCTTCATTGGGTTAATATGTCAACTTGCAAACCTTGCCACACTCCTGTTGCCACTAGCACAAAATTGAGCGCCAATGATGGCGAGTTATTGGATGATGGCACACTATACAGGAGCCTAGTCGGGGCTCTCCAGTATCTTACCATTACCCGACCAGATATTTCTTATGCAGTTTAGCAGATTTGTTTATTTATGCACGCTCCTCGGGACACTCATTTCACATATATGAAACGTGTTCTGCGTTACATACAGGGTACATTACATTTGGGTCTCAAACTTTCGGCCTCTCCGGTTCATTCTTTAGTTGCATATTCTGATGCTGATTGGGGGGGGGGTTGTCCCGACACTCGTCGGTCCACCTCTTGCTACTGCATCTTTCTTGGGGACAATCTTATTTTAGTAGGTATAAGAATGTAGATGTCCGAAAGAAATTATGACTCCAATAGTACAACACTTTAAAGTATCAAGTGATGACTGTGCCAAAACAGTTGATAAAATCAGGATGATTGATGGAATTCCATATGCATAGACAGTTTGAAGTTTGATGTACTTAATGGTGTGCATCATGCTAGATATTGGGTGTGCTATTGGTGTAATAAGCAAATATCTTTAAAATCTTAGTAGAGATCATTAGGAAATGGTTAAGTAGGTGTTAGATATCTGTGTGGTACTAGAAAATATGGTTTGGTGTTTGGTAGTGATAAATTAGATGGTCCATTGATTTTGGTTATGTTAATGCAGACTTTACAAAAATCTGAACTGAGAGAGACCTATTACATACTATGTTTTTTATAGTCATAGACAGTTTAGTCAATTAGAGCTCTACTGTGCACAAAGTAGTAACCTTTTCATTGTATGGCATCGTTCCCAAAAATCCCGCAATCGGTCGATCATAAAAATAAAATATTACATATTTTGTTAACTAATCTAAACATATGGCGAAAAAACTCAAATATTCTTTCATTATAAAAACCCTTTGTAAACAATTAATTGTCTTAAACAAAAGATGTTACAATTATCTTTCAAAATAAACATCCTTTAATGAAAACAAGGGTTCCAGTCTCCATATGTCAAGTAGCTACAACCCATGTCATCCTTAAGTTCTCAGTAACTCACCTGCTATCTAATATGCGTACAAAAATGAGTGTTGCTTAGTGAGTTGTAGTTTTATTTTTAAGAAATAAACTTTTACTTTCATTTATAAACATACAATAATCATTGACATTCATATAATTCTTTATCGTGTTCATTATCCTTCTTTTTTTCATTTTCTTTCCACTTGTCATAATACTAGGGGTTCATAAAGCAAGAGACCAAACATTTGGTTGACAAAAAATGTTTGACTCTTGTCAGCAAACAGTCCTAGTTAGCTAAACCCTTGATAATTTTCCCATAATACAAGACCCATTTCAAATAGTTGGCATGTGTTTAAAGGTACATTCCATTCATTTGACCCAAAGTGTTTACTAGCCTAGTCTTGTTAGCCAACATTTAAGTGAGGTTTGTTTCATTTATTGTTTGGAAGACTTGAGATTGAGGACCATATTCCTTTTCTATATAGGTTCCACTATTATAAATGTTCCACTTAATATAATACTTTTTATCATTTCATTTAGTATCTTATGCATTTCATGTCATATAACACGCATATATAAAATTCAAACAACAATATTAGTAAGCATGTAGAAAACTATACCATACTAAGAGTCAACTTCAGGTCAATAGTCAACTACTCGTCCACCTTTAGTCAAATATGAGTCAAGGGTCAGAGATGTAAAAATATTCCAAGTAGATTTGTACGATGGTATTATGTACGAGTGACCATCTTTGGTACGAGCGAGTAAGCTCCTTGGTAATATTCTAAGGGGCTGTTTGGGATTGCTTTTTTTAGACAACTTTTAACTTTTGGAGGTGTGAAAAGACCAAAATGCCCCTCCAAAAGTCCAAAATGTCCCTCCAAAAGTCACCAAAAGTTAAAATTTTTAACTTTTGGTGACTTTTGGAGGGACATTTTGGTCTTTTCACCCCTCCAAAAGTCAAAAGTGGTTTAAAATAAGCAATCCCAAACAGCCTCTAAGTGTTAGCCATTTGGGTTGGACCTCAACTATGGACAAGCACAATTAGGTGCGGCTGAATTACACACATGGGTGAACTACACTTATGAGTATTAGCCGGGTGGGAGCATCTACAGGTGAAACACTTAATTTTAAACTATTATGCTCACATGCGAGTAACATAATTATTTTCTAATATTTGGATAAGGACAATCATGTTTAGGTAATTGTGTCAAAAACGGGTATTTGTGTTAGATATGGTAATACACTTAATTTTAAACTATTATGCTCACATGCAAGTGACATAACTCTTTTCTCAGATTTGGTTAAGGACAATCAAGTTTAGGTAATTGTGTCAAAAATGGGTAATTGTATTACATATGGCAATACACTTAATTTTAAACTATTATGCTCACATGCGAGTGACATAATTCTTTTCTAAGATTTGGTTAAGGACAATCAAGTTTAGGTAATTGTGTCAAAAATGGGTAATTGTATTACATATGGCAATACACTTAATTTTAAACTATTATGCTCACATGCGAGTGACATAGTTCTTTTCTAAGATTTGGTTAAGGACAATCAAGTTTAGGTAATTGTGTCAAAAATGGGTAATTGTATTACATATGGCAATACACTTAATTTTAAACTATTATGCTCACATGCGAGTGACATAATTCTTTTCTAAGATTTGGTTAAGGACAATCATGTTTAGGTAATTGTGTCAAAAATGGGTAATTGTATTACATATGGCAATACACTTAATTTTAAACTATTATGCTCACATGCGAGTGACATAATTCTTTTCTAAGATTTGGTTAAGGACAATCAAGTTTAGGTAATTGTGTCAAAAATGGGTAATTGTATTACATATGGCAATACACTTAATTTTAAACTATTATGCTCACATGCGAGTGACATAATTCTTTTCTAAGATTTGGTTAAGGACAATCATGTTTAGGTAATTGTGTCAAAAATGGGTAATTGTATTACATATGGCAATACACTTAATTTTAAACTATTATGCTCACATGCGAGTGACATAATTCTTTTCTAAGATTTGGTTAAGGACAATCAGTTTAGGTAATTGTGTCAAAAATGGGTAATTGTATTACATATGGCAATACACTTAATTTTAAACTATTATGCTCACATGCGAGTGACATAATTCTTTTCTAAGATTTGGTTAAGGACAATCATGTTTAGGTAATTGTGTCAAAAATGGGTAATTTTATTTTAGATATGGTAATTATGACAGATCTTTTTTTAGATTTGACTAAGGACAATGATGTTCAGCTGATAGTGCCAGATATTGGTAATTGTATCAGATAGTGTAATAATTTTAGTTTTTTTAGACTTGACTAAAAATAATCAGGCTCTAGGAAATGGTGTCAGGTATGGATAATAGTGTTAGATACAAGTAATAGTGTTAGTTACGATTAATAGTGTCAGATACATATCTTGATTAGTTTTCAAACAAAATCATAAGTTTGACATAAAAATATCATATTTATATGTGGAAACATAGATATAATAAAAACAAGAGTAAATTACTATTTACATCCTTAATATTTATCAATTATAACTACTTGAATACTTAATGTTTCAAATTCATAATTTTCCCCCTAACATTTTATTTTTTTCTTTATTTGAGTTCAAAAATCTAACACCCTTAGAATTCTCTGTTAGAGTATTAGTTAAAAGACTAAAATACCCCAAAAAAAATAAAAATATAAAAAAACTTATGGGGTTACTCAATCATCTTCGTTACTTAACAAGACAATAATCACATTCGTACTCTCTCCCTCTCTCTCTCTTAACACACACACACACACACACACTTTTCTCTCTCCAACAACACCACATCTACCCATCACCACCACCACAAACGCCCGTTGGCCGCCGCCACCACTACGCTGGTGCCTCCCGCAAATACCACTACAGATTGTCGCTTCACGTCACCACCAAACACTCTCATAACACGTTCTCTCTCTTTCATAAACACACACACACACACTCTCTATCTTTCTCTCTACTTTACATCACCACAACCACATCCCCATCTCCTCCACCACCACAGCCTCTACCAACATCACTATAGTAGCACACCACCACTAAAAGCTCTTACAACTTGTTCTCTCTCTCTCTCTCTCTCTCACACACACACACTCTCTCTCCCCTTTACATCACCACCATAGTTACCCCTATCTCCACCACCACAACCACCCTATCAAGACCATAATAAAAACAAAATAGAAACAATTACCTGCTGAAAAATGACCACTTAGTTAGATTTCTAGATAGAGAAAGCGTTTTGGTTCAGGCATGGTTCAGTCGGTGGTGGCGGCGGTAATTTGGTTCAGGTGACAGTTGTGGTGATGGGCGATGATGGTGATGTTTTCATGGGTTATTAACATGGGCAGTAAACTTGGTGGGTGGATGATTGTGGTGGCTAGGTGTGGTGATGTTGTTTTTGATTCATGCGATGGTGGTGTGGACGGTTCCGGTGGCGGTGATGGGCGGTTCCGGTGGTGGTGATGATTGATTGTGGTGGTGATGGTAATGGTGATGGAGAAGAGATGAGAGAGATGGTGTGCGTATGTGTGTGTATGTTTGGTGAAGAATCAAGTGGGTTTATGGTCAAAAGATGTGATGGTCCCATAATTTTTTTTTAATTTGAAGAGTATTTTAGTCATTTTATAAAATATTTAACAGAAAAACTAATGATGTTATCGTTCAAGATTCAAACAGATAGAAAAATGTAAAGTTAGAGGACATTCATAGTGACGTTTTTAAAATTTAAGGATGCAACTAGTTAGTTTTAAGAAAAATCAAGGATGCAAATAGTAATTTACTCTAAAAGTAAACATATAAGTATATATATCAAGCCTTAAAAGTAGAGTAAACAAATAAAATACAAGAATCTAGAACTTGTTATAATATCACGATATTTAACACAAGATTAGTGTTATAACCTTAAGAACTTAAAGAGAATTATAAGAGCAAGAAGAAGAGAATGTATATCTTATGAAAGTGTATACAAGAGGTGTATTTTCTCCTCTATATTGAGGTGATATTTATACTACAAAGATCAATCATTTTGGTAGACAAGGTAAACTATTTTGGTAGATAAGTAGCATAGTAAACTTATCTACAAATTTGACAAAGAGTTCATCCACTTGCTATGATAATAATTCATAATAATCCCCCTTGGATGATACTTTTCAAACTTTAAGAGTTTAAGTACTGCCTCATTAAAAACCTTGCTAAAGAAAACCAAATGGGAAAAAACCTTAGCTAAGGAAAAAAGAGTGCAGCTTATAACTCTCCCTCAAATTGTCCTTTGTAGATCATCACATTGCGTGCACGTGCCGCATGCCAATATCATAAACATGTTTTCTGAAAGTTGTTTTAGGAAGTGCCTTTATGAAAAGATCAGCTAAATTTTTGCTAGATTGAGCGTATCTCATTTTAACTTATTTATCTTTAATAAGATCTTGAGTGTATGAAAAGAATCTTGGTGGTATATGTTTTGTTCTATCACTTTTGATATACCCTTCTTTCATTTGTGAGACACAAGCTGCATTATCTTCATAGATTGGTGTTGCATTTTCATCTTTCTCCAATCCACAAGAAGTGGATATGAGTTTGTCATAGATCTTAACCATACACGTTCTCTTAAAGCTTCATGTAATGCAATGACTTCAGCATAATTTGAGGATGTCGCAACGAGTGTTTGTTTCTGAGAATGTCGTGAAATCGCAGTTCCTCCATTCTTAAATACGTATCAAGTTTGAGATTTTGCTTTATGGGGGTCAGATAAATAACCTGCATCTGCATAACCAACCAACCCTTCTTTTGAACTATTAGGATAAAACAAGCCTAAATCAATAGTACCACGAAGATATCAAAAAATATGTTTAATCCCATTCCAGTGCCTTTTAGTAGGAGCTGAACTAAATCTTGCTAACAAATTAACTGTAAAAAAATTTTCAGGTGTTGTACAGTTAGTAAGATACATAAGAGCTCCAATTGTACTGAAATATGGTATCTCTGGACCAAGAACCTCTTCATTATCTTCATAAGGATGGAATGGATCATTATCAACATTGACTGATCTAACAACCATCGGTGTGCTTAAAGGATTTGTTTTGTCCATATTGAAATGCTTTAAGAGTTTCTCAATATAAGTTTACTGATGTACAAGTATTCCATTACGCATATGGTCAATCTACAAACCAAGTCAATATTTGGTTTTTCCAAGGTCTTTCATTTCAAATTATTTCTTTAAAAGAGCAATTGCTTTATTAATTTCCTTTTGCGTTTTAATTATATTTAGATCATCAACATACACAGCTATGATCATATCCTGATGTTGTCTTTTTAATGAAGACACATGGACAAATAAGGTTACTTGTGTATCATTTACTTGTCCAACAAGAAATATATAGAAGAGTTAGTGCTGGGTTAGCCGAAAATCAAAGTTAAATAATTACTCAAACGGTTGTACCACATCCTTCCAGATTGTTTGAGTCCATACAAGGATCTTTGTAATTTGATGGAATACATTTCCTTAGGCTTTGAGCTTAATGCTTCGGGGAATTTAAAGCCTTCAGGAATTTTCATATAGATGTCACTATCTAGTGATCCATACAAGTAAGCTGTGACAACATCCATAAGACGCATCTCTAAATTTCTAGAGACTGCTAAGCTGATTAAGTATCTAAATTTGCATCCATAATAGGGGAGTATGTTTCCTCATAATCAATTCCTGGCCTTGTGAAAAACCTTGAGCTACAAGTCTAGCTTTATATCTTGTAACTTCATTTTTCTCATTTCGTTTTCGTACAAAAACCCATTTATACTCTACAAGCTTTACATCCATTGGAGTAATAACAATAGGTTCAAAAACCTTTCGTTTATTAAGTGAATCTAATTCAGCTTGCATAGCTCATTTCCATTTATCCCAATCATGTCTATTTTGACAGTCACTAACTGATTTTGGTTTTGGATCATCATCTCCACTCATGATGCAACTTGCTACGGAATAAGAAAATATTTCATCGATACTTCCCATTTCATCTCGATTCTATAAAATATGTGTGTGACCATAGTTAATTGACATTTCTTTGTTATTTTCATCCAAATCCTCCTCATGAGAGTTTTGGTATTTAACATTGCATCAAGGTTATTCACTTTATGGTCAACTTCCTTTTCATGAGTTTTACTCTTTCGAGGATTTTTATCCTTAGAACCGATTGGTCTTCCTCATTTCAAATGTCTCTGAGATTCATAAGCCATTGTGTTCTCTATTTGCTTATTTAGAGTCTCAACTCGAGATGAAGCATTAACAGCTGGTATATGAGATTTAGTAACTCTGTTTGTATCAGTAAATGCATCAAGTAATTGATTTGCAATTTCTTGCAGGTGTATTATCTTTTGAACCTCCATCTCATGTTGTTTAGTTACTGGATCAAGATGCAATAATGAAGGAACATACCATGAGACATCATTTTCTTGTATTTTCTTTTCTCCCCTAATGCCAGGAAAACTAACTCGTTAGAATGACAATCAGCAAAACATGCTGTAACTACATCACCCGTTAAAGGTTCAAGATATATTATGATGAAAGCTGATTCATATCCAACATAAATTCCCAACCTTCTTTGAGGACCCATTTTTGTGCGTTGTGGTGGTGCAATAGGGACATACACTGCACACCCAAAAATTCTAAGGTGGGAAATGTTTGGCTCATTGCCAGAAACAAGTTGTAACGGTGACTATTTAAAATTTGCACTTGGTCTTATACGAATTAGTGATCCAGCATGAAGAATTGCATGACCCCAAATAGACACAGGGAGTTTTGTCCTCATTATTAATGGTCTAGCTATTAGTTGTAGACGTTTGATTAACGACTCAGCTAAGCCTTGTGTGTGTACATGAGAAACATGGTGTTCAACAATAATTCCCTCAGACATGCAATAATCATTAAAAGCATGTGATGTGAATTCACCAGCATTATCAAGTCTCACCCTTTTAATAGTATAATCAGGCTGTGCAACAAATTTTGCAAATGCTACATTACGAGTTGATAACAAAGAGACATGAGACCATCTACTTGATGCGTTTATCAAAACCATAAAGTATCTAAATGGTCCACATGGTGGATGAATTGGCTCACTGTGACATCCGTCACCAAAGGTCCGTCTATCGACGTAATCTGTTAGTTTTGTTGTCAGTCATCCCTCACCCTTATAGCCCATCTATGTGGATATTATGCCTGTATGCTTGCTTAGTTATCCTTATATGCGTGCTATCGTTGCTTGACTTGTCGTTATCTTAAGACGTTTCTCCAAGATTTGCCCCGTTAACACTAAACACGTCATTTTTATATTAAAATAATTGTCACGAATAAAATCATTTTTAACTTATAAATAACATTAATAACATTTATCATCAATAAAACAAGGCTAATTAATAACGTTTTCAACCGAAACAAAATTTAGGAACTCGGGACAAAGTACAGGGACTAAAAATGACATTTTGGCAAACCTAGGATGGGTATAAAAACCCCATTCCTAGCCATTTCCACCATCTTCTTCATCTCTTCTTCTCCATCTTCTTCACTTTCTCTCTCTAGCTTACACCAAAAACCGACCCGTTTGTTGCGTTTTCACCGTCAAATCTTGAGTGTCATCGTGTATACTCGTTTCTAGCAGGTAGATAACCTCACTTACCTCGTTTTAGCCCGATTTAGCTGCTGCGTTTTAGGGTTTTCGGGTGCTCGGGTTCATCCGAGCACATGAGGTCGTGTGGGCTTGCATGTCGCGTTTTTGAGTGTGCATCTTGTCTAGACAGGTTAGGATATGAGTTCTGGAAGTTCTGGTTGTGTAAAACTCGTGTTCGGGCAGCCGAAGGCCGCCCTGCAACTTCCTGCAGTCGCGACCCCCGTCGACGCGAATGGGATTGTCGCGCGAATGGGGCATGCGACTGGGTGTGTGTGCGACTTGTGTCTGTGCGATTGGGTAAGTCGCGCGGTTGTGTCGCGCGGCTGTCGGTGGGTGCGAAGGAATGTGTGTCGCGCGACCGAGTGGTGCGACTGGAGTTGTCGCGCGACAGAGTCATGCGAATGTGATTGTGTGCGACAGAGTCATCGGAGGCCTGTCGCGCGAAAGAAGGTCCAATCGCGCGAATGAAGCTGATTCGCGCGAAGGGACGTTGAGTCGCGTGACTGGCTGTTGGGTCGTGCGACTGGTGATGCATGGTACGACTGAAAGCTTAGTCGCACGAATGAAGGTTCAATCGTACGAAAGTAGCTAATTCGTATGACTGAAGGTCCACTCGTGCGAATGGAGTGTCAGTCGTGCGTCTGGTCTTGTCGTGTAAATAGAATCATTGTGTGGAGTTCTTCCTGTGTGTTGTGTGTGTGATGCGTGTATATGTGGTTTCCCCTTTGAGTGTCTTGTGTTGACGAGGTCATTTAAAATAACCTAGTTTGATATGTGTATACCTGCTTGTGTGTGTACTACCCACGACCGAACCGAAACTACCCGAATCTTGAACATCATCTTATGCTTTATGATCATTACTAATGCTTATCAGTAACTGTCAATAGGTGTTTGACGGTTCCTAGCATCTTATCCCAGGAAATCTTACGTCGATTGTGCTTATCATCTGTTCTGTGAGTTTCATGGCCCCTTTTTGCGCTTTTAAAACCTTTTCGAATATTTTTCCACTTGGGGGAAAAGAATGCTCACTTATTTACTTAATTTCAGGCACCTTCCTTAGTGGAAGTTGGCTACTACTTATATGAGTAACTTACCTTGCTAAACTTGTCGATTGATACTAAGGATAAATGGATGTCATGTAACTGGTTTAGGTATCATTCTATGTATATCGCGGATGTGGTGGGAATGCTGCGGAGGACCCTATACATAAGCATCCCGGTATACTAAGATTGTGCTCAAACCAGGGTACATGATGATCCTGACTGTTTGCTGCTATATGAACTTGAACTATGTGCTATGTTACCTTGTATGTTACTTAGGGTTTTACACTACCATGCACTACTATTTGATGTTACGTGTTGATTTATGCTACTTGTGGATGCCATTGACCTTGGATGCTCTCGACTGTGTGGTTCTTCTGTGTGGTTCTTCTGTGTGGTTCTTCTAAGCCGATCATCCATTACAACCATTAATCCCGGTAATTGGGACCTAAAGATAGGTTTGGTTGTAACCTATACGTATGCGCTGTGTGGATCTTGCTACGTCATGTTTAACTTGACACGTATGCGCTGTGTGGATCTTGCTACGTCATGTTAAACTTACTATGCTATGGAAAACCTTTTTTATATAACCATTAATCCCGGTAATGGGACCTAAGGATTGGTTTGGTTATAAACTAAACGTATGCGCTGTGTGGATCTTGCTACGTCTTTATAAACTATATTCTTTGAGAAAACCTTTCTTATAGCCATCAATTCCCGTGTGGAACCAATGACTAGGTTTGGCTGTAGCTATTTATAAACGGTAAACCGCCTGCACATAAGTGTAGTCGTGGTAACTTTTATTAAACTTACTCACTGTTTTCATCTTAACATCTTTTATTACTTAAAACCTGCGAAGCTCACCAACAATTATGTTGACCGTTTTGAGTATTTCTTTTCAGGTGATCAGGGTAATTGAAGTTCTAGGAGTGCTGCCTTTTAGTGGAGACCCTAGGATGTATTTTTGAGACTGAACATACATTTTGTACATTGTTGCAGTCCACTAAACAATTAACATTCTTTTGAACACTTGTTCCCGAGTTGTGGGAATTTACATTACAAGTCATCTTTAATGTTTATGTGATCATTTATGATGTGCTTATGACTATGCTGTCGTGAACATTGATTATACACGACACAAGTCTCCAATTGTGTTCGGGTGTCGTCATGACACGCTTGTCATCATATTATTATTGCTACTCTATTGCATACCATGTGTTATGAGATCCCGTCTAGCTCGCATTCCCCGTGTTTCCGCTATCAGCGGGGGGTGTGACAGACTGGTATCAGAGCCATTGGTTATAGAGAATTAGGCAATTACACTTGACCTAGACTATAACCTAGGAACCTTCATGTAGATTTGCATGCTTAAGCTTGTATGCATTTATATATATCGTGTATGTGTTCCTCTTTACATGTTCGATTATCCTACTGTCATGTGGTCTTCACCTTGTGTTTGAGCCCTTGTGCTCGTCCCTCATGAGGTGCTTTCTATTGGATCTTCCGTTCCCTCTATGCGCCAAGTTATCATAGCCAAATTCGGGTATTGAGACCCGAAGAGATCTTCACAGATCATACATCGCGCTTGACCTCATATACTGAGAGACCGACCCGAGGAGGCCATGTCTGAGTCCTCCCAAGGACGCGAGATAGACAACCTCCGCTAGACTATACGTGATTACATGTTTGGCTCTCAGTTGACTTGATGGATTATTATGGATAGGATGTGCAGGAAGGTCGGATGTCATGTAACCGGATTAGGCATCATTCTCGGTACATCGTGGGTGTGTGGGAACGCTGCGGGGAACCCTATATATAAACACCACCGATATACCGAGAATATGCTTGAAATGGGCTGCATGGTGATCTTGACTGACCGGAACATGAGACGTTGGAACTTGACAAGTGGAGTACTTGTGTATCTTAAGGTGACTAAAGCTTATTCGTTGCCTCTTGTATGAATAGAACATGCCGCCTCGAAGATCTACCCGCAGCAATAGTAGCGGAAGTGAAGCCCCGAGGGGCAGAGGCAGAGGCGGGGGTAGACCTCCAATAGCAAATGAAGGCCCTTCTGGCAATACCCAAGGGACTGGAAATGCTGATATGGCAGCCTTAATTGCTCAACAATTGACTGCCCTGATTCCAACTATCGTAGCTCAGGTGAGCCACGCGCTACAACAGCGAAACCACCCCCACGGGGATGGTGGTAATGAAAATGAGGATACTGGGAACCCGATTGGGAATGAAAGCAATCAGGAGACCAAAAATGGTGGTACAGCAGGTAATGAAGCTGGGGCTGCTAACGCCAAACGGGGCTGTTCCTATAAGGAGTTTGTGGCCTGTAAGCCCCGGGATTTCGATGGTAAAGGTGGGGCGATAGCCCTGATTAGATGGCTGGAGAAAATGGAGGCTGTGATCGACATCAGTGAATGCCTCGACAGCCAGCGGATCAAGTATGTTACGTGCTCACTGCAGGGCAGAGCACTAACCTGGTGGAACACCCAGGTGCAAGCTAGGGGAAGGGAATCTGTGATGCAGATGACCTGGGATGAATTCAAAGCCTTGATTACCGAGGAATACTGCCCTCTCAACGAGATGCAGAAGCTTGAGCATGAGTTCTGGAATCATGCTATGGTGGGGGCAGGGCACGCAGCTTATACTGACCGATTCCATGAGCTGGCTAGACTAGTTCCACACCTAGTCACTCCGGAATCTAAGAGGATTGAGTTGTACATTTGGGGACTCGCGCCTCAAATCCGAGCAATGGTAACTGCAGCTGCTCCTCCTATAATCCAGAGCGCTATTCTGAAAGCGGGCGCTCTCACTGACGAGATAATAAGAACAGGAGTATTGGGTAGGGGAGCGGAGAAAAGGAAAAAGACTGGGGAGACAAGCCGGTCTGGTACTGGAAAGTCTGGTAAGAGGGCCAAAACGACCAGAAACTTTGTGGCCGTGACTCAAGGGAAGAGGGAATATGCAGGGCCGCACCCGAGATGTGACAGGTGCAATCTTCATCATCCTCCAGCAACGCCGTGCCGAGTGTGTTTGAACTGCAGACGCCCGGGACATCAAGCAAGAGACTGCAAAGTAGCGCCAAACCTGGTGGCACCCATCAACGCGGTTAACCCCGCTGGTAATGCCAGAGCATGCTACGAGTGTGAAGCCCTCGATCACTTCAGGAACATGTGCCCCCGACTGAATAGGGCACCGGGTCAGCAGGGAAACAACTAGCAGCAGATACTGGCCATAGCGGGTGCTCAAGGCCAAGGAAACCAAGTTAATGCTGCACGGGGACGCGCTTTCGTCATTGGAGCTAATGATGCCCGTCAGGATCCGAACGTTTTCACGTGTACGCACTTACTCAATAACCACTTCGCATCTATATTGTTTGATACTGGAGCAGACAATAGTTTTATATCTTCTGAGTTCGTGCATATGTTAGATTTGTCAAATACAAGTATTTCCCTTTTCATGAACCACTTTTTGAAGATGATTAAAGCCATATAACCTTATTACCACTATTGTAATATCACTTTTGTCCCCCTCCTTTGACCAAGAATTGGTCCTTCCATGTACCAAAGTCCTAGGTTTAAAAAGAGTGAAAGGATATAAGATACACATAGCTATCAACCAACACAAGACACTACCACCCAACACACTTTCCTACCTCTCCCTCCCCTTCAAATTTCGTCCAATACAGCATCACCACCACTCCATTTCATTTTCAACTCATTTTCTACAAATCTTGTGTGTTCAAGTGCCTTTGGTTGAAGATCAAGTGATTTTTGAAGCTTCCAAGCATCCTACAACATCTTCTCCACTTTCCTTGGTTGGTTCTTAGTTCAAAGGATCAAGTCTTTTTTTTTCCTTGCATTTCAAGACTACCATCTCTTTCTCCTTGCTTGTTAAGATTAGCACCTTTTTTCTAATCTTCTATACATCACCATGATGTGTTCATGTTCACTAACTCATCCAAAAGTGCTCTAGCAAAGTTTAAAAAGTAACAAAACATGTATGACATTTTCTGACAGATTCTTGTTCTGTGTTTTCAACACCATAACTCGACCTAAACATGGTCAAATGAACCGTTTCTTGAGCCTAACATTAACTTTAGGATATCTAGTTTTAACTCATCCAACTTTGAAATTTTTAGATGAGTATAACCTATCCAAAACGTACACACATAATTAAAGTGTTGAACCTGAATTTTTGACAGAATAGATAGGGCAGAAAGATTGAGGCATAAGTTATGCTTAACGTAATCAAATAGAGACTTTCCTTCTGTGATAACTTAGCTTAAGGTGTTAGGTTTAAAAGTAATATAGGCTCTATTTGTGAATGTAGGGTTTAACCCCTCAAAAACTGAATTTCATAGACATGTACAGAAAAATGCTTCACTGACATCTGTTGCTTCATGACCTATTTCGAGGCACTTAAACTTAGTTACATATTACAAGATATACCTTTTTGAAATCCTCAGACATAGATATAAATGTGGTAAAAATATCAGATTTTATAAAAATTCTTTGTATCATGAAAAGAGGATGACAACCAGACCTAAAAATCCCCTTGATTCTGTCAAACGCCTATATTTATATAAAGTAAACTTTTGAAGATGTTTGGTAAAAAGGAAACCCATACACATGGAAAGTATAATACCATTATAATTAATATAAAACAAATTCAATACATTATGTATTTTTAGGAAGATAAATATGAAGACAAGAATCTTAATAAAACATTAACGACTCGACGTGTCTAACTAGTCAAGTGACATTTTCAAAACTAACTTTGTGGATGAGTTATGCATGACCATTTAGGGTTAGTAATCATGACCTTATGAATATATTATGATTTTGTTTAGGAGATTCCTAGACCAATCATACGTAAGGACTATTGCTAATATTCACGTTTGCAATTGAGGTGAGTTTCACGGCCCCATTTTACTCATTTTCCTTTGGGGGAGATTACATGCAAATTACTAATTTTCTTGGACACAGTTACTTTTTAATGATTTCACATGTTATATAACTTGTTTACTTACCGTATAAAGTCCCCTGTTATCGAACCTTTAGTTTATTTCCCAAAGCGAGGTAATCATGGATAGTACTATTGGGTTTGACTACCCCCACCCGGGTTAATTACCCTAACCTTGACTGGAGGTCTAAAAGGGTGCATTATTAGCCTGTTCACACCCATGCTCACGGTAGGCATGGGTAGGGGCAACTTATTACAGTTACAGTCTAGCTTCGGTTGCGGCGCTTATATAATCTGAAGTATAACAATCAAATCATAGAAAGTATTGTGGTCCTTTACGCTATTTATTATTACTTAAAACCTGTGAACTCACCAACATTATGTTGACATTTTTCATGCATGTTTTCTCAGGTAATTGATAGATGCACCAAGTTAAGCTAGCATGGATCATCTCATGTTTAGTGCCATTCATGCTGTTTGGGAAATTTATTTTCGTATTTGTCATGTTTTGAAAAAAATTTACCTTATTACTATTGCTTCCGCAAATTTAACTCTGAACAATGATGTATCTTAAACTTATTTGAGATGTATGTTTTACAAAACCATGTAGTGGTCGATCAGTTACTATGAAACCATGACGTTCGCATCCCGCGGGAAACCGCCGTGGTTTGGGGGTGTGACACTTAATGAAGCCTTTACCTTGATTAGTTGATGACTTTGTGCTTTATTGACTTTTTTTATTCGAGTTTAGGAGCTTCCGTGCTGATAACGTGTTATAATACAACGATATTTAACATAAGATTAGTGTTATAACCTTAAGAACTTAAAGAGAATTGTAAGAGCAAGAAGAAAAGAAATGTATATCTTATGAAAGTGTATACAAGAGGTGCATTTTCTCCTCTACATTGAGGTGGTATTTATACTACAAAGATCAATCATTTTGATAGACAAGGTAAACTATTTTGGTAGATAAGTAGCATAGTAAACTTATCTACAAGTTTAACAAATAGTTCATCCGCTTGCTATGGTAATAATTCATAATAGAACTCATATTTTTAAGCTTTTGAACAAACCTTAAAAGCGTGAGGAAAAATATCTACAGTAGAGTAAAAACATAAAATACAAGAATCTAGAACTTATATTATTTAGTTTTTGAACAAACCTTAAAACCGTGAGGGAAAATATCTACTTTAACTCTTTAGGTGCATTATATTCATCATAAGAGCTTAGATTTTGAATCTATAGAAAGACATAAGAAATTCATACTTTTTTTGTTTTTTATGACTTTCTCTCACTAGAAACAAACTCTTTCTTTCTCTGATCTTTTTGGAAAGCAATAAATGCAAGAAAAAGAAAAGGGGGGACACCCATTTCTTTTATAGCCTTCACTAGGGTAAGGAACTTCTTTTCGACCGCCTTCACTACCTTGTCTTCTATTAAAATTGCAACCTTCATTTAGTTTTCTTTTTAATCTGATTTATTAAAAACTTCTACGTGTTATTGTCGTCAACAGCGTCAGAATATAATGCTTTAACTGGATCAATTAAAGAAGCTTTGTGGATAAAAGGGTTTGTTTTTTTATAGGAGTTAAAGGTGTTAGATGTTGTGACAATCAAGAAGCTATACAACTTTCAAAGAACCAGACCTATCATAAGCAATACTCGACACATGAATATGAAGCTACTTTTTATCAAGGGATTGTTGTCAATGCCAAGGAAGTTACAGTGAAAGAGATTTGATACAAGTGATGCAACATGTAGAGGCGTACAAACCGGGTTTGGGGCCCAAACCGGTTCGGGGTCCAAACCGAAACCGGTTTGGTCAAAGTTGGTCAAAACCGGTTTGGGTCCAAACCGGTTCGGGTTGGAACCAGTTCCAAACCCAAAAATCCCAACCCTATCAAACTGGTTTGGGTCGGTTTGGAAACCGGTTCGGGCCCAAACCGTTTTTTTTTTGGAAAATTTGGATTTTTTTTATATTCAAAGAAAATTTTAAACTTTTTATTAAAACATTTAAAACATAAAACAATTTATATAATTTAAACAATTTATAACATTTATAAACATATATAAACATTTAAACAAATTAAAACATTTAAACAATTAAAACATTTAAACAATTTAAAACATTTATAAACATATATATACAATTTTAAACACAAGTAAAGTATATAAAACATTTATAAAATTTAAAAAACATACAAGGGTAAATCCGCTCTTCGTTCGTCCGTATTATACTTGTACATTTATAAAATTTATAAAAAAATATACAATTTTAAAACTAAACATTTAGCATAGTCGTTTCTTCGTTCGTCCGTATTATAATTGTACGTTTATTCCTTGCCACCAGAACCGGAACTGTTACGAAGGTAGTCATCATATGCCGCTTCATCATTAGTCATTCCTGGTGTCAATTCGCTCTCTACCTCGTCCTCGTATAATTCTGCTTCGTATTCCAGTTCTCTTTCAAGTGAGCGTTTGTCTTGTACTCTTTCCGCGGCATCCAAATAATCTTTCAAGCAAATTGACATTTCAACCGCTTGTGGAGTGAGTCGAGTTCGTCTTATTGATATAACTCTGCCACTAACAGAAAAAGCAGATTCTGAAGCTACCGTGAAAGCTTGGACGGTTAGTAAATCTCGGGCCATGGTGGATAGGATGGGAAATTGATCTTCCTTACCTTTTCATCAAGCCAACAAGTCAAAATTTTTAAAATCTTGTGGAGTCATGGTCGAAAAAAATTTGTAAGACCATACCTCCCGAGTTCACTACTCGGAGTGTTACCACATTGATGTTTATTGCATTCATCCCTTAAAGTACTATATAAATCAAACATTGGATCATTCGAACTTTCGGCATTTGCCGCATGCCTTAAAGCATCATGGATTTGTGATGTTTCCCCGTATTTTAATAAATAAACATCATACATTTGTTCTAATTGTTTGTTAAAAGTAGCTTTTAAAGTTTTACTATATATTGGGTTACCAACTTCTAAATCCAAATTAAAAGTAATTTTATCAAGTAAAGTTTCAACCCCCGACAAATTTAAACAAGGGTTTAAAGCAGCGGCACATGTAATAACGGGAGACATTTCTTTAAAATACTTTATAAGTTTTTCTTTCATTGGGTTATCAACTTCTAAATCCAAATTAAGTTTTTCTTTCAACCCCTACACGACATTTCATTTAATTTTGAAGTCATTAAATAAATTTGGTGAAGTACTAACGAACTCGTTGGGTAATAAACTCCAGAAAAACACGTAGTTGCATTTTTAAAAAATTTGAAGCATTTTTGTTACTTCTTCGAGAATGGCACAACCCGATGGATGGTAAAAATTTGTCTTTCCCCGACTTACCAAACTATTATGAAAGGATATTAAATTTTTTTTTGTTCAATAACCTTTTCAAATATGTTACAAGTGGAATTCATCGTGTTGGTACGTCCCAATTCGAGCCTAAACATTTAATATTTGCTTCTTTACAAAACTTGCGATATTTAGTATATCTTTGGTTATTACTAAAAATAGCACGTAACATTCTTTTAAAACAATCTTTAACTGTTTCAATCGTTTTTAAACCGTCTTGAATGACTAAGTTTATGATGTGCGCAACACATCGACTATGAAAAAACACACCCTAACACATTGGTTTATATTTCAAATGATCTATCGCAAGAGTGTTATTTAACGCATTATCAAAAGATATAGAAAATATTTTATTTTCTAATTTATACGTTTGAATAACTTTATCAATAAGATAAAAAATGTTTTGGCCGGTGTGAGGATAATCAAACAATTCAAACGCAATCGTACGTTTCATCATTTGTCACGAATAGGGTTCAACCCAATGGGTGGTGACATAAATGTACGAGTCCGGTGAACCGTGATGTGTCGACCAAACACCATTAGTTAACACCGGTTTGTAAATTTTTAAAATAAGATATTAATTCATTTTTAGTTTTTTTCCATATTTTTAAACAATCTTTTCAAAAATAGCACGACTTACATTGGTGTAACGTGGTTGAAGAGTTCGTTGAATAAGTCGAGTCAAACGTTCGTTGTCAAAATATTTGAATGACAAGCTTTCTTGAATTACAAAATACGCCATTTGTTCCCGAACCGCATCAACGTTATAAGCCCAAATATTTCCTTCGTTTGTCATCGAAGCTTGACCTTGAGAAGGTTCACATTTTAACGCTTTACAATATTTATTTGAAATATGGTTTTTCAACGTTGTATTCGCATCTTTTTTGAAAAACTTATGACAAAACTTGCAACGAGCCTTGTTTGGTCCGCTAGCCATTTGAGATAAATCGTAATTGCACCATATATTGGGGTTCCTATTCGTAGGAAGGAATGCTACCACCACGTTGTTTGAAGACGCTTCACAACCAACGGATGAGTGAGCACTTTTTGAAGCCATTTGAGAGATTTTTTATGAGAGCGTTTAAAACGAAAGTATTTGTGAGAGCGTTTTTGAGATTTTTGAGAGTAGAGAGTGTTATAAGTTGTTGTGATTCAACCAAAATATCAAATACATATATATACTAACCTAATGGGGGTATAATGGTAAAAAAAATCAAAAAATGGAAAAAAATGGAAGAAACGGCTATATAGCCGTTACCCAACGGTAACCGGTTTGAAAACCAGGTTTAAAACCGGTTTGAAAATCGGATTGAAAACCGGTTTGGAACCGGTTCGGTTCAAAAACCGGTTTTAATTTTGAAAATGGAAACCCGGGGGGGAACCGGTGGTTCGGGTCGGTTTCGAACCGGTTTGGGCCAAACCGGTTTGGGCCTCAAACCGGTTTCGGGTTTTCCGGCCAAACCGGTTCCCGAACCGGTTTTTTTAGCGACCTCTAGCAGCATGCATCCTGACCAAAGCTTTGTCGGGTATTAAGTTTGTTAAGTGCTTGACAGTTGGGAATTGATTGGAAGTCAAAGGTTGGTGTTAATTAAATGGTAGTGAAAGTTCATTTTAAACTTTAGTCAAACTACTAGTCTGTTTTAATAATAGTCCATAGTTCAGGGGCTTTTGTGTAACTTCTTAAATTAATCAACTTCTCAAATTGGGTCTTATTACTTTATTAATCATCAGCCTGATGACGTGTTCATTCGATTAATCAGATCTCATAGTTACAGAACTTTCATGTTCATTTTATAATCTTGTAAATTTCTTATCGACTTTAAGTGAATCAACTCTGATTTCGTCGTATTCTTAACTAATTCTATGGTGTTTCTGCAACAATGTTTATTTCTATTTCTTGATTTCCTAAAAAATAATCTTGTAATTTTGATCATGCTTATTATTTCTGTGGTTTCATAAGCACTCTTGCAATTTTGATTATAAAGGAACGCAGAGGAAATTAATTTGTTCCGATTGGTTTCTCAACTTTAAAGATTTAAACTCACAACTAATTAAAGACGACATTTACCCACACAACTTTAAAGATTTAAACTCGTATCTTAGTACGAGATTTACCCACTCGAAGGGGGTCCACAAAATTTCATGTGCGAAGAGTTTAATATGAAGGCATGTTACTTGCCATTGTAAAAACGATTCATACTAGAAATACTTTTGCAATCACACGTCAAAATTGACGTTAAGTTGTGTATATTTCAGGTTTAGAATGGGAGATTAAAAAGCACAAGGGTTTGTAATATTAACTGAAAACTTGAAGCCTATTTTAGATGACATTTGGTTCAAAAAGTAGAAATATAAAATAAAACGAAAGTCGTTCTCCATGTACACACACGCACCCGGAAAAACATACATAAACACAACCAAAACATCCACACATGCAGTTCAGGTGCTTCAATCTTCAACTTTTTCTTTCTCCCTCATCTCTAACCACTGCAAAACAATCGAGGGGCTTATGTTGATGCCATCAGGAATACAGTAAATTGTCAATGTTGATGACATCAATAAATTTTCAATGTTGATGACATCAGAGTCACATGAATACAGTAAATTCCCACCAAGTATATATATAAATATGTATGAACAGATTTATTGATTAACAATAGTTTCGACGGTAACCTCATTTGATTTTGATTTCGATGAAAAAGATAAACTTAAGCTGAGGAAATCGAAATGGTTATCAGAATGTTATTTTTTACATGACCGCAAAACTTGCAAAAAGATTGAAACAATGATATAACAAATTTACTTGAAGAAGATAAGAAAATATAATTAGTATTCACCGCTAAAGTAATTTAACATTTGATTTTTTTTCTTTAGTGAGCCGACCCAACCTAATCATAAAATTTTATGTTTGCTACTTTTATGAAAGTAGAGCATCTAAAACCAGCAACTTCGTATAAATAAACTGCTACATCCGTCACCCGTATCAAAACAGTTATATAACACCACAAAATAAATCATGCATACCCCTGCTTACCATAAGTAGTGGTAGTAGAAGTCTCTTGCGGTTGTTGTTTCTTCTTCTTCCCCAAGTGTAAAGCATGTGTTATAACCTCCGATAACACCTTATCATCATCCCCAGGCTTAAACGTATCCACCAAGTATTCCTTCACCCTATCCCCCGAACCTCCCGTGGTCGTTTCATCGTTCATTTTCGACATCACCGAATCCCCGGCCTCAGCCGCTTTCTCGTACACAGGGCCCAGCGTGCTCGACAGCGTATCCGCAACTTTATGTGAGAACTCCATTGGAAACGATGACTTCGTGCTGGTTTTATGTGTCACGGTACTCCCCTCGGTTTTGTTGTTGTCACCCGACGAGCTTAGTTTGGAGACGACGGTGTCTTTCAATGCAGCAGCCTTATCGGCTATTGCTGATGTTGCGGATGATATTCTTTGGGTGTAGCTGCTGTTGGGGTGATCATCGGTGATGGTGTCTAGTGGTGGGCTTTCCACGGGTTCGGGTTCGGGTGCAAACTGATCATGGGATCCAGTGTACACCTTCGATTCGGGTTGATCTGATCGTAAAGATTTGGTGTCAGGTTCGTAAACCTTCATTTTGTCGAAGGACTTCAAGACTCCTGTGATCCCAACTTCCCTCCCACCTATAATATGCACCAAATAAAAAAGATACACACTCCTAATATCACCAGACAATAGTTTAGTGGCTGTTTTAGATTGCTTTTTTTTTATCTCCTTTTGATTTTTTTAAGAGGTGAAAAGAACAAAATGCCCCTCTAAAAATCACGGCATTTTAGTCTTTTCACCCATCCAAAAAATCAAAAGGAGATAAAAAAAAGATATCCCCCAAACAGCCCCTTAATAAGGGGTAATTTAGAAGCAAAAATAAGTTTGTCGTTAAATAAAAAATAGTCTTATAGCGAGGTGTGTTTGGTTGGATTTTTTTAGATTTGGTGTTACATGTAAACTAATGGTTCTTTATGTGATTTCTAAAAATTTAATGTTTTAGGTGTCTCGTTAACCCTATATTATAAAACTATGCTATGTAGTATTGCTAGAGAAAAGCTGCTTTTTAGGGAATTGGAGACCAGTAAATGAAAAGTACTTTGGGCCTCAAAAAATTCTATGAAACTAAAATTGAAAACTAAAAATAAATATTTTTTATAATTCAGTTAATTATAATTTTCCTTTTTAAAATTTATTAAAAATAACTATTTTCTCTCAATATATTAAAAATATTAATTTATCTTCAAATGTTCCATATTTTAATTTCAATCTAAAAATTACTATTTGTTTTAATTTTATCTTGAAACTTTTAGAGTAAAATTAAAACAAAATAGGAAACTTTTGGAGGTGGTAAAATTGATGATTTAAATGTTTAAAAAAATAGTTAAGTAAAATTGAAACGAAACTTTTAAAGGTAAATAGAAAATTAAAATTAATAAAAAACTTCTTCTAGATTCATTGAAATTCATTTTCATTTCAATTACGCTTTCCAGATTCATTGAAATTCATTTTCTTTTTATTTACGCATTAAATGTTAACAACTAGACTTACCAAAACTAATATTACAATTCCGCTAAAGAAAAATTTACCGACCAACACTCTATTAGTTTAAAAAAAATTTAAGTCCATTTTCATTTTCAGCTTTTTATAACACGTTATCCCATTAATCAGATCGGTTTTGTAAATAAATTCAAGGGAACACCCATAAACTTTAATAGTCATAAACTTAAATTTCTAAAAATCACACTACATGCAAACCATTACAGTTTATAAATTAACACCAAACAAAAAAACATTTCCATTTGGATTTACCTGCAATATTCGTCGGTGCGTCGGTTCGACGAGTTTCATAACCGGTGGACCGTTGCGGTGATGCCTCGTGTCTCCCCTCATCCTCTAACCCAGTGGGAGGTACAACGCCACCCTTCAATTGTTCCTTATTTACATTTTCATCATATGTTTGATGCCCAACACCAGGCATATGATCGGTCACACGAGTATCATAACCGGTGGACACCGGCAGTGGTGCAATATGCTCAAATTCATGCTCTCTATTTGCATCTTGACCATAACTATAATCACCAACATGATCAGGCCCGTGGTCGGTTCGACGCGTTCCGTAATCGGTTGACACCGGCGGTGGTGCGTGATGTCTCTCCTCGTGCTCCCACTGCGCAAACGACCTCACCGGCACGTCTACGATATCCGAATGAGTCCCGTAAAGATCCTCCGCTAACACCGGTGTACCCATAACTGTTGGCTCCACTAGACCACTTCTAACCACCGGCGAATCATTCACTGCAAAAATATATGATCAGTTGATAACTATATATATATTTTAATCAAGTAACTTGGTGTGGTTACCGGAGGGATCATGAAGATCGTCGTGATCACGGTGCGACTGTGCTTCCATGGGGGTGTTTTTGAATAATAATAATAATAATTATTATTATTATTATAATTATGTTGAAGATGTATAGAGTGTTTGTGATGTGGGAAGAGTGAAAAAGATGGTGCTTTTTAAAGGGTGAAGAAATAGATAAGGATATATAATGTTAGCCAGCTCGGATGAGGGTTAGATAGGTGGGGAACTGACACGTATCATATGGTGGACAGGTGGCATGAGTCACCAATTTATGCTGCTTTATCACCACATTGACATTCGACTTTCTTAACATATGAGAAACTTGTTAAAAGCATCATATCGGCCTTCGTTTAACGAAAAGTTATAATGAAAATAAACTAAGCTAGGTTTTCCACCGACATGTGTTACGCGGGAAATTTCATTACAAGTCATGATGCTAGGGGTTTGGAATGAGGTTTATCATGATTAAGTGGTTAAATTTAATGCATTTAGTATGGTCAAGTTTAAGAGATTGTGTTGAACAAGTTAACTATGAGGATTTGATGTTTTGTAGGTTAAACGCAATCATTTGAGGAGTTTTGAAGAATGCACATGGATGATAATCAAAGATCATGATAGATGAGATGAAAGAGAATTCAATTACGAGAATGTGGCCGCAAACGGGGAGGAAAACGGAGTCCGAACGAAGAAGTTATGAAGAAAACAAGATTTGGACAAAGTTGGTCGGCCATGACTTACGGTGGGCTGGATGCCTTACGGCCGAAACATGCTGAAAAACAGAAGCTGCCCACCGTAACTTACGGTGGGGAGACGTCTTACGGTGGCCACGAGTGCTGAACTCGTTTAAAAGCCGAAAAAATTAGGTTTTGAAGATATCTCTCATTCTACACCTCCATAGTCGCCCCCTTTCGTCCCCAAGGCTTCAAGAGGCTCCCGAGAGGCGATTTCAAGGCTTTTCAAGTGTTTTTCATCATTCGGTTTGATCCTTTAACATTAGATTTGATGTTTAATTTTGATTTTGATTTGGTGTTCTTCATTACCATGTCTAGCTAATCTCCTAGTAATCTTCTTTGGGTAGTAAGGTTTACTACTATGATTTGTTCTTGATGATTTGTGGTTGAGTTAATGTTTGAACACGGTAGTTTAAGCCGAGTACATTATTTGTTGGTTGAAAACTCTAAAATATGTGTGTTGCTTTCAATTCACTTGTTCCACTTTGATTGTTTTAGATTTCTTTTCATCTGGAAACGTTAATGTTGGATGGGATTGAGTATCACAAACATAAGATATGATTCGAGTAGTTCTTTAACAACAGTCTTATTCAATCTATTGTTTTTACCCAAATCGACCCGTTAAGCTTATATGACTTTTATGAACACTCAAGGCAAATCTAAGTAGTAAACCTGAATCCGGAGAAGATTACCCTTTTTATTGGTTTGCAACTCAATTAATCATAAAGTTCGTTACTTTTCTCGATTAGTCATTTTTATTAAGTTTTTGTAATCAAGCTACAACTTTTAGATTTAAACTACAAAACTTTCCACATATTCCCTGTGGATCGACCCGACTTACCCTAGCTATCTTAGGTGAGTTTGGAACCTTATAAATTGTTTTTGATTAGGCTTGACAAACCGAAATCAAAATGGCGCCGTTGCCGGGGAATTAGTGCGCAAAGTGTCAAGTTTAAGTTTTTACTTGTTTAGCTTGTTTTATTTACTTTCTCTTCTTTGTTACGCTAGGTGTGTTTGTGTGTGCAGGTGACAGCTCCGTGCATGCATACCCGGTACGCAAGGAACAAGTCCCCGTTAATTTTTGATCCTGAAGTTGAAAAGACCGCTCGAAGAAATCGAGCACAATCCCGTGCAAAAACTCAATCATCAAGAGCAGTCAAAGAGTGCAAGATGGAACACAACCCACCACCACCACCACCACTTAACCAAAATCCACCCAATGACCAACCGCCAAATCCACCAATTGATCAACCTCCACCAAACCAACCAAATGACCCATTACCCTACCCAAATTTGCAGCCACAAGCACAAAACCCAATTGCCCACAACCTACCACCTCAAAGACAAAATCCTTATCCTCAACCAAGGCAAACCCCTACCAACATGGACCTCCAAGGCAGAATATGAGACATCAAAGGGGGATTAATAGGATCGAGGCCGAAGAGGATAGATTTGACAGATTGAGCATCCATACTTGGGATGATGACATAGATGGACGAAGTGATGGGAATGAAGATGAGTATGTTGAGGAGGATGTGCAATACTATGAACCTAATAACAACCAAGGCCGATACAGACAGAATGAACAACCAGGCAATATAGGCAAAATCAGGGCCAAATTCAAGGTAGAAGACAAGGATTTCCTCGGGCAAATCGAAACCCCGGGCTTCAACCTCGCCAAGCCATTGTACAAGGGGTTGATAGCCATTTTCGCCCTACCATAGCTGGAGCTTCATCACCCATAGTCAGGCCACAATTTAGAGGGAAGTCATTTGAGATTAGGTCCAATAGTCTGGCCATTCTTCCTGAGTTTCATGGACTGTCCAAGGAAGAACCTATTTGCATCTGAACGAGTTTAGTGCCATTTGTGAGACTATTGGGGCACAAGGTTTTACACCCGAAGAAGTGATGTTAGTGCTATTTCAGTTCACTTGAAAGGAAATGCGAAGAAGTGGTTTCATTCCCTACCTGCTGCCAGCATTTACACATGGGAGCAAATGCAGCAGGCATTCCTAGAGGAATACTATACACCACAGAAGACAAGTGAAGCTAGAACTGCCATTCGTACATTCAGTCAGAAACAAGATGACCATTCCATGAAGCTTGGACCAGATTCAAGGAGTTGTTGAGAACTTGTCCACATCACGACATTCCTCAATGGGAGTTGATTTCTTCATTTTATGATGGGTTATCTGCTGAAGATGTAAGAGATGTGAATTCAACGAGTGCAGGAACCTTCATGACTAATACTGAGGATGATGATTGGGAGTTATTGGAACGGATGAGTATACATTCAAAAAGGCAAGCTCAGTCTCGGAGGAAATCAAGGAATGTGGTTGATGATTCGGATAGAAGGACTTCCAGGTTGGGTCAGTCATCAGGTAAGGCTACAGTAAAGGCTACAAGTTCTTTTACTATATGTCAGGGATGTGGTGAAGCTGGACACACTGCCAGAGATTGTCCAGAGTTTGATGAGGGGTTGGAAGAGGTGAATTATGTACAGGGTGATAGGCGACCATACAGTAACAACACCAATAATAATACTTACCATCCTGGTTTGAAGAATCACCCTAATTTGAGGTATGGTAACCCAGACAACCAGTTGAATCCAAATTTTCAAGGTCCTTCACATCAGCAATATCAGAACAGGTCAATGGGTCAGGGTAATCAATACAATCAAGGAAGTTACAACAGGGGTGGTCAAAGGAATTATCAGCATAACCAGGATCAGAGTGGATCAGGAGGAAATGCAGAGCCAACAAACAGGGAATTGTTGGAGTTCATGAAGGAGATGAAGAAATCCAACGAAGTTCGAGACAAGAGTGTTGAAGCTTTATCCAAACAAGTGGGGCAGTTGGCTGAGGAAGTTGCAATTCTGAAGAAAGCTCCAGGGAAACTTCCTAGTGATACTCAAAGAAACCCAACTCACAGCTCCTCTAATGCAGGACCATCAAGTAGCAGACATCCTTCAGTTAGCCAGGTAAGCATTCTTCGCTCAGGTAAGGTTTATGATAATAAAGTTGAACCTCCAGCACAATTCATTGAAGGAGTGGTGGAGGATGTCAATGAGGATGAGGATAGTGATTGTGAGATTGAACCTGTCACACCTAAATCACCCAAGAAAGTAACTTTTTCAAATAAAATTGATCGGGTGATGGGGGAGGAATCAATTAGTGTTCAGGAAAAGGGTGTGGAGGCTAATACCATCCCATTTCCTAGGCATTAATCGATCCGGGTAAAAAGGTTTTATCGGGAAAAAGGGGACCACAACAGGATGAGATGTGGGAAGTTTTTCAACAAGTAAAAGTTAATATCCCATTACTTGAGGTAATTAAACAAGTGCCAGCATATGCGAAATTTTTAAAAGACTTGTGTACTCAAAAGAGAAATGCAAAAATACCCAAGAAAGTGGAAGTGTCTAATAATGTGAGTGCCATACTAACAGGACAACCGGTTCCACCCAAGCTTCCAGATCCGGGAGAGCCGGTGATATCCATTCAGGTGGGTGATTTTCACATATCACGGGCTTTGTTAGATCTGGGAGCTAGTGTGAGCATTCTCCCGGGCAGTTTATATGACCAATACGATTTTGGTCCGTTACATAAAGCCCACACCACTGTGGTGTTAGCTGACAGAACACCCAGACTGCCTAGGGGAATGATCTTTGATGTTATTGTTAGGGTGGAAGACTTTTACTACCCGGTTGATTTCTTAGTTCTTGATTATGTGTCGGGAGAGTCAAATGACCAACAAACAGTTATACTAGGTCGTCCATTTTTGGCCACTTCCAACTCACTAATCAATTGTAGAACCGGGGTAGTTGATATGACTTTTGGAGATCAAAGGCAGTTAATAAACTCTTTTTCCCATACATTTAACCCTCTGGTCCATAGTGAATGCTTTTTGGTAGACACTATGGACAGGTGTGGTCTTCATGTCAATGAGGACAACATCACAGAGGCGTGTGTTTATTGTGACAGGGATCAGGTGGAACTAACCAGTGAATTGGAGAAGGTTGAGCAAGAGATGGAAGTGATGGCAGTCAAGGAAGGTAGACCTACTTGGACCCATCAAGTGGAAAGCTTACCCGAGCATATCGACACCAAGCTACAACCATCATTAACGTCGCCTCCTAAGTTGGAATTGAAAGAGCTTCCTAAGCACTTGAAGTATGCGTTTGTTGGAGACAACAACACCCTTCCGGTGATTATTGCCTCCAACTTATCAGAAGAACATGAGAAGGCTTTGATGGAGTATTAGTGAAGCATCGGGCTGCGATAGGATGGACAATCGCAGACTTAAGAGGAATCAGCCCATCTATTGTCATGCACAAAATCATCACCGAAGAAGGAGCAAAACCATCTCGAGATGCTCAGAGGCGATTGAACCCAAACATGAGGGAGGTAGTGAAGAAAGAGGTGCTGAAATGGTTGGATGCAGGTATTATCTTTCCTATCTCTGACAGTGAATGGGTCAGCCCAACGCAAACAGTACCAAAGAAAGCTGGCATCCAGATTATTCAAGGCGCGGATGGTACGGAGGTAGCCACCCGGCCGGTAACCGGGTGGCGGATTTGCATCGATTACAGAAAGTTAAATGCTGCAACCTCTAAGGACCATTTCCCATTACCTTTCATTGACCAAATTGTAGAAAAATTAGCGGGTCAGAAATATTATTGTTTTCTAGATGGATATTCAGGGTATAACCAAATTGCAATCCATCCAGATGATCAACATAAGACCACTTTCACTTGTCCGTATGGTACTTTCGCATTTAGGCGAATGCCATTTGGCTTGTGCAATGCTCCCGCCACCTTTCAAAGGTGCATGATGAGTATCTTTTCAGATATGGTGGGGGATTCTATGGAGATCTTCATGGATGACTTTTCAATATTTTCAACATCTTTTGAATCATGTTTAAATCAATTACAAAAAGTGTTAAAAAGATGTGTTGACTCGAATTTGGTCCTTAGTTGGGAAAAGAGCCACTTTATGGTTCAAGAAGGTATCGTGTTAGGACACGTTATCTCAAGCAGGGGGATAGAGGTTGATAAGGCAAAAGTGCAAGTCATATCTACCTTGCCACCACCAACAAATATTAAAGGCATTAGATCATTTTTAGGACATGCAGGCTTTTACAGGCGTTTTATTAAAAACTTCAGTATGATAACAAAACCCTTGTGTAACTTGCTTCTAAAAGATGTCCCGTTTAACTTTGATGATGAGTGTTTACAAGCATTTAACATTTTAAAAGAAAAGTTGGTGGAAGCCCCAATTTTGCAATCACCGGATTGGTCACTTCCTTTTGAAATCATGTGTGACGCCAGTGATTTCGCAGTTGGGGCTGTGTTGGGTCAAAGAGTAGATAAGAAGCCGGTCGCTATTTACTATGCAAGTAAAACACTTTCTGATGCTCAATTAAATTACACAACTACTGAAAAAGAGTTACTTGCGGTTGTCTATGCCTTAGATAAGTTTCGGTCGTATATTTGGGGTAGTAAGATTATTGTCTATTCTGATCATTCTGCTGTCAGGTATTTGATGGATAAAAAGGATGCCAAGCCTCGATTGATTCGGTGGATACTGTTATTGCAAGAGTTTAACTTAGAGATAAGAGATAAGAAGGGAAAGGAAAATGTCGTAGCTGACCATCTGTCGAGAATCATCCATAACTTGGATGAGCATGAGCTAGAAATCAATGAAACATTCCCTGATGAGCAATTATTATCTGTTTCTACATCTAATGATCCATGGTATGCTGACTTTGTCAATTATTGTGTTGCAGGTGCAATTCCCGAACATTGGTCAAAGTCGAAGAAGAAACATTTTGTGTCACGTGCCAAACAATACTTTTGGGAAGATCCAGATTTGTTCAAGATAGGGGCTGACCAACTGATCAGACGATGTGTTCCGGATTCAGAGATACCGGATGTATTGTCTTTGGCGCATGCATCTGCATGTGGCGGTCATTTTAGTGGCCAGAAAACAGGGCATCGAGTGTTACAATGTGGCCTCTTTTGGCCTACTATTTTTAAGGATGCTTTTGAGTTTGCAAAGACATGTACAAATTGCCAAAAGATGGGTAGTATCACTAAACGAAATGAGATGCCCATGCAACCAATCCTAGTAATCGACATCTTTGATGTCTGGGGGATTGATTTCATGGGGCCCTTCCCAAACTCATTTGGCAATTTATACATCTTATTAGCGGTTGATTATGTGTCAAAGTGGGTCGAAGCCATTGCCACAAAGACCAATGACCATAGTGTTGTGTGCAAATTTGTTCAAACCAACATTTTCTGTCGATTTGGGGTGCCCCGTGTGATCATAAGTGATGGGGGATCACATTTCAAAAATTTTAATTTTGGTAAATTGCTTAAGAGATATGGTGTTGATCATAGGATTGCCACACCTTATCATCCACAAACAAGTGGCCAGGTGGAGGTGTCCAATCGACAAATAAGGAGATTTTACAAAAGACAGTACGACCTGACCGCAAGGATTGGTCTAACAAATTGAATGACGCCTTGTGGGCATATCGTACTGCTTACAAAACACCGATTGGCACCACCCCTTACCGGTTGGTTTACGGAAAGGGTTGCCACTTGCCTTTAGAATTAGCTCATCGTGCGTTATGGGCCATTAAAGAGGCTAACTTTGATTACGACACTGCAGGCAAACAGCGGAAGTTAAGCTTGACGGAGCTGGAAGAGCTACGGGAAGAAGCTTACGAGAATGCCACGATTTACAAAGACAAAATGAAACGCGTGCACGATGCGAAACTAAGACTGAAGAATTTTGAAGTCGGGAGCTTGGTGTGGTTATACAATTCCCGCTTAAAGTTGTTCCCAGGTAAGTTAAAAAGCAAATGGATAGGTCCATACAAAATCATACGGATAGGGAACTCGGGAGACATTGAGATCGAAGATTTCGATGACCACATACGACAAGTGGTGAATGGTCACCGCTTAAAACCATACTTGCGACCAAATGATCTGAATGGACCCGCTAAGCAAACCGAAGAACTTCTATCGGTTAGCATCCGGATTTCAAATCCGATCTGAGGTTACGTAGAAGGACAGTCGAGCTATAGACTCTTAACGTAGCGCTTCCGGGAGGCAACCCGTGTTTGTGAGTTTTTAGTTATTTTTATTCGTTTTCGTTACATTTCCATTGTTTCATGCGTTTCATTTTTGTTTTGTTTTGCTCATTAAGCGATCGTATCTCTGTTATCATCAATCAATCAGGTACGTTCCCTTTCCCACAACCGTGAGTCGAGGACGACTCGTTTCAAATGTTGGGGGTGGTGACGGTTCAAAGCGGATTCATTCAGTAGTTTAATGATAAATTTTATGGTTAATGATAGTTGTTTATACGTATTTTAAATTTTAGTAATTAAAATTTTAAGTTTTGGTAATTAAAAAAAAAAAAAAAAAATAAATAAATAGTAATAATAACGAGGACGGCCGCCGTAAGGCACACCATGGCCGTACCTTACGGCCACTCATATCCAAATCGGGCAGAAAGAGCCCACCGTAAGTTACGGTGGGCGGCGGCTTCACGGTGAAGGTTTACGGCAGCAGCAGCACAGCATAAACAGGGAGGCCCCACCGTAAGTTACGGTGGGGAAAAGCTTTACGGTGGAACAGCAGCAAAGCATTGAAAAAAAAACAGAAGGCGCCCACGTAAGTTACGGTGGGCTTGATGTTTTACGGCGGCCGCGCAAGAGAAAAATAAAAAAAAAAAAAAAAAACAAAAACAAAAACATTTTGCAAATAGGGAAACTAGGAGGGGTCGTTTGAACATTTTCCAAACTTGTTTTTTTTTTTTTTTTTTTCAAATTTATAACCTACATAAGATCTAACCCCACTTCTCTTCATCTTTGTTCATCTTCATCACCATAACCTCTCAAGAACACCAAATCTCCCCCAACTCATAACTTCTCCGATTCTTAACCAAATCAAGCGGTTCTTGATTCTAAATTGAGTAACTTTTCGAGAGGAACAAGAATCCAAGGTTAGTTTGTTCAAATTCCAACTCGTTTTTGGTAAATCTACACGTGGGTCACGAACCCTAAAATTTTAAAGTTTGAATTTTCACTCCGGGTTGATTTTCTTGGTGCTAAAGTTCATACTAACTTCTTAAAACCACAAAGGTATGATTTTCTCACCACATTGTACGAATGGATGAAGTGTGATTGTTTGGTTTAGTTGTTCACATGAGTTTTAGCATCTTGGTTGAATTGTGCATGATGAAAGTAACTAATTGTTTGTATGAACAGATTTACAATAAGTAGATCCCATGTTTGAGACAATGGTACTCCTTAAAAATGTAGCCCAAACTTTGTTAGCTATGAATGTTATGATGGGATTAGGTTGATGGTTGATGTGGCCTGTGATGTTAATTGTCATATGTTACTTTAGTGGTGGTCATTAAACTTGTAAGTTCCAATTTAATGGTGCATAAAGCGTAAAGTGGATCAATTGTTGTTGAGAAACTAATCTAATGAAAATAGTAAAGCATTATGTTAGTGCTAAGGTTTGAAGTTCGCTATGTAACTCATTAAAAGTGCTCAACTCAATGATCATCCTAAGAGTGACCACCACTAATGGCATGCAATGAAGCAAGTGTGGGGATGTGGTTATTTCACACTTGTTTCGTTAACATCTGGGTTGGTTGGACCAAGCGCTTCTTCTGATGTGTTTATTGTTTGTGTGTGCAGATGGGAAGAAAAGGTAAGGAACCAGCTGGCCCATCTAAGAGGGCAAAGATGTCGATTATCCCGGCACCAATTCAGGAGGAGGCAATGCCCCAAAGACGGGAGGACGAAGCAATGGAGGATGTTCCAACTTGGAGAGGAGGTCCGTTAAGCAAAATGCCATCAAGATTCCAAGCATACCTATGGTATGAGAAAATGAAAAAAATACGTGATAGAAGGGATGCTTATTTGGTTGAAAGAGAGGTGCCAGAAGAGTTGTTTGCTCACCATGGAATACATGAGCGGTTTGAAAGGTTAGGATAGGGAGCGGTGTTAAATGTTATGATGAAGAAGAAGACAAACTGTTTGCACCATGCATTGACGAATGGATGAGCTCTCTTAAATTGGAAGGGGCTTCTAACAAGAAAACGATGAAATTGGTAGGGGAATGTAAGAGAATTAAGGTGACCATGTCCATGGCCACATTAAAAAGAATAGCATCATTCGACTCTTTACCTTTGACAGAATATGAGTTTCCATCTGAGGATGTAATCTGGAACAAGCCCGATAAAGAGCCACTTTGGAACGACATGAGGGATACACTGTTTAAGCCTGGAATGGGGAGCACTTTCAAAAGAATTCATCTTAAGAAAGAACCGAGGCTGTTGCATCTATTCTTATGCAAAATGTGATGCCCCGCAGGGGTGATAAAGATTCCGTGCGATTCTGTGACATACCCATTCTGTACTCATTAATGACTGGAAGAACCAAGATTTCATTTTGCTACCTTGCAATGATGAACATTTGGCTAGCACGAGAAACGAAAGGAAAACAGATTGTTCCTCACTGTCGGTTAATTCAAGCGTTGATGAAACAGTTCAAGGTAATGACTCATTCTGAATATTCGCTCCCACATGAGTATATTGTTAAAGATATGGACCCGTTTAACCTAACCTTGATGGAGAGAATGGGATGGTTTTGGAGCATAAATGACAGGTATGCTCAGTGGAAACATAGAGTGGGTGATGTATGGAAAGTGAAAAGGTTGGATGCAAGACCAGCCGAATCAGGGGAAGATAGTGATCCGGAGGATGTTAGTGAAGAGGATATGGGTAGGAATGAGGATTTGAATGACACTGCGTTGGATGCTGATAACAGACCACCTTATGCTATGCCAGAAGAGATGTGGTTGCGGGTGCAACAATGTCGACCTGATGGTTTTGACACTTGGCCAAATTACAACCAAAATAGCTGGGATTTACAACAACATGTCAGGTTGCAGGCGGATGATGATGCAAGGGCGGTGATAGAAAATCAAAATCGGTGGAACAGGATTAATCTAGTGCATCAGGAGGTTCAAGTTAATAATGTCTGGGAATCCCAACAACAGTTGGGCCATCATGAGGCTTATCACAATGGACAACCATTCATTTCCGCACCGCCGCGAGTTGATTATTCCACACTCCCACCATATGAAGGAGGTGATCAGCTGCCAAGACCCGAGTGGCATCATTCAGAGTGGATTGACCCGATCCAATTTCAACAACAGATGATAGAAATGCAGCAACAACAACGGGGTGAGGGTAGCAGTAGTGGTGGTGGAGCGTCTGCAGGTGCATTCTCATTTGGACAATGGTTTGAGGAGCTTACGGATCTTTTTGGACCGAGGCAGAACCGGTATTACGGGGGCAATCGCTGATCGTGATTGTTCCGATCGATCAGGTCCACTTGTTCTATGTTAAACCATTTAATTATGTGATATGGGTTGGTGGCAAGGACAATAGAACAATATGGGGGGCGGGTGGTGTTTGATGTCTGAACTCTTTATATTATGTCTTAGGAAATAAGTAGCTTGTTTATGTTCATGTTTGTCTTGCATTGTGAGTCGAGTCAAAGAGCCTTGATAACGTAGATGGGAAAGTCTAAAGGAGATTTAAATGTTGAATTCCGTAGAAAACACCATACATTGGGGACAATGTATCCCAAGTGTGGGGATGGGGGATTCATAGGTAGACACATATTTTGGAGAAATGGAAATTTGGACAAAAATTTGAAAATTTGAAAATTTTTAACGTTTTTCTCTAAAAATACTAATCATTGGTTAAGGTTCTCGGTCATAGTTAATTCCCTAAAGGTTTCAACCCGGTCGGTTAATGGAAGTTGGAAAGGGAATGCCTAGTTAGGGGTGGCAAACCTTGGGTGTAGTAAACTTGCACATGTCATGTCGGTAGCCCGATCCCACTGTTTCCATATGTGAGAAGCCTATTATTTGATATTATTAGATATATTTGCTTGTTTGAGTGTGCAATGATGCAGTCTAATGGTAGAACTTGTGGAGCGCGTGCATATTGAAGCTTGAAACCGGGATTCCCACTGAAATGATTGAGGTATTAGGATTAACCATAGGATAGCCCCATAGGACCCATCTATTTAATGTTTGCCCGTAGTAGCCAACTTTGAGCCTTCTCCCATTCATTTGTTTCCCTAAACTTCTTAACCAACTAGCCTTTTGTACAACCTATTCGCTTGTTTACCCATGTGATGGAATTTGAGTTAATTAGTGGTAGTAGTGTTAAGTTTAATTTGATATAATGTTTCGAAGATGTAGTTAGGGATTGTTAAGCATAATAAATCCGTTATGTTTTGTTAAGTTTTATTCTAAAAAAAAAAAAAAAAAAAAGAAAAAAAAAAAAAAAGAGAAAAAGAAATGGAAAGAAAAGAAAATTATGTCAAAATAGTGAAGTTGAAAAATGGAAGTATTAGACATGACAAGAAAAAAAAATTGTGCTTTGGAATAAAGTGTAGTTAAAGGGTTTGAAGTCATTGAATAAAGTAGTTAACTCAAGTTTTTCATCACTTTAGTCACTTATACCCTAAATTATCCCTACCCGAACCTAAGCCTAACATTACAACCTTTGAAAAGCCCTCATGATTGGTGTGCAATCTCGTGTTAGTGAGTGGAGATTTGATTGTTTTACAAGTCTATGCTCACTAGTTTTCATCATTGCTTGAGTGCTTCATAAATACCGGCACATCTTTGTTCGGGCCAGAAATTACACCAAGTGGAGAGTTTTATTGTGAGGGGTATGATATGTGCAAGGGAACCACCTAGAGTTTGAGAATCTTAGTTAGGCAGTCCAGCGGGTTAGAGGTTTGTGGTTGTTAACGGGTCATAGTTGCTAACTTGGGAATTAGGTATGCCCATGAATCTTAATCGAGTTTGGTATGTGTGCGTCTATGTGCTCACCTAATTTTTGTTTGACTAGAATTCTTGATTCTTAAAAGCAACCTCGCTTGAGGGCAAGCGAGAAACAAGTGTGGGGATGTGATGCTAGGGGTTTGGAATGAGGTTTATCATGATTAAGTGGTTAAATTTAATGCATTTAGTATGGTCAAGTTTAAGAGATTGTGTTGAACAAGTTAACTATGAGGATTTGATGTTTTGTAGGTTAAACGCAATCATTTGAGGAGTTTTGAAGAATGCACATGGATGATAATCAAAGATCATGATAGATGAGATGAAAGAGAATTCAATTACGAGAATGTGGCCGCAAACGGGGAGGAAAACGGAGTCCGAACGAAGAAGTTATGAAGAAAACAAGATTTGGACAAAGTTGGTCGGCCATGACTTACGGTGGGCTGGATGCCTTACGGCCGAAACATGCTGAAAAACAGAAGCTGCCCACCGTAACTTACGGTGGGAGACGTCTTACGGTGGCCACGAGTGCTGAACTCGTTTAAAAGCCGAAAAAATTAGGTTTTGAAGATATCTCTCATTCTACACCTCCATAGTCGCCCCCTTTCGTCCCCAAGGCTTCAAGAGGCTCCCGAGAGGCGATTTCAAGGCTTTTCAAGTGTTTTTCATCATTCGGTTTGATCCTTTAACATTAGATTTGATGTTTAATTTTGATTTTGATTTGGTGTTCTTCATTACCATGTCTAGCTAATCTCCTAGTAATCTTCTTTGGGTAGTAAGGTTTACTACTATGATTTGTTCTTGATGATTTGAGGTTGAGTTAATGTTTGAACACGGTAGTTTAAGCCGAGTACATTATTTGTTGGTTGAAAACTCTAAAATATGTGTGTTGCTTTCAATTCACTTGTTCCACTTTGATTGTTTTAGATTTCTTTTCATCTGGAAACGTTAATGTTGGATGGGATTGAGTATCACAAACATAAGATATGATTCGAGTAGTTCTTTAACAACAGTCTTATTCAATCTATTGTTTTTACCCAAATCGACCCGTTAAGCTTATATGACTTTTATAAACACTCAAGGCAAATCTAAGTAGTAAACCTGAATCCGGAGAAGATTACCCTTTTTATTGGTTGCAACTCAATTAATCATAAAGTTCGTTACTTTTCTCGATTAGTCATTTTTATTAAGTTTTTGTAATCAAGCTACAACTTTTAGATTTAAACTACAAAACTTTCCACATATTCCCTGTGGATCGACCCGACTTACCCTAGCTATCTTAGGTGAGTTTGGAACCTTATAAATTGTTTTGATTAGGCTTGACAAACCGAAATCAAGTCATAACATTGCTCATTCTAACGTAAGCCTTAATGTATCGACAAAGACACGAAAAAACGTCTTGATGATTGGTGTGCTGTTTGTAGTAAAACGTTAATGCGTGCTCTATCTTAGAAGTAAGCCTAACCCTGTTATAAAACCACAAAAAATACTCTATCGTAAAAACCGTACTATATTGTAAATGCGATAAAAAAAATCGATTTTGAATACAACTCAGTTTTCAAAAGAACATTTATCACAATGTTAGGAAAAAGACATTTGCGCATTCCGTTTTTTAAAAAAATGCTCACGAACGAAAGCCATTACAGGAATACTAAATTATTCGAAAGTTAAATGAGTCGAAACGTATATTATGTTGAATCATGAAAGATGAAACTAACGAAAACTCAGAATTTCAACATTGACCATCAACTGCCGAAACAGACCAAGCCCCGATATTAAGATTTCAGAATTGGCTGCCAACTGCCGAATCAGGCAAAGTGCTGAATGACTGCTCATCAACATATACCAAAGCAACTCCATGAGCCGTCGATCGACTACTACATAGAACAAGCATGTCTGTGCCGACGGCTGCTGTGTTTCACCTTTTTTCAACAACATAGTACAACAGCTGACCAACTTCGATACAAAGATTACATGTTCTAGTGTAGCATCTGAACATAAAATAGTTTATTTTTTTGTTTAGTATAAATTGTGGTTGGGCTGTCACACCCCCGCCTTATAGCGGAAACACGAGAATGTAACGGATGAAATCATCATAACACATTGTTAATTAATTGTAACACCTCTGAAATATGCCCCATTTGAAAACCACAAAATATTATAAAGTCCAATAAAGATCTGGATTGAGTTGGGCTTACCAAAGAAAACTTGGAAACGGAACTAGCCTTTTTAGGCCCAGTAAGCCCAATAAGGGCCTGAACTTATAAACAAGGCCCATTTAAGGCCCAACTACACGTTTATGAACTAATTAAATGAGTAATCATGAAATAATGAACTATTATATGACTCTAAGTAACTATAGAAAGTTTCAAACTAAAAGTTGATTCAGAACCTATACCGGGTATAGTCTGGTAATCTAACGCGTACTAAAGTCTGACTTCCATCAGAATTACCTTATAATGGGTTGTCATCCAATCAAAATCATTGTTAATCATAACAAATATCGTAAATAATGCTTTCTAAAAGATTTAACGCTCATACGAGAAAAACACTTAAATCCGTTAAACGTGTTGAAAACGCGGTAGAATACACGTTGGAACTCGTTTAATCACCGGCAAATTTTAAACATGATCAAATAAATAATCTCGGAATATTATTACATTTAATAATTAGAACTGATATGAAATAAAATTTAACAGTTACGAGAGACGGTTTCGAACACAACGGCGAACTAACCCGTTAACAAACCTATTTCTTAACCCCCACTATATAAACACATTATTTTCCATTTAGGGTTAAAACAAAAAAAAAAATCTGAGAGAGGAAGAGAGGGCAGCCGTGACCCCCCCTTCTTCGAACCCGGCCGATCCTCCGGCAACCGGCGACCCATTCCGGCGAGTGTCGGCGAGTGACACGCAGATCCGGACTCCCCACGACTCCCTGATCACGGTGGTGGTCTTAATTTCTCCCAAAACGCGACATAGAGACACGAATCAAAGGCAAAGATGGCGGTTGCAGGTCGGTTTCGGGGTGGTGGTGCCGAAGGTTCATGGTTGGGAATCGATGATGGTCGATTTGGTGATGGGCGTCGGTTGAGGTGATGGTGGTCGCGGCTGCAGTTTTATTGTTGTGGTCGTGGAGCTCGACCGATGGTGGGATCGCGATGCTGATAGCAGTCAGGTGGAGGTGCTGCGGTGATGAAGCCGCGGTGATGGTTGCTGTGGTGGTCGCGACACTCGGCTGCGCTGGAGATGGCGGTAGCGGCTGTCGTGTGTTGGTGGCCGATGGTGGTGCAGGGCCACAGCGGGGATTGTGATGTTGGCATTTTTGTGGTTGTTATTCAAGGTGTGTTGATGGCTGTTGATGGCAGTGTAGCAGTGTAAATGAAGACGTGCAAATGTGGCTGTTGTTGTTGCTATGATTGTGGTTGTGTTGTGGCTACGGTTTGCAAATTGTGATTGTAATTATGATTGGGCTGTAAATGTGGCTGTTGTTGCTATGATTGTGATTGTGTTGTGGCTGTTAGGAGTTTGGAATTGGAAGTGGTTGGACAAGGGACAACACTAGACTAATGGCGTGAATAATCGGGAAGGTATACGCGCACGCTCGCTTATTTAACTTATCTACGAATCGATTGAGCTCGCCTTAAATTAGAATCATGTGATTATAAAACTTATCATAAATGTTGTATAATAATAATAATAATGATAATGTTAATAAAGATCTAGAATTGAATTAACAACATCAACACACATATATATAAATATATATATATATATATATATACTCTAATATGTTATACAAAACACTAGTTAAACATATAATCACGAGCTAAATGTGACATAATAAGGTTAATAATACAAACAAGTGTCACTATCGTGAACACCAATATTGTTACATTGTGCTAATATTATTGTTAATACTTATATACGTATTCTATCAAATGTTTTATTTGTTATTGATCATCTTATCTAAAATAATGACGAAGACGCTTCAAGTTGTGAACTAAGACTAATACAATTAAAGAATTTCACTCGTGATTAGTATTACTAGTAATTGAAATAAATAATACTAGCATCATAATAATACTACTACACAATCATTATCATCATGTGTTACATAAACATTAGCATCACTAACGTTATCGTAGTAATAATATCCTATTCCTAATGAATGGTTAATCAAGCGTTATTACTAACTAGTTCACCATGGATGACATCTATTATTTATAATGTTGATGACAACATTAATAATAGTAGCGTTTGTTTATTGATATAATCATATAAATTTCATCGTTACTACTAACCTTATCAAAAGTGGTACAAATAATAATACATTGTCACCATCATAACTTTTAGAGATACCTATTAACACAAATATAGCTATTATATACTAACGACTGTTATTTATTATTTCATTACTATGGTTAAAATTATTAATATTAACGTTAAGTCATAAATACTAATATCATCTATAAAGATTGAAATCTCCAAATCAACAAATTATTGTTACAATTATTGTACTAAGAATCATTACCCGGATAAGAACATTGATTAATCTAATATGCACAAATTAGCACATAACAACTGATACTTGTACAAAAAGCTAAGATACAATAGTCATACTAATCGTTAACTTTAAGTTAACTAAAGAGCTCAACCGCACGAATGTAATAACATCATGCTATTTCTAAACGTGAATCTTATATGTTCTAGTTAGGATTGCTTTGTTGATGATCATCACTTTCTTTATCGAGCTCTGAAATTATATAAGGATACCAGGTGAGTTTCGTGGCCCCTTTTTATGTTTATACAAGTTTTTTCTGTTTTCAATCAATGGGGGGAAAAGTATGCTCACCCGTTTTCTATGCTGTACACTGTATATTCTGTTTTCATACTTGGAATCAACGTGATACTGTTTTGCATGCATACATGGTGTTATTTTTGGGAACACTCATACAACCATTAATTCCCGGGTTTGGGAACCAACGGTTAGGTATTGGTAGTACTACTGGGTTGACACCCCCACCCTCGACAGATCGGTTTAACTTGTGAGTTACCGACTACAGCTGCCAGCAATCAGGCCATGGGTGAATATATTCCGTCAAATTTATATGCATAACGTCATTAGGTTTGGTTGTCTTTAAACACATGTTATGTGGTTTGTGCTTGCAGTATGATTCCATATCAAATTTTATACAGCATCAATTACATGTTTTCAATTTAAACCTGCGGAACTCACCAACATTATATGTTGACATTTTTTGAGCATATCTTTTCAGGTGAGCATAATCAAAGAGGATAGCTAGAGCAGATGCCTTAGCAGAGACCCTCAGGATTTCAATAGATTTGCATATGTAATATTTGTCATTTGTTTTCATATTTGAACATTGTGTGTTTTGGATTAGAATCAATAAGACTATGATAGTCGTGGAACTGACTAACCACAACACAAGTCACCATTGTGTCGGGTGACGTCATGACACGAGGATTTTGCATGTATTATATCTCTGTTATTATACCAAGTGTTATGACGATCCCGTCCGTCGCATCCTCGTGTTTCCGCTCTAAGCGGGGGTGTGACAGATTGGTATCAGAGCCTTGGTTATAGGGATTTAGGTGGAGAATTCGACCTAGACTATAACCTAAGAACCTTCATATAGAATGCATGCTAGGGACTGTGTGCATTTGATTTTACCTAAATGTCTTTCATGATTTGTGTGACACATAGACACCTGTATTCTGGATTTCCTGGCAAAAGGCCTTCGGGCTAAGGCAAGCGTATTCGTATAAATCTCATTGCGAGACCCGTTACGCTACCTGGGGATTTCTGGGATGAGTGATAAACTATGGTCAATACACAAGTCTATAAGGCAAATGGGTCAAGTATATTAAGTCTATGAATTTAATATACAGGTATATTCCTATATAGGTATATTCCTATATACCTGATAATATACAAGTATGTTCCTACATACTTGACTTTATACATATACACATATTATTTGAACATCCTGAGAAAGACATTAATACTCTTAGTCTTTCTCCATGGGATACTTTGATACTAGATGTCAAACAGCTGACATCCTCTTACAAAAATGTTAAGTATTCTAACTGTTACAAGTACTGAAAAGGTACAACGACTGAAGAACAAACTCTCCAGTCGTTTACAAACTACTGAAACTATAACAACTGAAGAACAAACTCTTCAGCTGTTGTACAAACTACTGAAAAGGAAAAGTACAAACTAGACGCTTGTACAACATCATATTATTAGGGAACTTCGGTGATCACGCGTAGTGTCGATCTCTGATATTGAATCCGACCCTATCATGGTTATGGCTGAAATTCTGAAAATGTGACGAATATGCAGTTATGATTAGACATACTGTGCTTATGTGCTTATTTGCTATTACATGCTATTATTGGAATACTGGCTCATGGACATAAGGACAATACATTATTTGTGCTTGATGAATCTAAATAATACTATGATGTTAGCTTGGGGTAAGTGAAGCTAAGGGTGATCATGCAAGGTAAATTACCATTACGGGTGCACACGTAATTGCAATTCATCATGCATGAGAAGTCTGGTTAATCTTACCATGAGGTAACGATCATGAGTATCACACGTTTCTATTCTATACCCTAGGGTGCTAGGGTCATAATTCTAGTAAGTCCTTATTGAAGGCAATCAAACATTGTAAGTCATTGTTGAAGGCAATCAAACATTATAAGTCCTTGTTGAAGGCAATCAAACATTATCATTTACTCAAGTCCTGTCCTACTTAGAGCCTCCATAGTATTTCCAATTATAATATTGACCTTATGAGAAATATCTCCACTTAGCGTTTCAGTAACTACTGATTAATGCTTAGAATGAAGGTGGAATACATAAATGTAGAGGAGTAATGATACTCTCTACACATACAAAACGTTATTCTTTAAGATTATGCTAAGGATAAACGGATGTCACGTAACTGGTTTAGGCATCGTTCTAGGTATGCCACGGATGTGGTGGGAACGCTGCGGGGAACCCTATATATAAGCATCCTTGGTATACCAAGAATATGTTTAAACTGGGCTACGTGATGATCCCGATTGACTGAGGCATGGATTGGTTTGGTTGTAAACTATACGTATGCGCTTTGTGGATCTTGCTACGTCACATTAAACTATTTACACTTTGGGAATGTTTTCTTTACAGCCATCAATTCCGTGTGGAACCGATGTATAGGTTTGGCTGTAGCTATTTATAACTGGTAAAACCGCCTATACATAAGTGTAGTTGCGGTGGCTCTTATTAAACTTACATTATGTTATACATTAGGATTATGCTAAGGAAAATTAGGAGGTTATGTAACCGGTTTAAGCATCATTCTATATATATCGAGAGTGTGGTGGGAACGCTGCGGGGAACCCTATATATAAGCATCACCAGTATACTAAGAATATGTTTGAACTGGGCTACATGATGATCTTGATGGACTGAAGCATGGGTTATTAAACTTGATTATGTGATTATATGTTTTATGTGATTCCTCTTATACCTTATACACACACAAATCTTAAATCATATTCTAAGGCATTATGTGCCTAAATAAAATGGTTATCAAAATAAGCTTTAAATCGTTTTTCTTGGTTTTCGAAATCTCGTCAAAGTCCGAGGTAGTGAGGCTGCAATAGCCATGACTTGAGATGAGTTCAAATCTTTGGTGAGTGAGTAATACTACCCGAGGAATGAAATGCAAAAGTTAGAATTGTAATTCTAGAATCGTGCTCTTTATACTGACAAAATCCATGAGTGACAAAGCTAATGTCATACTTTGTGACATTTAGACCAAATAGAATTAAGAAGGACATTGGGAAAATCTGATGAGTAGTAGAAAGAAGTTAGAGATTTGAGCAAGCAAGCTAGTGGTAAAGTAGACAAGAAGACTCAAATGTTTTTATAGGAACATATCTTATTATCAATCAACACACATTTGTTGGATACTGGTAGAAGATAACTTTGATTCTTTCGAATTCACCCCTTCATTTTTCATGAACCACAGTTGCTTAGAAATTAGTTAGTCGGTTGAGATGAGAATGGTAATAATTAGAGGTTGTAAAGAAGTACAAGAAGATCATGCCCTTGACATAGACTTAATATCATATGAATTGGTTATCGAAGCACGAAACCGAGATAGTCCAGTAGGAGGAGGTAGTACGTAATTCTCTAGCAAATGGTGAAGTGCTTAAGATTCAATGAAAATGACCTGGAAGGGATTTAAGACTCAATTCTTGCATAAAGATTTGTTGATGCCTAAGTAAGATTGTTACATACTTCTAGCACATGTGGTACTAAGAAAACAAAAGAAAGAAAGTTGAAAGATATTTCAATTGTACGATATTTTCCATAGGATTTTCCTAATAACTTATGGAGATCGCCCCCTCCTCGTGAGGTAGAATTCTAAAATGACTAATTCTGTTACAAGAACACCCTATCGGTTAGCACTATCGACAATACAAGAATTATCAAGTCAATTGCAATAGCTCTTGGATAAATTCTTATTCGACCTAATCACTCGCTGTGAGGAACACCGACTGGTTGGTTAAGAAGAAGGATAAGTCATTCCAATTGCTCATAGATTATCAAAAGTTGAACAAGTTGCCTATAAAAAAAACTATACCCTCTCACCAATAATTATGACCTATTCGGTCAGTTGCATGTAGGGATCAATGTACTTCTCAAAGATCGATCTTCGATCGGGCTATCATCAATTGAGGGTTCATAAAGATGACATACCGAAAATAGCGTTTAGAACTCGATATGGACATTATGATTTCTTAGTCATGCCGTTTGGGCTAAGCAACACTTCAGCAGTGCTTATGGATTTGATGGACAGGGTTTGTAAACCTTATCTGGATAAGTTTGCAAACGTGTTTATAGACGATATTTTTATCTACTCTTGAACGAAAGAAGACCATGATCAGCATCTACGAACGATATTAGAGCTATTAAAGGATGAGAAGCGTGTTAAAGATATTCCAGGGGTCAGAGACTTCCCGGAAGTATTTCCAGAATATTTAACTAGTATGACCACAATGAGTTTTTGGTTATGCTGTTTGGGTTGACCAACGCACCAGCGGTTTTCATGGACCTCATCAACCGAGTGTGTAAACTCTATTTAGACAAGTTTGTCATCGTCTTCATTGATGACATCCGTATTTATTCAAAAAAAAAAATAAGAAAGTTTCAGATGTGTTGATGCAATGGTACAAGGCAATCTCTAGTCGTCCGATGAATCAAGAAAATATATGGAGAATTACATTAATCATGAACTGGAAACTTCCGTAAAATAAAAGGATGCACCTGGATACATTATCGACGTGACATTACCAACTACACATCAGAATACTAGACCAAGCACAATAGGGTGATCGACAATCGGTAATGTCAACCGCACTGACAAGTGTGGATAGGGGGCCATCATCCGCATTGTCCTAAGACATCCGTATTACCAAATGCGAGAGAACGAGTCTTGACCGCATTGGTATCTGCTAACCCTCTTTGACAAATGCAGATAGCCTACAGTTAGACTTTTCTTCTATTGCCTTCGCTGTATCATTTCTTGAACTTGTAAATTCTCCTAACGTTGGTTCCCGAGAGTTTATGGCACATCCTATCTCGGGAAACTCTTGACATGCGCCTGATAAGATGAATAGATCTACTCGAAGACTGATATTATGATACAGAACCGTTCCGGAAAAAGAAGCATACTCAAAGAAGCACATAGTGGAAGAAAAGACTTAACCCTTTAAGAAGAAATAATAGAAGGAAGAGATCAAAGAAATCTTTCGGAAGAAAGTTGAGAACTAAGAAGGAGGCCTTGAAAGATGAAGACTTTCATGTGTGGCATAACCTCTTCATTTTTAGCAATCGGGAAAACTTCTTAGTTTTAACTTGGTAGTTTCGAATCCTCAAGACTCATGCTATGAGTGTACCACACTCGGAAACAAGGTTAGCAATATTAAAATTTCGAGGATGAAATTTCTTAAAGGAGGGGAGAATGTAACACCTCTGAAATATGCCCCATTTGAAAACCACAAAATATTATAAAGTCCAATAAAGATCTGGATTGAGTTGGGCTTACCAAAGAAAACTTGGAAACGGAACTAGCCTTTTTAGGCCCAGTAAGCCCAATAAGGGCCTGAACTTATAAACAAGGCCCATTTAAGGCCCAACTACACGTTTATGAACTAATTAAATGAGTAATAATGAAATAATGAACTATTATATGACTCTAAGTAACTATAGAAAGTTTCAAACTAAAAGTTGATTCAGAACCTATACCGGGTATAGTCTGGTAATCTAACGCGTACTAAAGTCTGACTTCCATTAGAATTACCTTATAATGGCTTGTCATCCAATCAAAATCATTGTTAATCATAACAAATATCGTAAATAATGCTTTCTAAAAGATTTAACGCTCATACGAGAAAAACACTTAAATCCGTTTAAACGTGTTGAAAACGCGGTAGAATACACGTTGGAACTCGTTTAATCACCGGCAAATTTTAAACATGATCAAATAAATAATCTCGGAATATTATTACATTTAATAATTAGAACTGATATGAAATAAAATTTAACAGTTACGAGAGACGGTTTCGAACACAACGGCGAACTAACCCGTTAACAAACCTATTTCTTAACCCCCACTATATAAACACATTATTTTCCATTTAGGGTTAAAACAAAAAAAAATCTGAGAGAGGAAGAGAGGGCAGTCGTGACCCCCCCCTTCTTCGAACCCGGCCGATCCTCCGGCAACCGGCGACCCATTCCGGCGAGTGTCGGCGAGTGACACGTAGATCCGGACTCCCCACGACTCCCTGATCACGGTGGTGGTCTTAATTTCTCCCTAAACGCGACATAGAGACACGAATCAAAGGCAAAGATGGCGGTTGCAGGTCGGTTTCGGGGTGGTGGTGCCGATGGTTCATGGTTGGGAATCGATGATGGTCGATTTGGTGATGGGCGTCGGTTGAGGTGATGGTGGTCGCGGCTGCAGTTTTATTGTTGTGGTCGTGGAGCTCGACCGATGGTGGGATCGCAATGCTGATAGCAGTCAGGTGGAGGTGCTGCGGTGATGAAGCCGCGGTGATGGTTGCTGTGGTGGTCGCGACACTCGGCTGCGCTGGAGATGGCGGTAGCGGCTGTCGTGTGTTGGTGGCCGATGGTGGTGCAGGGCCACAGCGGGGATTGTGATGTTGGCATTTTTGTGGTTGTTATTCAAGGTGTGTTGATGGCTGTTGATGGCAGTGTAGCAGTGTAAATGAAGACGTGCAAATGTGGCTGTTGTTGTTGCTATGATTGTGGTTGTGTTGTGGCTGCGGTTTGCAAATTGTGATTGTAATTATGATTGGGCTGTAAATGTGGCTGTTGTTGCTGTGATTGTGATTGTGTTGTGGCTGTTAGGAGTTTGGAATTGGAAGTGGTTGGACAAGGGACAACACTAGACTAATGGCGTGAATAATCGGGAAGGTATACGCGCACGCTCGCTTATTTAACTTATCTACGAATCGATTGAGCTCGCCTTAAATTAGAATCATGTGATTATAAAACTTATCATAAATGTTGTATAATAATAATAATAATGATAATGTTAATAAAGATCTAGAATTGAATTAACAACATCAACACACATATATATAGATATATATATATATATATACTCTAATATGTTATACAAAACACTAGTTAAACATATAATCACGAGCTAAATGTGACATAATAAGGTTAATAATACAAACAAGTGTCACTATCGTGAACACCAATATTGTTACATTGTGCTAATATTATTGTTAATACTTATATACGTATTCTATCAAATGTTTTATTTGTTATTGATCATCTTATCTAAAATAATGACGAAGACGCTTCAAGTTGTGAGCTAAGACTAATACAATTAAAGAATTTCACTCGTGATTAGTATTACTAGTAATTGAAATAAATAATACTAGCATCATAATAATACTACTACACAATCATTATCATCATGTGTTACATAAACATTAGCATCACTAACGTTATCTTAGTAATAATATCCTATTCCTAATGAATGGTTAATCAAGCGTTATTACTAACTAGTTCACCATGGATGACATCTATTATTTATAATGTTGATGACAACATTAATAATAGTAGCGTTTGTTTATTGATATAATCATATAAATTTCATCGTTACTACTAACCTTATCAAAAGTGGTACAAATAATAATACATTGTCACCATCATAACTTTTAGAGATACCTATTAACACAAATATAGCTATTATATACTAACGACTGTTATTTATTATTTCATTACTATGGTTAAAATTATTAATATTAACGTTAAAGTCATAAATACTAATATCATCTATAAAGATTGAAATCTCCAAATCAACAAATTATTGTTACAATTATTGTACTAAGAATCATTACCCGGATAAGAACATTGATTAATCTAATATGCACAAATTAGCACATAACAACTGATACTTGTACAAAAAGCTAAGATACAATAGTCATACTAATCGTTAACTTTAAGTTAACTAAAGAGCTCAACCGCACGAATGTAATAACATCATGCTATTTCTAAACATGAATCTTATATGTTCTAGTTAGGTATGCTTTGTTGATGATCATCACTTTCTTTATCGAGCTCTGAAATTATATAAGGATACCAGGTGAGTTTCGTGGCCCCTTTTATGCTTATACAAGTTTTTACTATTTTCAATCAATGGGGGGAAAAGTATGCTCACCCGTTTTCTATGCTGTACACTGTATATTCTGTTTTCATACTTGGAATCAACGTGATACTGTTTTGCATGCATACATGGTGTTATTTTTGGGAACACTCATACAACCATTAATTCCCGGGTTTGGGAACCAACGGTTAGGTATTGGTAGTACTACTGGGTTGACACCCCCACCCTCGACAGATCGGTTTAACTTGTGAGTTACCGACTACAGCTGCCAGCAATCAGGCCATGGGTGATTATATTCCGTCAAATTTATATGCATAACGTAATTAGGTTTGGTTGTCTTTAAACACATGTTATGTGGTTTGTGCTTGCAGTATGATTCCATATCAAATTTTATACAGCATCAATTACATGTTTTCAATTTAAACCTGCGGAACTCACCAACATTATATGTTGACATTTTTGAGCATATCTTTTCAGGTGAACATAATCAAAGAGGATAGCTAGAGCAGATGCCTTAGCAGAGACCCTCAGGATTTCAATAGATTTGCATATGTAATATTTGTCATTTGTTTTCATATTTGAACATTGTGTGTTTTGGATTAGAATCAATAAGGCTATGATAGTCGTGGAACTGACTAACCACGACACAAGTCACCATTATGTCGGGTGACGTCATGACACGAGGATTTTGCATGTATTATATCTCTGTTATTATACCAAGTGTTATGACGATCCCGTCCGTCGCATCCTCGTGTTTCCGCTCTAAGCGGGGGTGTGACATTAATAGAGATGCATTATATGATGTAAAATCAACGTGTCATGACGTCACCCGACACAAATGAAAACTTGTATCGTAGTTAGTCAATACCACGACAAACATAATCAAATAGTCAAAATGAAAAGATATGCTACAACTCGGGAACAAGTAAGCAAAACATGATCAACGAAGATAATTCCAAACGAGACATAATGTCAGTAACACAAAGGCATGTCTCTAAATGCATTAGATAGGTCGTCACTAAAGCAGCAACTCTAGCTATGTTCATTGATTGTTACCTGAAAAGATATGCTCAAAAGGTCAACATATTGTTGGTAAGTTCTTATGTTTAACTAATAAATAAAACTTGATGTTTGCAATAGTTTGGTAGGACATAAGTACAGTTATAAGCAAACAATATCACATGTAAACATGAGGCTCACAACTAAACTTATGACGTGCACACAGATCTTCTCGAAACATATTCACCTTAGAACCCGTCCGTGGCCATTCTCAGTCCCAACTAGTATACTAACAACAAGGGTGGGGGTGTCAGCCCAAAAGTACTATCAATACATGTCAGTGGGCCCTAACACCAGAGCTAAATAGTTGTGAATAAAGAACCACATACCTAACTTATGCATGTACTAGATATCAACTTACCAACATTAAACATAACAGTCCCAAAAATATAAACGAGTTCACAACATAAAAAAATGTTAGCATACTTTTCCCCCTATGTTTTTTTATAAATAATTGAAATGAAAACAAGGCCGTGAAACTCACTTTGAAATGAGACAAAATAAAATGAACAAACTTTAAAGGATGAGAGCAAACAAACGACCAAGCACCTATAATTAATTGTAACTTAAATCTTAAAACGCGTCTAAAAAGAATAGGTACTTTCGGTCGGTTCGGCTTCGACGCGCGACACGCACACAAACTATGTATACGTCAATTATTTATTTAATAAATATGAACATATATGAATTATATATATAATTAGTCCATGTTCAGTCACTATTATTCTCTTTATATGTATATATAAATTTAGTTACTATTCACACACGTCATACACGTTTGACAATACAACAACTATACTTATATCATCATACACGCACGCACGCACGCACGTCCGCCCGCCCGCTTGCACGCTCGCACACCCCTATGCCCGCACGCCCGTACACACGCACACGCACTCACCCCCGCACCCCCACACCCCCACACACATACAACCCCCCCCCCCACACACACACACACATATATATATATATATATATATATATATATATATATATATATATATATATATATATCATTTATACACCCTAACCCCCCCCCTTAAAAGATGATAAAATGATAGTATTGTAATAATAATAATAATAATAATAATAATAATAATAATAATAATAATAATAATAATAATAATAATAATAATAATAATAATAATAATAATAATAATAATAATAATAATAATAATAATAATAATAATAGTAATTAGGAATGGACTCCCGCGCGTTGTCGCGGGGTTCTTTTCGCAGCGCTCTAGAGACCATATTAGAATAAAGGAGCACTAAGCCATAAACATATTCCGCGCGTTGTAACGAAAACACATGAATGATATAACAGCTTCCTTAAGCCTCAAACCCTAAATGGTAAGCTCATTTATTAAAATCATATTCACATAAGAATGAAACAACCATTGTAAACAACTGAAAAATACATTGGATATGAGCCTCTGCAATTTTACTAACTACTGTGAAGCCCCTTCTATTGTCCGAGCATAAAGTCCTTCCTATACTACCGATAATAAAGTCATTGGCTACATGATTGTAATCTATAGTTTTGTAGGAAAAAAAGGAACATTAGCTTTGTTGTTTAAATATTTGACTATTGATTCTATTTCTAAAATGCTCAAATCTGATAAGAAACAACTTATAACGCTATAAACATTTTAAAAGTTTACTTAAAACTATGAAAACTGCCCTTCGAACTACCCAGTTTTCAGAAATGACTCCTTTGAACCCTTTTTGTCTATTATAGTGTATAATCAGGTTTCATAATCATAACTAATATTTAATTGTTTATATTTGAAATCAAGAGGCAGAAGAAATGCAAAACATCAAATTATTATAAACTATGATGTCTTTCATGCTTTAATGCATAAAATGCTTATTTGGTATAACTTCCACATTTACATTCTTCCATTGTATCATATGGGTGGTTTTATTAAATCCGGTCATTTGAGTATGCTATCGTTTTGAAAGTTTAATCTAGTCAACTTTGTGGTCTATTTACCAATGTAGCAGTTAATATATCATAATTTACATGTAATAATAAAGTGAAAAAAACTATTTACCTGAACTAAACTTCTCATTAAATTATCCTGACCTGGAAGAACCTTTAGATACAAACAAAACGGTTATTAAATCAAATAATTAAGATGAAATACAACATTTTAATGTTAAATTTTTATTAATCATGCACGGTTAAAGTTATAGAATCATAAATGAGAATCAGCAAAAAAAACATAAACCCAAAACTTATTCCCTAATTGTCATATGACAAAATCTATTTCATCCTTCTCATCCATTCAGAAGAAATGAAATAAAAAGAAACTTCGTGTAAAGAAGCCACCTGCTATGATATCGTAGTTGAAAAGGATGCTTCATTTTTTTTCTCGACTTGAAACTTAAATCTAACACCAAATTGGAACAAAATTTTCAAATAAAATAAAAAAAAGTAAGGAAGCATGTATCTAAAATAAATACTTATCACATCTTGCAATACAAAATAGAATACTCTCATCCTTGAAAGTTTTTCTTGAGAAAAAAGCTAATGGAAGAAATATAGTCATGCCCTAAATTAATTTATCTGTAAAATCCCTAATTTCAAGAACACCCTTCTTCTCCACCATTCCATAATCCTTAAATGTCCGGTCTTTGTTAGCAACCTAATATGATCCAAAACCTCCAAATCAACCGACTCATGTTTACCCAATTCAAGCTTTCAAACTTTAAAGCTTCTTCTTTCGGGTCAACCCGATTTCCCTAAATCAAGGTGATTTTGTGACTTGCTCATGGGTTTTATGACGGGTTTACACCCTTCTCATTCATTCATAACAAAGGAAATAAATAGGAAAAATGTGTAATGAATCCACCTATTAAGATATTGTGGTTGAAACAGATGCATCATTTTCATCTTTTGTGTTATGATTTTCTTTACCTTCTCTAATTTCGACCACTATGATTTACCTTGGTTGAATGCATTATTTACAGACAATGACATGATTCTTTTTTTCTTATTAACTTGAAACTTATATCTACAGCACCTGATTGAACAAAACATTAAAAAAATGAAAAGAAAACGCAACAGGGAAGCATGAGCCTAAAATACATACTCAGTCTATCACATCTTGCAAAACAATTAATATGTTATAAATAGAACCAATTACATGCATAGTTTATGTGTGTTTTATGTACGTTTGAAGCTTTGTAAAAGGTTTGCTCACTATATAAATCCTAATAACATGAAGATAGTGCCAATTTCTTCCATAAGTTTTAATTACCAAGTCATGTTTATGTTGATCTTATATAGACTCAACACTTCAAATAACAAGTAGATAAAAGTTTAACACAAACCTTTACATAAACTAACACCTTGATCATATGGCAAGAATTCACGGCTGACTTTTGTTATCCTTTTCACCAACAGGCCTTTCCCCCGTGCAAGCATACCATACCTTGTATCTTAGTGATTAGTAGAAGTAATCTTAATTCATTAGAAATAAAGCTTAATCAAGTAAGAAAAGATCAATCAATGAATGTAAAGAGAAAGAAAATAAATTAATAAAGCAATGATAACAACATCTATAATTTCATCTAACTTTTTGTCGATTCTAAAAGCATAAAACTAACTGAAAACATAGCCTTAAGCTATACCCAAACTAATAAACTCTTTTCTTGCTTTGTTCTTTTGCCTTTAGTGTTGAGTTGGATACAAGCACCTTGTAAAACTTTTTAATAATTACTATAGTGGATAAGAAAGCATAAATGGTATCAGAGTTAAAATGCATAAATGGTATCAAAGTTTGATTCAAGTTTTTTCAACAAATTCAATTAGCAAAGAAAGAAAGCTTTAAGCCCAAAACAAATTATTCAAATAAATATGATGCTTTCAGCCCCAACTCGTGAGTTATTCAATAAATACGAATATAAGAAAGCTAAATCTCGAAAGCTACAATATATCAATACAAAAGGGAGAAATGTGAAAGAACACATCATGGAACTTACCACTTGACTGATACACCCTCGAAGCAACTTCAGATTCTACTTTAAATTTGAAACCCTAAAATTATCTTGAACCAAGGTGAGTATCTTGAACCAAGATGAAGAAAAAACGGAAACATTGTATCGATTTGAATCAAAATCAAGAAACATCATCTAATACATGCAATTAGGTCAATATAGATGAACGTACGAGAGTAGCAAGTCTTGCAAGCAAATTTATAGGAGGTGCACAACCAGGTTATCGTTAGCTCAACTGTATGCGGTTTAGCTAAGCCGAAGGATGCATGCAGGGTCAGTCATTGAGACTGACAGGGACCCTTATAGCATACTCTAGGTGACTGAGTCAACTTAGTGCACAATGTTCGTGGTCTATTTATAGACCACAGACCCAGCATCAGCTTTGTGCACAATTCTTGGGGCATTGTACATTGGTCCATAAGAAAGTGAAAGATAATGATAAAAGTATGAAATAAACGAATGCGTACAGTAATGAAAGAAAGAAAGTATTACCTTGATGTATATATGATACGTGCTTACGTACGAAAGCAAAGAAAGTATTTTACTGAAAAGAGTATTTTCATATATAACTTATATAAGGTATTTTAACGCTTTTAAAACTAGAACTCGCTCAGCAACGCTGACTTTATACATTTTCAGTTGGCATGTAATCATTGCTGAGAAAGGCATGAGGGAGAAGCTACTCGGCAGGACGAGGCTGACATCCATTCATATTTTGATGTTATTATTGTTCTGTAATGTAATTAAACAATTATTTTATAACTGACGATCAACGTTGTATTACTTAACAACAGTAACTATAATAACAATGAATGATTTTTGTTAAATGAATTTCCGTTGCGTATTTTATGAATTATGTAATGTTTTATGTAATATTGCGATGATTGTCCAACTGTGAGTTCTCCGGGAACAGGGCCTTACAAGTTGGTATCAGAGCTAAAGTTTAAGTGGATTGGGTAAATATTTTCAGAAACCTAATCTTAAACTGAAATGGGACAAATGGAGGGATGTCAGCCCAAGTAGCTACGTGTCATCAGGTATTTTCTTCGTAAAGGATTAATCAGTATTATATGCATGTGCTATTTTACTTGTGTGTTATTAGTAGATTTAAATACTGATGTAGTCAGGATAGAAATGCTTGGGGTGTGAAGAGTAAAGTAAGTGGCTAATCACAACTGGCCACTGTTATTAGGGACTTACTATCGTTAACATAAACTAAGCTAATACCTTGAATGACTGTGTTAGTATTTGAATCTTATAGCGTTTAGAGGATGGCTGGATGAAAATCTTCGAAGTTTTCTAGGGGCAAAGGTCATGGTGGACGTGGTGTTGGGCCACGTGTTACCAGGAGTGGTGCTAAGGCTACCGAGACAGCTCACGAGAACCCTAAGGTTCATGGTTGGAGTAAGGAGAATGAGAATGCTAGTTTGAATGCCTTAGCTAGGGAGGCGTTTGCTGATGAGGTGCACCAGGTCATGCAGACAGTCTTATCGTCTGTGGTGACCAAAGTTATCAGAATAGTGAGGAGTGAATAGAGAAAGGAGGAGGATAAGAAAGGATCAACAGGAAGGAGAGAAAGGGGGAGGAGGAACGGTCTGAGTCTGATACAGTATTATCCAGTGATGAGGAAGATGCTTTTGTGGAGGTGAAGGCTAAGGGGTGTAGTTATGGGGCATTCCAACGATGTAGGCCCCAGAGCTTCGATGGCAATAGTAATGCTGCTGCTGCACACCGCTGGGTGAGGGAGATGGAAGCGGTGCTGGAGGTTAGTGAGTGTCACGAAAACCAGAAGGTGAAGTTTGCTACTCACTCTTTTATTGACTCAGCGTTGTGTTGGTGGGATAACATTGTCCAAGCTAAGGGTGCCAGGGCCATCGGGAAGATGCGATGGAGAGAGTTGAAGAAGTTGGTGATCCAGGAATTCTGTCCTCATAGGGAACTCGACAAGATCGAGAGGGAGTTCTTCCAGCTTGAGGCGGGAACCATGACCCACCAGTAATACACCACCAACTTTAATGAAATGGCGAGGCTGGTGCTGAATCAGGTGACGCCGGTATCGAGGAAGATCAAGAGGTATATCCAGGGATTGTCGGGTGACATTCGCAGGCACTTGATCGCTGATTGGCCAGGTACCTTTCGGTCGGTTGTAGATCCGGCGGGTAGGTTGTACGATGAGCAGGAGGATACGGTGGTGGAGGTGAAGAAGACGAGTGGTGATGATAAGAACTGGAATAGGAAGAGGTTTGGACGTGGTGGTTTCGTTCAGAACAAAAAAAAGATGAAGACGGATGATAGTAGGGTGACATCAAGCTCGGGGCTGAGGAAGTGCGGTAAATGTGGAAGGGAGCATACCGGTGAGTGCAGGTTGGGATTGAACGTATGCTTCAAGTGTGGGAAGCCTGGTCATATTGCTAGAGACTGTAGGGTGCCGAGGTGTTATAGCTGTGGCGAGGAGGGTCATGTAAGTAAGGATTGTAAAAGCCGAGGGCGAGTGCTAGAGCCTTCACGATGACCAGGAAAGCTCTGGGGCGAAGAAGAAGACTGAAGAATGAGGATAGAGGGTGAGTGCTAAAGCTTTCACGATGACCAGGGAGGAAGCCAGAGTGGACCCCGATGTCATGTCAGGTATGTTTCTAGTAAACCAAACATGTACCTCTGTATTATTTGATTCTGGTGCTAGTAGGAGTTTTATTTCTACTACTTTCTGTGATAAGTTGCCTGCTAGTAATAGAAGTGTTAGTGAGCCATTCAATGTAGAAACTAATATTGGTAAGTCCACTAGAATTACTGATATGATAGAGGACTGTACCATAGAACTTGAAGGTCATAGGTTTTTGCCAATTTACATGTGATGCCCCTAGGTGGATTCGAAGTAGTACTAAGGATGGATTGGTTAGCAACCTATGAAGCAAACATTATGTGTCGAAAGAAGATGATTTGATTAGTTGCGCCCGATGGAAGTTCGGTGACATTCTACGGTGATCGCGTCACTACGGTTCCAAAGGTGATTTCAATGATGGTGGCGGGGAAGTACATGAGGCGTGGATGTAGTGCCTATTTGGCCTACGTGAAAGATGTGGATGCATCGGAACCACAATTGTCTTATGTAGCAGAGGTGCATGACTTTTAGGACGTGTTTCCAGAGGATTTACCAGGCATGTCACCGGATCATGAAATTGAGTTCCAGATTGATCTGATACCCGGTGCTTAACCCGTTGCCAAGGTGCCGTATCGATTAGCTCCGACGGAGGTAAAGGAACTAATGGCTCAACTGCAACAGTTAATGGATAAAGGGTTCGTTCGACCGAGTATCTCTCCTTGGGGTGCTCTGGTCTTGTTTGTAAAGAAAAAGGATGGTAGTATGCGAATGTGCATCGACTACCGAGAGCTGAACAAGTTGACGGTGAAAAAATCGATATCCATTACCAAGGATTGATGACTTGTTTGATCAGCTCCAAGGTGCCAGTTGGTTTTCAGAGATAGATCTCCGATCTGGCTACCATCAGTTAATGGTAAAGGAGCAAGATATCCCTAAGACAGCTTTTCATACATCTAATGGACACTACGAGTTCCTCGTTACGTCTTTTGGATTAACTAACGCGCCAGCTGCCTTTATGGATTTGATGAATCGAGTATGTCAGCCAATGTTAGATAAATCAGTGATTGTGTTTATTGATGATATCCTGATTTATTCGAGAAGTGAGGAAGAACATGCCAGCCACAAACGCGAGGTGTTGGAGACGCTTAGAAGAGAGAAGTTATATGCTAAATTCTCTAAGTGTGCTTTTTGGTTGGGCGAGGTGCAATTTTTGGTTCATGTTGTTAATGCTGAAGGACTCATGGTGGACCCAGCAAAGGTCGAGGCGATAATACAATGGAAGTCTCCAAAGACGCCATCCGAGATTCGTTTCTTGGGTTTGGCGGGCTACTATAGAAAGCTCATCCAAGACTTCTCCAAGATAGTCTCACCTTTGACTAAATTGACTCAAAAAGATGTAAAGTTTATGTGCGGTCGAGAACAGGAGAATGCTTTTGAGGAGTTAAAGACACGATTGACTCAAGCTCCTGTTTTGACATTACCCGAGGGGAGTGAAGACTTAGTGGTGTATTCGGATGCTTCTTATTCAGGACTAGGTTATGTGTTAATGCAACGTGGAAGGGTGATAGCCTATGCATCCCGACAACTGAAAACCCATGAAGTCAACTACCCTACTTATGATTTAGAGTTAGCGGTTGTGGTCTTTGCGTTAAAGATTTGGAGGCACTACTTATACGGGACGAAGTGCACAATCTTCACAGATCACAAGAGCTTGAAGTATTTCTTGAGTAAAAGGATCTCAACATGAGGCAAAGGAGATGGTTAGAGCTCATCAAAGATTATGACTGTGAGATCCATTACCATCCGGGCAAGACCAATATTATGGTCGATGCCCTTAGCAGAAAGGAGAGACCTGAGCCGATTTGAGTGAAGGCTTATCAGCTGGTTATGACCACTGATATGATGACACAGGTGAAGGGATTTTAAGAAGAGTCGTTGAAAGAAGATCGTCTTAACTCTGAAAGAATGAGAGGACTAGTCGCAGAGTTGGGTGAGAACACTCATGGTGTTAGAACCCGAAACGGGCGAATGTGGATACCTCGTTACGGAGACCTACGAGGAAAGATTATGGATGAGGCTCATAAAACTAGATACTCCATTCATCCTGGTGCTACCAAGATGTATCAAGACATAAAGAAGGACTACTGGTGGCCGGGTATGAAACGTGACGTGGTGGAGTACGTGAGTAAGTGCCTTACTTGCTTGCAAGTGAAGGCGGAACATCAGAAAACATACGAGAAGGTCCAACCATTGGATATACCCGAGTGGAAGTAGGAGCACATCACCATGGACTTTATTACGAAGTTCCCCCGCACGGCAAGAGGGTACGATACCATTTGGGTGATTGTTGATCGGTTGACAAAGAGTACTCACTTCCTACCGATCCACGAGACGTATTTGTCCGAGAGGTTGGCGGATCTATTTATCAAAGAGATTGTAGCTCGTCATGCGTGTCGGTTTCTATTGTGTCAGATAGTGACACCTGATTCACATTGATGTTTTGGAAGAAGTTTCATGACGCGATGGGGACGAGGCTATACATTAGCACGGTTTATCATCCTCAGACAGATGTTTAGTCTGAGAGGATGATCCAGACACTCGAGGATATGCTTCGAGCATGCGTGATCGATTTTGGAGGAAGTTAGGACGATCACTTACCGTTAGCAGAATTCTCGTATAATAACAGTTATCATGCCAGCATTGGCATGCCACCTTACGAGATACTATATGGTAGAAGGTGTAGAACACCCGTATCTTGGGATGATATTGGACAGAAAGAGTTGGGAAGCCTTGAGGTGATCGGGGCTACCACTGAGAAGTTAGAAAGAATCAAAGCCTTTATGAAAGCGGCGAACGATAGGCAAAAGTCGTCCGCTGACAAGAGGCGTGGAACGATAGAATTCAAGGTGGGCGACCAAGTTATGTTGAAGGTCTTACCTTGGAAGGAAATCATCCGATTCAGGAAGCGAGGGAAGCTAAGCCCGAGATACATAGAACCTTTCCGAATCATCGCACGAGTAGGAAAGGTGGCCTATAGGCTGGAGCTACCCGATGAGCTAAGTGGAATTCATGACATTCCATGTATCTCATCTGAGGAAGTGTCTTGCTGATGAAGATATGCTTGTACCACTAGATGATATTGAAGTGGATGAACGACTCAGCTATGTAGAGCAACCAGTGGCAATCATTAATCGAAAGGAAAGAGATTGAGGAATAATCTGGTTCCACTGGTACGTGTGCAGTGGAAACACCGAAAGGGTTCAGAGTCTACGTGGGAGACCGAAGAAGAGATGACACAACATTACTCACAGTTGTTTGAAGTGTGACAGGTTTCGGGGACGAAACCTCTTTAAGGGGGTAGACTTGTAACACCCGAAATTCCTAGATAAATAAAAGAAAAGAAAAATAATAAGAAAGGAAAAAGAGAAATATCTTGAAAGAAAGGTAAAATAACAAAAGTGGAGGGGGTTTTGTGTAAAAGTATAAAAATCAAATTATTATAATATTGTGGACATGGCCACCCATACAAACCAATCCCATCTGCGTTTGTCGACCAAAAATAGTAGAAGAAGAGAAGAAAGCTGAAATATTCGGTTCTAAAGAGAGAGGAGTTGTTCGTGGCTAGGTAAGTGTTTTTTATGTTTAATTGCTTTGTTTTTGGTTGGGTTCGACCATAAAATCGACAGTATGTGTTCTTATGTGTTCGGGTTTGTGTGTTTTGGCGTTGCTTGGGTTGTGTTAGGTGCTTGAACCTGTGAACAAACAAGTTTGGGAGAGTGGTGCTTGTTTGCTACACCAGGTGAGTTATAGACCCTGTTTTCTACCTATTTTATAAATATTTGGGGCTGAAAATGTATATGAAAGATTTTTCAATTTATTTTATATGTAAACCGCATGTATTTATAGATGTATATTAATTTATCTTGATATCTATGATGTGTTTAGGCCTAGAATAGTTTTAACAAACTTAGAACAGGATGATATGAAGATTGGGTTTGAAAACAACTTAGGAATATGTTAAACAGGCTGCTCATGCGCCCATATAAGGCTCAAGGCGCCTAACTTTGCCTTAGAAAAGTTCTAAGTAGGGTTCATGCGGCCAAATAGGGTTCATGCACCCAAACAGTACCCCATGCGCCCAAATTATGCCTTAGAAATTCTAAGTGTAAGTCCATGCGCCTGAACAGTTGTTCATGCGCCTAAGTTCTAAGCTCAGGCGCCCAAGTATATCCCATGCGCCCAAATAGTGCCCATGCGCCCAAATAGTGTCCATGCGCCCAAATAGTGCCCATGCACCTAAGTGTTGAAATGCCTAAGTGTAGACTCATGCGCCCGCATAGTTGTAATGCGCCTAAACAGGCCTCATGCGCCTGCATAGTTCTCATGCGCCTAAAATGTAGAATTTTTCTGGGAATTTTTTAGAAAACAGAATGATTAGAGTTTGACCCTAGTTTGATTTTAGGGTTTTAATTGTTACTTTTATGCATTATTATAAATTGTTCTTATGTTCCTTAATAATTATTATTATGTGACTTTACATTATGTGTTTATGAACGTATACGTAAAGTATTATCATTAATAAAAAGGAAAGATTAATGATAAAGAAAAGTGGAACATAAATAAAAGAATGCAAGTCTTGCAAGCAAATGTATAGGAGGTGCACGACCATGTTGTCGTTAGCTCAACTGTATGCGGTTTAGCTAACCCGAAGGATGCATGCAGGGTCAGTCATTGAGACTGACAAGGACCCTTGTAGCATACCCTAGGTGACTGGGTCAGCTTAGTGCAATATGTTCGTGGTCTATTTATAGACCACAGACCCAGCATCAGCTTCGTGCACAATTTTTGGGGTATTGCACATTGGTCCATAAGAAAGTGAAAGATAATGATAAAAATACGAAATGAACGAATGCGTACAGTAATGAAAGAAAGAAA